>REGM01000088.1:616958-678779 GCA_004194415.1 Aurelia aurita | reverse complement strand
CATTTCTGATCCACTACCGAATCCCCTTCAAAAATACATTTTTCCAGACTGATTGTAATGTTTCCCTTCGAATTCATGTCTCACGGATGTTGAGATAAATGCATTAAAACATTGCTTGAAAGTTGAAATAAAAAAGCGTACTCGCCGTAGTCTCACTCCTAATTCTGTAATCTTGATCTTGAAACGGTTTATTAGTAATTAAATCGTCATTGAAATCCTTGCATTGCTTGTAAAACCCTTCAAAAGCTGCAAGCCGGCGAATACGGAAAGCAAAAAAGTACAAAAGTGGCAAAAAGTGGCCCTCATGGGTTCATGGATACGAGGCTCAAATTATTTGCAGGCCCCTAGGTCAGCGGTTGAATCGAATGAGAGCTATGCTCCTA
Organism: Aurelia aurita; assembly: GCA_004194415.1. Classification (NCBI taxonomy): domain Eukaryota; kingdom Metazoa; phylum Cnidaria; class Scyphozoa; order Semaeostomeae; family Ulmaridae; genus Aurelia; species Aurelia aurita. The sequence goes on along the minus strand of REGM01000088.1, from coordinate 678,396 downwards.
AAGGCTTCTTTGTTGTTGTCAAGTTCCAAAAGAGGCTGTGCAGGTGGAAACGAAAGCTCCTTCACAGCGTACGAAACGTTGCAAAAAGAATGAAGGATGCAATGGCCCTGGGGACGAGGATGGGAAAGTTGTAATTTGGTCCCGGGGGCGGGGGGAATTTCAATGGCTTTCTTCCCGGGGGAAGGGGGGTACATAACAGGTTGAGAGTACGGGTATGTGCCGCCCATATGGGTGGGTTTTTGGTCCCAAAATTCTCTAAAGAAGGGTCATTTTTTGGCAGATTTTCCTTAGGCATGGGTCGGTTTGGCTGAAATCGGCAAAAAATCGTTAAAAATGGATAGTTTCCCCCCAAAATTCATCATAAAAGTGGGTACGAAGGTAAATTTTGATTTTTGCCAATTAGAAAAGGGTAGCTTTCTGAAATCAGGGTGGCAGACCCACATACATCCACAAGTCATGTACCCCCCACCGGAGTTTGGTGCAAATGGCTATCAAAATTCTTCGTAATTTTGCTATTGGTTATGCATGCAAAAGGGATACACTTGCAATTCTAAAAGAAAGCAATGGCTCTTCTATTGGAAGAAAATACATGCTTTCTCAAAAGGTATCTCGAAAAATGAAAATACGTAACAGTTTGCAAAAAATTGTGGAGCTTTCAGAGATCACAGGACCACTTTGATTACAGTGATCACAGTGATCACAATCACAGATCACAGTGATCTGAAAATCGAGTTTACGAGGCTGGACAGTATTTAGGAACGAGGCTTTCGATTCTTGATCCAAAACGGGCCTAAAAGTTGTATTGCATCACTGCACCCTCACAGCAAAAAGCCGAGAAAAGTCTAGAAAACAAAGAATCATGTTGATTAAAGTTAAAACGCTGACAGGTAAAGAGGTATGAAAATCATTATTTGATTCTAACTGTTGAGATTTTTTAATTCAAATACACTAAAAATGTTTGGTAGCTGCTCGGCTGCACAACGACGAGAAAGAGCGAACGACTCTTTGTCGCCCTCTTTGTCGACCTTGTCTAGGCCCACCAGCGCCAAAATGACAAGGAAGGGGTCATCTACAAACGATGTTCGTTCAGTTTGCGGAAGTGGGACATTGGGGGGGGGGGAGCTCTAATCCGTTAAGATTTCACTTATTATTATTGTGTTGTGACGAATTTTGATTTTGAAATAAGAAGAATGTTTAATTAAGATGAATCATGAAACTAACTTGATATAATAATATGATAATAGATATGTAAATGCAATAAAAAGAGAATGTATAGCAAAGAACAAATATTCTTCATGTATATGCTTTTTTATGTTGAAAATCGTCGACTGTAACCTTGAACGGCGGCAATCATTTGCATGCAAGATACTGCTTCTCGCGTAAGTGATTACAAAGGGCCAGATTGGAAAGTTTGCCAAGTGTGCGGGGGATTTGCAGGGGATTTTTTCATCTGCGCGGTTAGAAGCACGGTGAAATTAAAAAGTGCACAGAGGATTAATCCCCCGCGCATGTCAAACTTTCCAATCTGGTACAAGGGTGGGTGAAAAGTTCTTATCCTGACTGGGAAGGAAATGTGGCAATGCAACTGAAACTCCTTCAGGCTCTGCCAGGCTTGTACTTTTCAGCAACCCCTCATACTATAAAGACACATCGTGTTTTATACATCTACGCTATTTTATGGTACTACAATTATTTATATATTGTATTTTTGTTTTACTATAAAGACCCTCTGCTAACATGCAGGCTTTGAGCGATTTCTTTGCTGTGTGCAAGCAAGATAAAAGCCTTTCCAAATGACTTTCTTTTCTCAGCAATAAAGAAACGGCATGTGCAAGGTATGCCTATTGCAAGGGCCCTTTTAAAATGGAGAAAGGAAAATATCAAGTTTCAAGACTCTATGGCTTTGTCTAAAGACCCATTGTCAACCATGATCCTTTGTGCGCCAAATGAAAAGCAAGTCAAAGAGTACCTAAGGCCAGAAACAATTTTCAGATAATCTGAAAGTCGACTTTGGCGCCAAGAAGGATCATGGTTAGAGGGTCTTTAATAGGGATTTTCATGAAGACAATAGGCCAACTGGACAATTGCTTTGTGCGCCTGACTAGTCAATCCATCCCTGTGGTAACAAGGTCTTTTTCATTTCAGATCGAGATTGATATAGAACCAAATGATAAGGTGAGATAAAAAATACTTTATTTGTTGTTTCTTCATTCTTAAAAGTGTGCCAGATTGGAAAATCATGCATGATTTGGACTACATGTAGTAGCGAGTGAAATACATTGAAAAATGTGAGCTGCACATGGAATTTTAATAAAGTTGCAAGAGACACGAAATTAACAAAAGATCTTTTGTTCTCTTATGTGAATAACATTTATTCTAGCTGCAATCAATGATCTTTGATACAGTTTTGTAGGTGTGAGTGAATGCAAGCTTCCATCCAGGCAAGTGTGCATTCCTGAGAAGTCACTCCTCTAAAAAGCACTGGGAATTCCGAAAAGATGTTTACCCCTTTGACAGCCAAGTTATCTGACATATTTAAGAATTTAATGAGGTGATTTTTTAAATCATTTTATGATGATCCAATAGTTACTGAATAATAATAATTATAATAATAATTATGATAGTAATTAGGGATGGTGCCATAGCAATTCTCAAGAACCCCTCACATCCCGATGAGAACTCTATGAAAGACTGTACAAAGTTTTATCAAGAACTGAAACTTTCTCAAGGAATTCTTGAGAAATTCTTAGGCAAGAAAATAAACTGTTGCAAGCCCTGTATCATAAATTTGTTATATTGAATGAATGTGAATTTTTTCAGGTTGAAAGGATAAAAGAAAGGGTTGAAGAAAAGGAAGGAATACCTCCTGCACAGCAAAGGTATATATGATAAATTGGATCAGTTATTACATCTCTTTTGACTAAAACTTTTGTTGAATTCAAATACAATTGCCAGGATACCACCCACGGAATTGTATGCTGCAATAGTAATTGATGTAAAATCTGTAAACTCTACTTTCAGCCAGTCAACTTATTTACGAGGTCAAATGGCACTCTGTGTGAAATTGGGGTTTACTTTCTGTCATATACTCCTTGTGAAGGAAGAACCACATATATGTAGGTCAAACAACTAAAATACGCAAACGCCTGAACAACCACATTTCTGAGTCTCGTATGGGAACTTCATTGTGCAATTTTCCAAAACACGTCAACGAATATGGGAGGAAAAATAAGAACCTCAAAGAACCTTTTTAAGGTATACATTTTTATGGAGCTTGCATCAAATATCGCTTTTCTAGAAACCACTAAATCAACCTGTCACCTGATTATAACCATGTATCAGTACAGTAAATTCATAGAACAAAATTTCATTTAGTTTTATTTTAAAGTCACACTCTGATGACAAAATACATCAGAAAGGCCCCATTGTGCTAAATCATCTTGTTTTTTGCATCAGAATCTCTCTACAATTTTTTTAAGTTAGATAAATATAAATTAAACTTTTAAGCACATGCCTTGCAGTTTTTTAGTTTCTGCCAAGCTGTTCTTCTCTGATATTTATCAGATTCAAACTTGCAAGTGTACCAGTTACGATAAATGTCAGTACATGAAGTTTTGATGTCAGTATGATCAGCAATATTTTCATGAGGAAATTGATGCACAAGGTGTTATAGTAGAATTTCATCGTTTGTAGGAATGCTACAGTATGCTTGGCTGAATGATGAAATCGTGATAAAAGTTGTTATAAAAAGAGTCAGAGAAAAAAGTTGACAAAAAACTGACTGTAAAGTGTGTCCTAAAAAATGTGTGCCTGTGCCTCTTCATCTGAAATGTGCGCTTGTTCATCTGAAAATTGCGAAAACATGGCAAAATTAAGTTACCTAATTTTTTCATAAGTTTGCTCTTCATATGTCAAATAATTATTTGATGGAAGTCACGGAATTATGATCTTCAGAAGCTTTCAAAGTTGTCTGATGATTGAAACCAATTGCCCACTATTACAGTATATAAGTGTTATTTTGAACAGATAAACAGTTTCCCAGATGGACTTCCATTTTCCTTGAGATTGTTGGTTAAAAGATTCTCTAATTATTATTAATTTTATTTTCTTTCGTAGATTGATCTTCAGTGGGAAACAAATGTGAGTAAACTTGTAAAACTTCAACTATTTAATTACTCAGCGTTGCTCAGTTGGTGTTCAATCGGGTTACCTAACATAGATTTTATCTCAGGTACAATTTGCATTCATATTGTACAAAACAAATATGAGATCAGCAAGAACTGGATTTTCCCTATTCTTCTTAGAAATCATAAATAGTTTCTTGTATGGGGTTCACAGATTCATTGGTCACAACTTGATGCAAGTTTACTTTTCTCAATACCCTGTGTGCATTTACATAAAACCAGTTACATGTTATCACATAGCTATCTTGGAGCCTGATCTATTTTGAAGAAAGCTGGATATTTTCTCTTTTCAATTCTTGCAGGACATTTAAGAATGATTATTTGTCAGGTCGCAAGAAGGAAAATATTTTTTCATGCACTGATATACATTATGTGACCTTGCTATATCAGCTTGAACAGCGCCTTTTCTACCGTTTTTGGGGAAATCATCGGGAAAATTGATTTTGAGAAATGTAATTTATTTATTTTATTTTATCCTATTGTTATCGACCATAAACAGAAATATATCACAGAGAAAATACAACGTGTAAGCTCACCATTACCATAAACAACCGAGAGAGATACAGGACACGAGGGCCTAAATTATACAATTATGATAATGTATGCGTAATACATATTTCGAGGGTAACACTATTTTAACACAAAAACCGTATCAGCTATTTTAGACAAACTAAAAGGAAAATAATCGCTATAAATATATATGTGCACAATAAAACCTTAAAGATTTGCTGGTCTTCCTAGGGATCATGCTTCGGGTAGGATGCTAATTTTGTAGGAATTCCTTCAGTTTTCTTTTCAAATCGTGGGACTCGGTCTAATTTGCAATGGGATTTCGTTCCATTTATTTTGCACCAGAATAGAAGTAACTTCTTTCAGAGAACTCTAGGTTCTGCCTTGGGATGTCTAGATCTAACTGATTTCTTATTGGATAGTTAGATAATTGAGATCTGGTGATTAGTCTCCCGCTTAAGTTGACCAGGCAGAGACTATTCATTATTTTATAGATAATTACCGCCCTGTCAAATTTTATTAAGTTTGAGTTTGAGACGGAACCCCATTACAGCTCCACCCATCCTTTAATCTAGAGCCCTCTATTAGCGTTTGTGCTCTATTTTGTAGACGCTGAAGATGATCAAGCTTTGTGTTCGACAAACTGCCCCATAGTACATCATAGCTCATCAAAATTCATCTAAAGTTCCTGGAATAATCTTTAAAATTAAGTTGAAGCCTCAATAAGAAAAAAGATGTGACATTTTACGAATCACTTTTAAGGAGTTTGCAGTTTAATTTTTCAAACAGGTGATGCGTTTTTACACACCCGGTCAGTATAATCAAAATTTCGTTGCTTTTAGGAATGATGAAAAAACTGCGCAAGATTACAAAGTTACTGGTGGCTCAGTTCTACATTTGGTCTTAGCTTTAAGAGGCGGCGTGCAATGAAGAATCGTGGTATCAATAGTGCAATATGAAGTTAGACCAAGGAACTGCAAAAGCAGGACATAGCATGTATATATATATAATTAAGCAACATTCCGCTTTCTTCTGTTGAAATACCGGGTGCATTAGAAAAGTTTAACCTGTTTGAAAGTTGGGTAGAAAATGGATTCGGATGAACTGAACTTTGACTGAAAGCAGAAAGACCAAATTCTCTTTTGCAATTTTTTTGTAATTCTTAGGTAATCGGAAGTAAGAAAAACTGGTCAATTTTATTAATTAATGGATAATGTTACAAAAACATTGATCAAATCATACACAATTCTCACCATGCAGAAATGGCCAGTACTTTGCTACTAATAAGCTCCAGTTACTAAGTGTCTAGTCCAGTTACTTCAGTTACTTGGTCATAGTCAGATGAATTTATTGGTACAGGATGTTTATATCTGCCACTCTCTGGAACATTCAATTCCTAGTTCATGATGTAGGACGTGAAATATATTCATATATAGCTCTGCAAGATTGATTTAAAGACCCATTGCTAGCCATGATCCTTCGTGGCGCCAAAGTCGACTTTCGTACTATCTGAAAGTCGTTTTTGGCCTAAATTCTCTTTGGCTTGCTTTTCATTCGGCGCACAAAGGATCATGGTTAACAATGGGTCTTTAAGATTTCTTTTATGCCTTTTAAAAGCTAGGCTCAGACTATCTATTTGGATTCAGAAAAATATGAGAAAAATCTCATAAAATATGTTTTTCTCTCTGCCAACTAGTGATTGGTTACTCCTGATCAACTACGTTTTTCAGGTACTAAGAATTTCCAAACACGTTAACTCTTTCGAAGCACCTGGTATGTGTGCAATGACATATGCATAGCTGACTATTTTCCGCAAGAACCAGTGGTCAAATAAGCATATTAGTTTTGCTCTTAGGATTCATAATGTATATACCTACATTTGGATTACTTCTTGATCAATAAAGTTATGTTGAATTTTTCATAAAAGATTCATTGTTACAAGTTTTGAGTGTCTCAATTGCTTTGCATTTTCTTCTATAATCCAGTAGCCTGCGTGCAGCCTCGACATCATGATGCAGGGGTGATAACATCAGTATCAGTATATCATTATAGGGGGGATGGCTCAGTGGTAGCGCACTTGACTACCAATCTGAAGGTTAGTGGTTCGAGTCCCTGCGCTGTCAAAACTGCTACGTAGAGGGACGAGAGTCGCCACCACTCTGTAATTCCAGGCTAAAGGAATCACGAGGTGTTGTAACATCGAGAGGAGGGACCAATACCGCATTCACACTGACACAGCTAAACCAGCTATAATTAAACCAGGTTAATTTTCAACCAATCAAATTCTTTCAATTTTTTTATTGACCAATTAGAAGGCCCTATTCGATAACCTGGTTTAGTTTAAGCTGGTTTAACTTGCAAGTGTGAATGGAGTAAAAGACACTTCTTTGATCAGCTTAGCTTCTCAGTGTCCTAAAACTACATTCGGATGTTAGCTAGAAATATAGAACAAAATGATAACATCAGTAGATCGGAGGTTTCTTGTTAAAAGGGGGATCACGTCGCGATTCTGGAGGGATAATAACAGTTATTCGGAGGTTATTCAGTTGTTCTGAGGGATAACTTACAGTAAGGCAGAAAAAACCAATGGTGTTAGTTTGAATATTCCTCAATAAATAGAGCGACTTGAGTATAACTCACTTTCAAGAGATTCCATTTTGGAGATCATCATCAATTCATTTCTCTTCAAGGTTCTGCTAATAGGTTAAATAATCAATATCGCTGAAATGAATTTTGAAATATTTCAAAATCAACTATTTACATATTCATGAAATTAAAATGTCACCGATGAAATAAACTCAAAAAGAATATTAAAATCTTTGTATAATTTTCTAATTTCGGCGATATTTTAAAAAGGACAAGTCTCTGTTAAACTCACTGGTACCTGTTTCATAAGTAAATACTCTTATCTAAGATTTTTCCGCAACTGTACTTTTGTTTAATATTATCAGTTTTGCTCATCTTCAAGCTTACGCAAAGTGGTTAAGATGGACGGCTGGTTAAGGACAATACCGTTGCTGATTTTCATGTTAAGTTCATCTACAATACTGAATTCTGTTGGTCTTTATTTGCTTCATAAAGACGGAGGGAGACAAACAAACCAAAACTTAATATTGAAGTTCTTAAGTGGTTGTGAACTTGTTTTGGCCGTTATTTCAATTCTCCGTTGGATTTTGAAATTTCAAGGATTTACAGAGAACGACAGGATTCTTCAAATTGTAATTTTGATCGTGTATGCTGTGTCTTTTAATTACAGTTGCGTGATGATCTTCATGACATTGGATAGATTGATTGCAACAAAATTTCCGTTTAGATATGCTACTATACTTCCGAAGAGAAAAGCCAGGGTAATTCTGTTTTCATCTACAGTTACATGTGGAGGTATTGGATGCATATCATTGCTTGTAAATTATGCTAGATTCAAGTTTTACATTGATTCGTACGTGTTTGCCATCGTCTCTGCAATCGCAACTCTTACAATCGTCGTAACTTACGCGTACATTCTCGTAAAACTTATGCGGCAACGACGCTCGCTTGCTCCACCAGACAACATTCGAATCAGGGGAAATGCGGACGGCCAACGATGTTTAAAAATGGCAATTGCTATTACAGCTTCTTTTATTTTGTGCTTTCTTGTGCCAGATATGATTTTTGCGTTATTTTACGAATATTTCGCTAAATTCAATTCAAATATAATTTTCATAACGTGGTATTTTGGTTTGCTGTTAGATCCTATCACTTATATCTTCATGCAAAAGCGACTGAGGGATTTGCTGTTGCAAACGCTGTGTATTCGAAGTTGCCGGCGAAATGCCACAGCGAACCGGGACGATGCATTGCCAGAGATCTTGAGAAATCGACCTTGGGTGATCGAAACGCACCTTTAGACAACGAGTATAATTCCTAGCAACATATCGTACCGTCAAATGGGATGAATTTGATGAAGAGAATGATTTTGATCACTCGGACTTTTTTAACTGTAATCTTTTCAGACAGCCGTTACTAGGGGGGCCATTGACCAAAGGAGGTCCAAAGTAGTATGATAAAGATGATAAAGGTTCATATACGGTACAGGATGTCCCAAAAAAGTTGTACCTCATTTTTGCAGCTGCTGTGGAGGAGACCTAACATCTATTGTCCCGTTGTTGATACAGTTGCGTTGAATATACTTCAAATTACAGTTTGAGACCTTGCTCTAACCATTCCGACAAGTGGTTGCTGATTTATGCGGCAATAAGGTCGACAAAATGAAAACTTCAAGAACAGCACTTTCTTTGTTCTCCTAAAATGCCAAAATCAAATAAATACTGCAAGAAAGGGTTCTAGAGCTGTATTAGAATTTTTTCTACAGTTGATAAAGGGTTAATTGTATTGTTTGCTGATAACACAATACCATTAACCCATTGCGAAATGCATAAAAATTCAAATAAAATGCTAGAACCTTTTCTTTAAACTCTAAGTGGAAACCTATTCTATGCAACCTTACCAAAAATGGGACAATAGAAGTTACAGTTCCTCCACAGCAGATGCACAAATGGGGCACAACTTTTTTGGGACACCCTGTGTAGTATGATAAAGTAGTATGATAAAGGTTCATATAATTAAATGTTTGCACACCAGCAACGAAAAAGTAAACTTCCATTCGATGGATTCAGACTTGCACTACTCTCTAAACATTGGTGCCAATTAAACGTTAATTTCATTCGGAAAGCAGACGTCTTTGCATTTATAACTAGAAATCATTTGGATTGCTCGTGCCTCAACTCTATAACTGCCTATCTCAAAAAATGATTTTTGACCCAAAAATCCCCATTGAGTTTCCACTGACTGATCAATTTCACCATCTGCGGGGTGACTTTGATCACTTGTTCATTGCTACAAAAGAAGTGGAAAATAGCACCAAAATATTGTTTTCCTTTTTTGCATATCGTATGTCTAACGCACAATGCTCACAGATAAATTGTTGTATTACATTTCTTCATTTCTGATAGGAATTATGAAGAAAAACATCAAACATTAATCACAGTCACCCTACTTAATGCAAAGTTCCCTTCGATAAAGCATCGCTGCCATTAATATTACAACTAGGATGGTTAACAATCAAAGAAATGATTGACTTTGGAACAGCTTCTATAGTGTACAAATCATTGAATGGGCTTGCACCTCCCTATATGCAGTCAATTTTTCACAAATTGTCAGATTCTTGCAATCGGATCCTACGTAATACCAGTAGTGATCTCAGGATTCCACTGCGTAAGACCTCAAATGGGCAACGGAGCTTTTCCTATCGAGGAGTTACTGTCTGGAACCAGTTGAGCTATGAAATCAAAACTGCTCCTTCGCTAGCTGCTTTCAAAATGAGACTAAAATCGTTCTTGAAAGATCAAAGAGGTTGATCTTCTAAGCCAACGTTCAGCACATACGTATGACTTCTGAGTCCCTTTCTTTTTACAAATTTTCTTTTCTTTGATATAGGATATTAAAGTTGATTTATAATAGCAATTCATGTATTAGGTTAGTTTGTTTTTAAGCAGGACACAATATAAATCAGTTATTTAAATTTTACCATGGGCGGTAGGAGACGCGTGGATTGCTTTTTGAAAAATATTGTGGTCATAGGTTGGGGTTATTAAGATTAAATTAGCCGCGATGTTTTGGAGCGGCTTCCTGTTATTTTGTAGCCACTTGCCGTTGACCCGGCAGACGCTAATCTGCCCATCGACCCATGATTTTACTGAATGTATTTAACCCTGTTGAAATAAATTAAAAATAAAGGAAACTTGACGGTAGACGCTGCGTGAATATTGTTCTTCAAACGTTTTAAGAGTATTATCATTTACATGTATTTTCACACCGGATGGGTAAAAAAAGTATAGGAGTTTGCCAGAATATTTAATTAGGTAGGTCAGGGCAGTATCTTATGAACAATATGAACTGCCACAAAATAGGTTAAAATGATAGATTGAAGCTCAGGCTTTCAAAAACTGTTTAAATTTTTTCAATAACTCTAATAGAACAGTTTTTATAAAAATTATAAGATCGTGCAGTTAAGTAAAAAATTCAGAAAATCATTACTAAGGCTTTAACTGAAAACAGTTACAAAAAATGTCTCTATTTTTACTAAACTTGCTCTACCCCAGCAAGAACTTTCAACATTAACTTTTAAACTACATCTCATAATGAGATGCGGTTTTTTGTAATAAAATCAGCAAATGAAGAGTATAATTTTAAATCATCAATTAAATATGCAAATTAGTGGTAACCATGGCAACGATGCATGTACCTTAGGATATGAGGTCAAATCAAGCAATTACAGCTGTATTTCTTCTTAAAAATGAAGGGACATGACTAAATTATAGTAATGCTGAGACAATAGTAGCATTGTCAAATAATTAAACTTGCTAATTAGTGGTTACCATGCCAACAGTAGCTTTACTTCCTAATTATTCACTCAAAACAAGAGTTAAACATAAACTAATTGGACTTTTAGCAAAATTTCTTCAGTTTCCAATGCATGAATATTGCCAAGCCTTAAGTCATATGACTAACTACCTACGGTAAGTACAGTCAACTCCCTCTAAGCGGACACCTCTATATAGCGGACACCTCGTTAAAGCGGACACTATGTTTTCGTCCACATTGATTAATGTCCTTCAAAATGTAAACATATTGACTGCCACACTAACAAATCTAGTCCTATATCAAGAAGATAACTGTTCACAGAAAGTACAAGTTAAATATAAACTTGTGCCACTTGCTATCTATAGCTAATTATGACAACCATATACAGTAAACTTTGAAAAAGGAGATCCTACAATATTATAAGATCTCCTTTCTTCAAGTCTTTCAGAAGAGGGAAACAAAATTTGTTGTCCTCTCCATCAATGTCATAGCATATCTCATATATTTTTCTCATTGGCTCATTTGTAGACTTGTCAATTCCTGGCACTGATGCATCATAACATTCTGGGTCCTCTTCAGTTGATTCTTGAACCCTACTATGCTTTATCCTTTTGCCAATTAACAACTTTGGATCCTCCAACAGGCAACAGGTCTTTCAAGCTCTCTTTGCTTTTTTTGTTATTCTTTTCAATCGTGCTTCTTTAACGATCTTTTCAAATTCAAAGACAGTGTCAGTTCCTTCCAGTTCCGCCATATCATCGATGACCAGATAGAATCACGGCGCTAAACTGTCTTGCAGAAAACCGCTCCTTACACAATATCGGTTGACTAGAAATACATAAAAACTGTTGATTAAAAACCTATGTTAGCCTGGAAACTCATATTTCCATGGAAGAAAGCTTTAATTACCCTTCAAGAGGCCATAATTACTCTCTGAAATCTTCGCTCAATATTTACTCCTGTTTGAAACCATCAAAATTACTTCTTCCACACATCAAAATGAAGTTGAAAATGTAGGCCTTCACAATATTTCATCGATTTTGCTGTTGATTCTGCCTCGTAATCGTAAATCAGCCTATGCGAGACTCGTGTCTTTGCGAAAAATTTGAAATTGCGAGACAAATTCCAAATGGCCTACGCAAATCGCAAACTCCGCATGAAAACATTTATTTTAGCTCAATAGATGCAAAAAGTTTACTTTAATTTACAAGAAAGGTTATTTCAAGGATTCGTTTATCGAAATAAATCAAATGTTTGATAAACATAACAAGAACAACCTTTGAATTTCGATGGAAGATTCAGGTGGCAACCGTTTTTGCGGAAGGATGACAGAAATCCGGAGCCGCTGAACTACCTAATAGAATATACAGTTACCTCACTGAAATTTGTTATGTTGTTATTGGCGACTTTTCTTGGAAGCTGTTTCTGGAAGAGCTTGAAAAAGGACTGGAAGTTTTTGAAACAAATTTTGCAAATCTGATTTTGCAAGTCTTCAGCTTTAAAATGATGCCATTGCATAAAAATATCATGAGCTTCGTAATACAAACCAGGCCCGTCGGAAGCGGGGGGGCTGGGGGGGCTTCAGCCCCCCCAATAATTTGCGGAAGTTTGTTCGTTTTTAGTGAAAAAGGTTGTTAAAAAGTCAAGCTTATGGAAAGGAAGACTTTAACTTATTTATACTAGAGGAAGTTATCAGAGTTATCAAGCTACCACGTTTCTATTAAAAAACAGTCTATTTCTAAGTGATTTTGAGGTCCTATTTTCAAAATTTCCAGGAAAGCCTTCCGTTAGTCGCGATCCTTTGCTCCTTTAGATGGCAGATTCTTCATACTAGAGGCGTTTTCCAACGATCTAAAGGGCGTGGTCGCAAAAAATTTCCCGGGGGCAAGCCCCCGGACCCCCATATTTGCTCGCTCCGCTCGCATCTTGTTTCAGCCCCCCAATATGAATTTCGTTCCGACGGGCCTGCAAACACTGACCTTTACGTTCTGTTTCTAAAACTGGAAGTGGCCAAAAATGCTTCTCGTATAGAGGAGCAAATTTGTGGAACGATCAAAATACAGAAATTAAAACAGCCAATACTTTTTGCCAGTTCAAAACGTCCTTGAAAAATGCCAGATCCTGAACATTCTCAAACTTCTCCTTTTGCTTTGATACATACTTATTTTCATAATCATCATATTACTATATCGCACTACATTATAAATGTATGGCAGCAAAAACATATTATGCTTGGATCTTATATCAGAATATTCAGTTTTTCTTTATTTAACAGGGCAGTTTGTAAAGCTGTACTTAGGCAGTTTCATACCTATATTTAAGTTTCAAAAACCATAATCTTAAACACACTTACACTACAATAATTTTGTTCTCAGAATTTTCGCTGCCCTCCGGCAGCATCCTCGGTGAGAATTCACTGAGCATTTTCAGTTTGCAAAGCAATTATGTATTTTAGTTGAATACTTATCCTGTACCTGTATAAAATTATAAAATGAAATGAAAATGCTTAAATTAGATTAATATTACGCAAGTATAAGCATGGTACGACATATTAGTCATAATATCCTTGAATTTAAAAGTTTCTTAGCACTTCTTAGAAATAGCTTCTTAAAATTGTTGCCATCTTAGTACTAATTTCTTATAAACCAGTTTCTTATAAAAAATACTTGTATGTTGCTTTAAAAGGAATATGCTATGGTAAATATGCTTTTTTATAAATAGAACAAAGAAAATATTCTTACACAGCATTGTTTCTTTTGCCAGTTCATGACGCCTGACCACTCTCCTTCACAGAGGCTGTATTACTGAAGGACCAAGGACGAATTATCCGTCCTCCGGTAATACAGCCTCTGCGAAGGAGAGTGACGCCTGGCCAATTTTGATTTCAATGAGATATTTCAATATTTGTTTGGTTTGCTCCTTGTAAATGCAAACCCTTTAAAACTTAGAGAAGTTGACTACGACAGCAGAAATTAAAAAGATTAGACCACGTTAGACCTTTGGCTTTTAAGAGCGTTTTCTATCTGAACTGAACAATAGAACATTCAGGTGGAAAGCGCAGTTTGACGAGAAATCGAAGGATGAGGCAAGCGACGACAATCATAGTAAATTTATTCATTTCATCATTTCATCGACATTCCAAAAAGATACAAATCCAGAAAACATAAACTGTTGAGACATTCCAGTGGACATAAACGATTAAAATATTAATTAGTTAATTTGGCATAAACATGTTTTGAACGTTTCAAACCAAACTTGGTTCATCTTCAACGAAATTAAATGGTACACGGCAAATTTATACCCTGAGACAAACAAGTAATTCTAGGTAAACAAGCGTGAGTTACATTTCCTACGCGAGGGGCAACCCGGGGGCCTAAGTCCCAAGTGAATAAAATTAGGCACATCAAAAAAGAACTAAAGGGATAGATGACTGCTGGGAATAAGGAGTAACTGAACTGAACAATCTGCGAATTGAGTATCTTTTAGGTCTTTTAGAGGTCAGTCAATCGAAAAAAAATTATAGTTTGGACAGAAAGTTCCTTACCACTGCCATTGCAAACATAGTGGTGGGCAGTGGTCGAACAGAAACACCACAGGATATCAATCGGAATCGGTTTACAATCTGATTTGGCTTCGTTTTGTTGAATTTGAAAAGAAGCGGAAACAGGGGAGGGTAGCTAAGTCTACCGTACCGTCGAGAAGAGTAGATACCAGCCTCGTTTTCACGGTGACCTTTAATTCAACAACCAACAACAAACATGGCGGATGAAAAAGATGGCGGGAAAAATCTTCAGCAACTATTTTCCCTTTTCAAGTTCCTTGGCGAAGATGAGAAAGTCTTGTTTCTTCAGAAGTGCATCAGTCAGTGTCAGTGCCAGGTAAAACGAACATTAATTTCTTTTAATGCTTGATACCAGCCTCGTTTTCACGGTGACCTTTAATTCAACAACCAACAACAAACATGGCGGATGGAAAAGATGGCGGGAAAAATCTTCAGCAACTATTTTCCCTTTTCAAGTTCCTTGGCGAAGATGAGAAAGTCTTGTTTCTTCAGAAGTGCATCAGTCAGTGCCAGGTAAAACGAAAATTAATTTCTTTTAATGCTTGAATTTCTAAATAAAATGGGGATCGCTAAAATTAAGATTTGATTAGTGAACTGAAGTGATACACAAAAATACGAAGAAGATATTAGCATTAGGAAGGAGACTTTGCAAGTGAACCAAAGTTTGAACTAAGGGCAGGTACGCTACGAGATACAATCAAAATTTAAATTATACAATACAACAGTGCAGCCCCGGGAGGGGGGTGGAGTACTTGACCTTCATTGCGGTGTTATGGAATGGATGGGGGTTTGTGCCTAGACAGTAATAAAGACAGTATTAGACGACTGGATGCCCATTACTATATAATTAGGGGTGTTTTTATATTTTTATCCTTATATAGTTATTTTATTGTATCTATTTTTATATTGTAAAACTTGTAAATAAATTTTGCGGCAAGTAATACAAATATACATAGGGTGGGTATCACAAATATGTTTGGTTAGCGTAAAACTGGACCTGAAAATTTGAGTCGGTCGGGCGGTCGGCAAGAAAAATCTTCGGGTTTTTTCAAAATGTAGGCCTATATCCAAAAAATATGAAAGTTCCTTTATTTGAACCTTTATATATGCAGCTATTGTTATCTTTGCTTGTATCTTAAGTTTCTTCAGTTTGTAAGCAATTGCAATCCAGGTTTGTTCGCTAAATTGCTTCTAGAAGATTGCAATCTCGCAGTTCCTTCTTGAAATCCGCTTCATTTTCAAAACACACAAGAAAGCCTCGTTTTGATACAAAACTCCAACACCAAATGCAGGCTTAGAGCGGCATAAAATTTTACGCCCGACTCTAAATCTCGGGTTTTTCCATTTTCAAGGACGGTCGGTCGGTTTACACTAACCAAACATATTTGTGATACCCGCCTAGAGGAGGTTTGCCCTAATTCGACCACTTTTCACTTTTCTTTTCACTTCTCAACTCATGCTACAAACCTCACAGTGAGATCTGCATCATCCGTTTGCTTGTTGTCATGCTGGAACCCCACGAATAAGGAGAGGTGTAGAATGCCTAGCTTAGGCCCTATCGCCCAAGAATGACCACCGCAGAAATAATACTTTTCATGCATTAAAAACTTTCCAAACCCATTGTTAATTCACCAAAATATTTGTCCTTTCCCAGAAATAACATAAAAAATTCTAATTTCATCGAAAATGATTTCTAAATAAAGTTAATTTCACTCCCGTTTTTAACCCTCTCATCCTTGACCTCATTCACCTCCAACCACATAATGCATAAATAGCCTAGAGAACTCACAGAGTTTCACAGGTGGACATAAGGGGCGCCTTGAAATCAGTTGCAGTGCTCTTCAAAAATAAGCCCTGCGTCTGACATTTTGCGTGCGATTCTTGAAATTTCTTTGGATATGCAACCACAAGAGTTGGAGGAAACATTCCTGAAGCCTATTGCATTTTTAACTGAAAGACATATTGAGAAACGACACAAAATAGACATGGTGTGTGGAAACATCAAAGGAAAGTGAACTGTACTTACACCTTCGTTGCAGGTAGGTCAACTTCAAAACATTTTTGTTACTCTTGTGAGCAACACAAAACAGTGAAAGCGAAGAAATATCAAAGAGGTAACATCAGCAAACTACTTTCGCGCGCTTTTTGGAGAGACTAGGCCCAACTCCTTCAGTTTTCAAACTTTCAGGTCAGGCAGTTCCACGGGTCGAAATCCATTGGTGGTCGAATTCGGACGAACGTCCTCTACATGCTAACTTTTTGCGAAGCCACAGTGTATTCTTAGAAAATGCACACAGGAAGTTCTTTGAAATAGCATTGGATCGCTATGCACATGGAGTTTGTTCTGTGCGAGAGACAAAGTTAGCAGTCTCAGTTGTGTGCACTACAAGATATTTTTCACAATAGTTTTCCCTTGAAATGATAGCGGACTCTTAGAAATAATCAGGGAAAATAATACCGTACAAATTAAGTTGAAAAGAACATTAAAATAACGACTTCTTATAGGATATACTACACCTTTTTGACAACCTGTTGCAGAAAAAGCTTCCTTCTTTTGATGCCCCTCACTAAAAACAATCGGTAAAAACGATATACTGAAAAATTGCTCCCCACTGTCAGTGGCGCCGCCAGGATTTTGGGGGGGAACAGGATGGGGTCTGGGACAAAGCCCCATAAATTTTTTTCTGGACCGCACTCTCTACTTTGGCTATAAATGCGACCAACACTTGATTGATTGAGAAAAAAGTTAATTAATTAGATTTCATTGATTGAGATAAAAATTAATTAATTGGCTATAACAATAACACAAGTAAGCTAGCATCATTAGAAAAACAAGGTCCTGCCGGGGACTGAACGATCAACCTCCAGATCCCGAAAATTCCTGCTACTCAGGCGTAATAGAATTGTCGGCGGTCTGTCAGATTTTGTCATATTTAGAAATCTAAGGCTATCTGTGTCAGACTTCGAGCCTATCGCCACGTGCAGGAATCAATTTTAGTTTTTTAGTTTTTATGTTAAGCATTCATCAGAGCAATGTATTCGTATTTAAGGGTTCGTCTCAGTAAAGCGGACTTTTTTCGGTCGCAGTTCTTCCTCTGATAATCCAAAGTGGCGACAATATTGCCGGCACTTATGCCATTGTTTTCTACGCAAAAGGGTAGAGATTATCATTTCCTAAATCTCCGGAAAAATATCGGCCTTAGAACTCCGCTGATTCTTTTGGGTGAGACGATCCCTAAAGATCATTCAGCATAAGCTGACACATTCATGTGTTGCATAGTGAGCCCTTTAATCACCATGAAAGTGACAGTAAATTAAAATACAGTATTACCCCAAATTTTATACCAGGCTATACAAATTCAAATGTAAGACTTGAGAAACTTATTGACACCGTCCATGTGGTTTGCCATGTCACTCGACCAGTACGATAACAGAGGAATGGTTAAGTTGTGCAGAAAGGAGGCACGATAGGCTCAGCAGAAACTAACAAAATCAAGATACACAGACCTGCAAAAACAGGCCTGCAGCAGATCCGTTCGCAATCTATGTTGTTGAGATGTGCAAGCGTCAAAAGTGAACAGAACAGGGGTTTGGGGGCGCAGCTCCCAGAAATATTTTTAGGGCAGCACCCTTGCCCCCTCCCGGCGCTTCTGCCCACTGTAATTTCTGCATCTAAGTATATCACTGATGCAATGCTAATGCAAGCCCTAATCAGGCCCTAAATCAAGTCTTGCATAAAGCCAAAATTTCTGCAAGACCCTTGCAATAAATTTGCAACATTCTTGCAATGGTAAATTAAGGCTAAGAATGAGCAATAAGGCCTGATTATGACCTGATTTTGGCTCTGCAGGGCCCTGTATTTTCATACGGGGAGCCTTTTTGCTTCAAAATTATAGGTGATTAATTGAAATTGGTGCATAAATCATTATTGTACGGCTTGGCAAATGCTGATATAGCATGTTGGGACACCCGACATATGAATTGACAATATGTGATAATAAGTTATAATAAAACTGATATTTCAACTGATATAATTATATATTAAATCTCTTTTTTGTTGTAGCTAACTCAAATTCAAACACTTTATGAAGAATTTGAGAGGCTTCTTGCAAAGGATTTTGCTGAATATTTACCTGAAGAACTTGGGGAGAGAATTTTCTCATACCTGGATGCATTAACGTTATGCAGAGCTGCATGTGTGAACAATAAATGGAGAAGAATGACAAATAATGATAAACTTTGGTAAGATATAACAAGTACTGTATATTTACAATCATTTGATGTGAGTTTATCCATAACCTTGAATTGACACTTGTTTCATTGCATTTTGAAAAGCAACTAAAAATGAATTGATATTCAAATATTTATGTTTCTTCTATTTTTGAATCTGATATCAGGTGAGTCAGAAAAATGTATAGATGTTTGAAAGCCTGTAGCTCTCAAAGCATTTATCAGATTCTTATAACCTGATATCACCTGTGTAGCTGACATATCAACTTAGATAAGAAAATTTAGTTTGTCAAAATCGGTTGTATGGTTCTCAAATTACAGGTGATATTATAAAAGTGCTTCATCTCAGAATCCTTCAAAGCTGGCTTAAAATCCTTGACCAAATTTTCTAGAAATTTAACCCCACGCCTATCATAATCAAACTCTATCTGTCTATCTTATTGGTCAAACATTTACTAGGTATATAAAGAGACTGCTACATTATCGTCTATACTTGGGACTGTCATTCAGCCGCCTTTTTTGTCTAGTATTTATCATTATCACGAGGATGGATTGCTAGCAAATTTGAGCGAGGATTTTAAGCCTTTTTTGAAGGATTCTGAGATGAAGCATTTTTATAAAATCGCTTGTAATTTGAGAACAATGCGACCGATTTTGACAAAATAAATTTTCTTATCTAAGTTGGCATGTTAGCTATACACAGGTATTATCGGTTTATAGGAATCAGATACTAGGTGGTTTGAGATCTACAGGCTTTCAAACATCTAAACCTTTTTGCTGCATCACCCGCTATCTGACAACTGGTTGTGACGATATACGACAAGACAATTCAGCAGTAGCAGTTGACTTTTTTATAGACTCAAACACAATTTTCAAACTTTGTACAACATAATAACATGTTTATTTGTTCTACTCACGAGACTACTTTCACACAATACCAGCACAATTTGAAAACAAGATAACAAAGCTTAAAAACTTAACTGTTGAAAACTTAATTTTAACATCCCTCTGAAAAGAAAATTAAATCAGCCTCGTTTCGAAAGCATTAAAATATTTTCTGATTTTACCGTTTTCAATGGTCCAAATCACACCATTTTCGAATAGTACCAGCACATTTTGTGGCATTTTCATCTGAATGAGAGACATCCATAGCAATGTTGGGCCACTTTCAAATTGTATGATGCATGTATTTAACATTTGTGGACATACTTTTGAAGCAAGGCTGATTAATTCTTTTGACCTGCGTAGAAAGATGCATTTCTTTTGCACCATAATCCAGCATATACTGTATTGTTCACAGCATACTGCATTGTTCACAGAGCTTGCAAAGAATTTGGTATCTTCACTTTTTTACTGTTTTGGAAATTATGCTTGGTTTTGATTGATTTTACTTTCAAACTTGCATGGGATAAATTGCATTAATTTTTCACCCTAATGGGAATTTCCTTTGCTAAAGTAACGCACAACTTTATAAACTGGCGTTAATTTAAAAGTCAAATTTAATAGGAATCTTTTTTGTTTCCAACTTTGAGATTTTTTTGAACTAAATAGCATTATCGCTCTTGCATCAATTTAGAAGAGACCAGTCCCATTAGGATACAAAAATAACACAATTTAATGCACCATATCTAGCACAAGTTAATGCAAGGGAACCAAGTTTTTTAATCACTGTATTCTAGGCATGAATTATGCAAAAGAAGAAAATGGACTTCATTTTACGATGCTCCAACATTAAAGACCATTCCAGAGGCTATAGTGTGTAGACCATCATCAGCATCACTAAGCAGGATCAATTTAAGTCGTGAAAAATTGACTTATAACTTCAGTAATAACAATATTGGCTCATATCCACTTGAAAAACTGTGCCCTTGGAAAGACACATATGTTCGAGTATCACATCTTGAAAAGAATTGGGCACAGGGATGCTATGTTGTGAAACCAATCCTAAGAGGGCATACACAGCCAGTGACTTGCATGGATTGTGATGGTAAAGTCATTTGAGGTATTCTTGTATGTTTGTGTGCTATCTATTAAGGTTCTAGTGCCTTGAGACCGTTTATGACTCTTCAGTTACCTTCCTCTTGATTTAGTTTTTGTGAGCAATTGTTTCTCTTTGAGGTTTTTTTTACAATCAATTAAAAGAAACCTCAAAAAGTACATCTACTGTGCCTATCATGGCAGGAATAGACACTAGTTCCCACTATGAAAGGCACTTACAATTCAAAAAGACAAATGCTAAAAAGTAAAAGGTTGACCCTTGGTTGACCTATGCCCTTTTCACCCCATTTCAACTTAAAGGGCTATATTACTTTGAAGATTGCAAAAACTGAGGTAGATACCAGCGCTTTTTCACGTTCACTTTATTCATTTTATTATATTATTTTTATTTCAATTATTTCATATTCTTTAGACACGGTAACCCCATAAGCCATAGCTGCTTTTCAGAGTGCCGTGACAAAAATTTACAATTTACAATTCTTTTCGTATAAAATTAAAACTAAAGATAAAAGATTAATTACAAAACTAAAATTTAGAAATAAATACATTGTGGTGATAAATCATGGTCTTTTAAAAGCATATAAAGAGGGCGCTTGCATAACGTCAGGCGCTTGCACCTTAAGGCACGCATAACTTCAGGCGCTTTCGTAACTTCATGTATGGATGTTTATGAAATGAAGTAAGGTGTCAGGCGAAAATTCCTAAGAATCCATTCCATCATTTGGTGAGTGGCATGACTGTGTTAAAAAATATTGTGAGTTTTTATTTTTCGATTTCAATTTCGATCACATAAGCAAACATGCCAGGGATAACTTAGACCTTGACATCAACAAATCAAAGAACGCAGGGAAACGCGGGACTCAAGTTCATAAGTCTAGGGATGACGTAGACTTCTGACCTTGACATCAACACATCAAAGAACGCAGGGAAACGCGGGACTCAAGTTCATAAGTCTAGGGATGACGTAGACTGATTAAGATGAGTTTCAGTAATCGCTCAGTAAAACGAGAGAAACATTAAACCGAGACCGCTCATCCTGCTCATACCACATGGTCAGAGCGTCCGGCAGCCCATTAAATAGCGATATTTGCGACCATGTGATCAGTCCAGGGGTGACCCAAAAAAGCGAAATTTTTTGAACAATCATCAGAATTTGATTATGTAACCAATGTTTACAATTTCATTTTCCGTGGTTGCATCAGGGACCAAA
Source organism: Aurelia aurita (assembly GCA_004194415.1). Classification (NCBI taxonomy): domain Eukaryota; kingdom Metazoa; phylum Cnidaria; class Scyphozoa; order Semaeostomeae; family Ulmaridae; genus Aurelia; species Aurelia aurita. The sequence goes on along the minus strand of REGM01000088.1, from coordinate 656,300 downwards.
TCAATTTGTAGATGATCATTGTTTTATTCCTTAAGGAAAGTGATGGTCACATGATAAAATTGCGGCACGAACAACCATATTTTCATATTTCATATTTCAATTTTGATATTTCAATTTTTTAACTAGGGGGAGGGTAGCCCTTCAGCAAAAGTGCTGATAAAGCTAAATTTTGAGCAATAGTATTTTACTACACAGTATGTCCTAAAAAGTTATGCCCTTTTTTTTGTGGCTGCTGTGGAGGAACTGTAACTTCTTTTGTCCCATATTTTTTACACAATTGCATATGCTATCCTTCAACTAAGAGTTTGAGCCCTTGGTTGAGTCAATCCGATAAGTAGTTGCTGGTTTATGGCACAGGAAAGACAACATGAGTGATTGCATCAAAAACAGCACTTCCTTTTGTTCTCCAGCAATGTCAAATCAAGTAAATTTGAAAGAAGGGTTTCTAGCGTTGTATTCAAATTTGTTTACATTCCCAAAAGGGTTGATAGTGTTTGTCTTACAGATAACACAGAGAAGCATGCTAGAATGCTCATGTCCTAATTTTATATCTGCCTATCTAAGAAAGATAGTGTTTGACCTAAAAATACCCATTGAGTTTTCACTTACTGATCAAAGTGATGACTTTGGGTGACTTTGATCACTTGTTCATGGCTGCAAAAGAAGTAGAAAATGCATCAAAATATTGTTTCCTTTGTGCATATTATACTTCTGATGCACAATGCTCTCCTGAAAATGTTCTGTTGCATTTCTGATCGGCATTATCAAGAAAAAATGTTAATAATTGATCAAAGTCCTCCTGCTTGACCCCCCGTACCCTATATTCATTTCAGGGGACATTATTGTGTCAGGATCATCAGATGCAACTGTTCGAGTGTGGGATTTAAACACATTAGAATGCAAAGCAGTACTCGATGGATTCAATGACAGCGTGAAATGTCTACAGTTGAAGGTATGTGTATGTTATATTTCTTCTACCGGGTGAGTCAGAAAAATGTATACATTGTTTGAAAAATCGTATTGCAGAGACTGAAAAACCGATTTGAAATAATGTACCATCTTAATCTCAATGAAGAATTCATGAAAACTTGTTTCCATGGGCTTTGGCTAAATTATAAGTGAGTGGCTCAATTTAATCCACTTTTTCACTATCAAAATTGTAGAATAATGTTTTTCTTAGCTCATACATGGCTTTCTGATGATAGGGAAACTGTTGAAATGTAATTATGCTCTTTCGTTAATGTTGAGCATCAAAACGTCAAAATTTACATGAAAGCGAACAGCCCATTTTTGGCTGTATTTGGAAAAATTGAGAAATAGTACTTTTGGCTAAATCTTATTTTCAGAAGGAAATGATGCACCTAAAATTACGAGAAAAATCTCAAAAATTAAGTTGAAGCCTCGGTAAGATGTTGAAATTATAATTTCACATATTGGTTTCATAGTTTTCCTTGTACGATTTTTCAAACAGTGTATACATTTTCTGACTCACCCCGTATCGCATGATTTCTTCTATTGCTGCTTTCAGTCATTGTCACTATCGATGGAGAATATTGAAACTTTGATAGTTCACAATTACCGGCTGTCAAAAGCAGGGGAGAGTGGGGGCAATTGTAACGCAGGGGCAATTGTAACACTGGCCCTTACACCAAGCAAAAGCAAGCTACAGATTTAATTTGTGCACAGAAGTGCGTTCACTTTCATTCCTCTACATATGAGACAAGAGTGGTGGATTTTGCGGCGAAAAACAATGTGTGACTTTCATACAGCCATAGGCATAGGCTTGTTTTACAAGAAACTTGTCTATAGGAACTAGTACTAGAAATAACAACAGTTTGTGAGTGCGGCGTTTTGCGCATTGGAAACAAGCAGAAGCAAATTATGGAACAGCAATTAATAACATGCCTTTCTAGTTCTGCCATTCTAGCTCTTTCTAGTTCTATGGCATTACAAGGTGGATGCTTGTCTTGCAACCATGGGGGTGGGGGGGGTTCTTGGCCAAATTTCGGATAGGGGTGTGCCGCGAGCATCTTCAAAATGGTACCGTTGGCTAGACCAATTCTTGTGAAAATGATACCCTTGGCTAGACTAATTTCTAGGCCAAAAGTACCATAATGCCGTTTTCTAGGCACAAATCCCCAAAATTTCGCCTTCGCTAGACCAAAATCACAAAAATTTGNCCAAAAGTACCATAATGCCGTTTTCTGGGCACAAATCACCAAAATTTCGCCTTCGCTAGACCAAAATCACCAAAATTTGGGGTTTTTAGACACAAATTAAGAAAATTTGGCCTTTCCTGGACGAAAATTGCCAAATGTTATACCCTTGCCTAGGCATGCCTAGACTGGCCTAGACTAAAATTGCCAAAAAGCATACCCTTGGCTAGACTAGAAGTCCGAAAAAGTATACCCTTGAGCGCGGCACATCCCCAGGTACCTTTACTATGGAAGGACCCCCCGTGCTTGCAACTCGTTCGTTCTTGCCGGGGGAGGGGTACATAACATGTTGAGAGTACGGGTATGTGCCGCCCATATGGGTGGGTTTTTGGGCCGAAAATTCTCTAAATAATTATCATTTTTTGGCAGATTTTCCTTAGACGTGGGTCGGTTTGGCTGAAATCTGTAAAAAATCGTAAAAAATGGGTAGTTTTCCGCCAAACTTCATCATAGAAGTGGGTACGAAGGTGAATTTTGGCAATTAGAAGAGGGTAGCTTTCTGAAAACCGGGTGGCAGACCCCCATACATCCGCAAGTCGCATACCCCCCGGGCGTTCTTGCAGTGCAGTCAGTTCTGTTGACATAAAAAGATCAATGCCCCTCTAAAAAATCCTTCATCTACTACTGTGCATTTGGAATTAAAAATTTCAATCACCCATGAAAGTTGTTTCGTCACCACAACTGAAATCAGAGAAATAAAAATTCCACAAAACAAGAGGCAGATTTAGAACGCTTTGTTACCACTGCCTTTGACGTTTGACACGCTTGACCTTTGACCCTCGTATCCGTCTCTCAAATTGATCTCATTTTTGACTCACGGAGTACACAGTACGAAGTGCAGTCTATGGGATAGTGGGCAAATCGTGTCTCCTGTCTTTCGTGGTCATGGGCAGTTTGTCATGGCTCGAGGGTCGTATTGGGAAGTTAGTCATGATGGAGTCTATATGGAGATCATGGGTACATGACATTTAGCGGCTGAGGCTGCCTGGCTATTGGTTGCAACAAATATATGAATTGAAGTGAATAATTAGACATTTCACATTTCAATAGAGAAGAATGTGGCTTTAAATATCTGTCTGAGTTAATGGGCACTCAACAAAGAAGCTTTGACATCATATTTGAAAATTTTGTAATTGGATATTCGGTTTTTGCGTCTCTGATTCGGATCTTTCAAATAAGGTCCTAATGCAGTATTTATTGTATGGTAATGAAGACCTTCCTATTGATCTTAACAGACAATAATTAAGTTGACTCTAGATTTCATCCACAAAACTGGTCGGTTTGATTGAGATCATTTTAAAATTTGTTGCAGTAGTTACGTGTAAATGGACGATTGCGGTAGAGGTTGTGGTTTCATAGTTTCCACGGAATTCCTTTGCATTTTGTATAAAATCCACCGTTCAAATTGATTTTAATTCGGTGGGGTGCAGGGGATCGTTTTGGAGACTTTCTTCCCGCAGTCTTTAACGCAAGCGTCTATTGTATTTAATTTAAATTATATTTAGCGTATAGTGATTAATTTATAAGTATTTTATTTTCTCGTTTTTGTTCTTTCTGTTTGTCGTCCTAGTGGTGTTTTTTGTTTTGTTTCATGTAATGGCCATGAGGTAGTCATGCTGTTTGGTCCTCATGGTATCGTCCCTGTAGTGTTGTATAGTTGTATAGTCTTAATATGTAGAGTAGATAGTATAAACATGTACCGTAAATTTTACATCTGGATATAAAACAAAATTATCTATCTATCTATTTATTTCTTTTCACCGTAGGGTAAAACTTTAGTAGCTGGTTGCTCTGACTCAATAATTCGCATATTCAGAACAGACGACTTTAAACTTACGAAGTAAGTAACATTGGCTCGGGCTTGACATGCGTCGTCTTTTTCTTTCTTGAACTTTAAGGTTGTTTATTTTATTTTATCATATCATATCATATCATATCATATCATATCATATCATATCATATCATATCATATCATATCATATCATATCATATCATATCATATCATATCATATCATATCATATCATATCATATATTCATTATTTAACGTTGGTTTGTAGAATAGTAGTATTAATAAATACTAATTTAGACCAACCTACATAAATACAAAACTATAAAAATCTTAATACAAACAAGTACCATATCCTATTTCGTTATCGGCATATTCTGCAGGTGCAATGTTCTCCGTACCAATTTTTTATTTTGTTTTTAAAACGTTTGAGTGTCGGTTCTTGTTTTATTCTATCATCAAGGGTATTCCAACGAAAACTGCCCCTGAAAGATAAAGATTCTATTCCATAAGATGTTGTCTTTGCCTTTGGAAGTTCGCAAAGATTTTTGTTCCTTAGGTCAAAGGCCACATATTTCTTCTCATGACATTCCCGTACAATCGATAGATTCATATTATTCAATGACATGTATATTTCAGTCAACAATTTTTCAAATTAGTTTTTAGTCGGAAGCGTTTAGAGTAGGTTGTGTTTTGCAATTTCTTCTTCTGCGAAGTTAAAGAGCAATTGCGACCCAGGGTCCTTTGCGGGCACGCTTCAATTTCAGACTGTCTGAAAATCAAATTTGGCCTTAAGCGGAAAATATGGATCCATACTAGTTGAACTGCTGGAAAAGTTTGACTTTAGTTGACCTTTCTATCAATTCAACAATTGCAGTGTGGATCCAAATTTGAATTTTAGACTGTCTGAAATTGAAGCGTGCCCGCAAAGGACCCTGGGTCGCAATTGCTCTTTAACTGACCCTTTACTTTCATTGATTAGGCAACTAGAAGGACACGAAGGTAGTGTTGACCATATATGCTTCGATGGAAATATCATTGCTAGTGCGTCATCAGCAGACAGGTATGGTTATTTAGTTATATTTTTTCAAAGCAGATCAAACCTTTTCAAGTTCCTTTAAAACATGTGATCTACCGTATAAGTTCCATTAAGCCCCCGGGGGGGGGGCGTATTTAATTTCGGAGACTCTAGAGGGGGGATTGAAACAGAGGGGGCTTATTAGAGAGGGGTGCTTATTCACAAAGTCAAATGGCAAGGCTATAAACGATATTTTACCTCATATTTTGCTGAAACAACAAACAATTTATGAGTCAAATACACAATTCAACGCAGTTTAAATCCCAAATCATATCCAAATTAACATCAAACTAGTTTCAGCTGAATAAAGAAAAGATTTGGTATCCTCTCGCATTTGATACAAGTGGGGCTTATTAAAAATGTTGGCTTAGAAGGGAGGGGCTTATTGGAGATGGGGGGCTTAATAGAGAGGGGGCTAAATAGGGCTTATTGGAGATGGGGGCTTAATAGAGAGGGGGGCTAAATAGAGCGTTTACGGTATCGATCGAAAGGGTTCTTGGTCTTATTTTGAAGACGGCAATCGCTAATTCATCTTCATGAAACAGTGCGAAATGTCGATGTGGGACTGAAAGGCCTGTTTTCAGAAGCCTTCAATGCTGGAACGGAACAGAGAAAGTTTAAGGGAGAGAAGTTGGAGTTTATTAGCAGTGCATTTGAATGTGGGTAGGTTGTAAGTAGCAGGGTAGGGCGAAGGAGGGAGGTTGTTCCAGAGCTAAAAAACGAAGGGAAAAAAGAAGTATTACGAACGAGTAGGCAAGCATTCTGCTTGGGGTCAGAGAACTGATCTTGATGAGGATTGCAAGAAGCTTTGGTGTTGTATTTTATTTTGAATCAGTGCCGTGTTTTAAGTTATTTACTTTGTGCAATATGTAAAATTTTGTATCACAGTACACAACAGAATTAACATACTAATATTCTCCTTGTATCTTTAGGACTATCCGAATATGGTCTGCACACATTGGGAAGTGCTTATTCTGCTTATCAGGACACATAGACGATATCGAGGTTAGACATTTCATCATTGTAGAAAAGTACCTTCCTTCTATACAGAACCATTACTACCAGATAAAGAGAAAGTAATAAACTTTACTCAGATGAAGTAAAGGACAGATCAACATTTCAAGTCTTTAATTCGAGCCTTCCAAATATCCCTTGTTTTATATTTTATAGGAAGGGAGGGAAAGGAGGATTAGGGAAAATCAAGGTTTGAGAGAAAAATGCGAGCAATGCAACCGCTCGGGTCGTTTTAATTACTCAAATTTTTCTCTTTAAATCTTGACATCTCTTGTTTTGCCTATTTTCAATAACGGTAAAACGATAGACTTACACCTTATCCGCGTGGTGTCTTCAATAAGTTCGGGCAATTTTATGAATGAAAATCTTGGAGATGGGAGACGGCTTGCCTTTTATATGGATGAAATATTTTTAGACAGCTTCCCATTTATCCAATCATCTATCTATCATTAGAAATATTAGAAATATGACCTTTGACGGGATGACATTAATTGATCTATCATTTTTTTGGACAAATGGTAGTCATTGTCTAATACAGATTTTTATTTTTGAAATTTGAGGTCTATTTTTAAACCTATTTTTAGATTCCAACCTGAATCAGTAGATAGATTACATTGAACGCAAAAAACGTTAATATTTGTGGATATTTCAAACGTCTGAAAATGTTAGTGTCCGAACTTTTTTGTGGTCTGAAATATTTAGTGCCCAAAATTTTTTGCGGTAAAGAAAAATCACAGGATAGCATTTTTACTTTTTCAAAACATAATGTCTTGCTCACGAAACATTTTACATAGAAAAGAAATGTGTTGGGAGAGCTACTTGGTGGAACATCATCATAGTTTTCTAACGAAATTAACATCAGCAATCATCCTCATCATCCTCAACAATAATTATTGAATCGAAATTTCCGACAAGGATCCTGTTAACAACTTAAAATGAAGCACAATCGGTAAAATTATAAAATCTTTTTCTAAAAACGTCCGAAAATCTGTGAAAAGACGTCTGAAAAGTTTTTGTACGAAGATATTTTGTCCGAAATTTATTCGTCCGAAATTTTTTGCATCTAAAGGATAACTCCGGGGTTTGTAAATTAATGCTAGGAAACAAACTTACCATCTCCTAATCCAAACTACCAACGTTTTTCCACATTTTGGCTTTTGTAACTGCCGTCAATTCGTTAAACATTTTAATATTTTAGGCCAAATGTCATCGCCATTAATCGCCATTAATCGCCATTTTTTTCACGAGTACATGATAAGAAAACTATCACGATTCAGAGGCAAGAAAACAATAGAGCAGCCTCATTCTCGCATTGAACGTGAAGCCAGAGAACACCGAAATCTGAGTTTAAAGANAGGATAACTCCGGGGTTTGTAAATTAATGCTAGGAAACAAACTTACCATCTCCTAATCCAAACTACCAACGTTTTTCCACATTTTGGCTTTTGTAACTGCCGTCAATTCGTTAAACATTTTAATATTTTAGGCCAAATGTCATCGCCATTAATCGCCATTAATCGCCATTTTTTTCACGAGTACATGATAAGAAAACTATCACGATTCAGAGGCAAGAAAACAATAGAGCAGCCTCATTCTCGCATTGAACGTGAAGCCAGAGAACACCGAAATCTGAGTTTAAAGACGTCACTACGCTCTGATCGCTTATTTGAATACGCAATTTTGCAGAGAAAAGACGACAAATGGCGGAAAGAAGTACGATACACCATTCATAACAGTATAATCTTTTACTTTATCGTCAATCATACCAACCCCTGACTTGTCCTTTAATGTAGCTTGAGCAGAAGATGAGCTTCTGAGTTCTTTTCGCAGGTAATAAAGCTACGAGGCGATACTCTGATTAGTGCCTCTTGGGACGAAACCGTTAAAGTTTGGGATTTGGAAACCGGCGTTTGTTTACACTCGCTGCGGGGACACACTGAAGGTAAGCACAAAAGACCTAGAATTGATTGAATATGATTTTGATGTTGTTTGTAACGAACTGAAATACAGCCGTACAGCTTAGGCACAAAAGAAACAAGACCCTTAACGGACCTATGTGCTACAAGAAGTTGCTGAAAAATATCCTCACATATAGTAAACTGATGTGGTAAAAGAAAAAAGTTGATAACAATGAACATACCGGGTGACCCAATAAAAAGTGAACATTTTCCAAAAATCACCAAAAATTGATTATGTTACCGATCCTAAAATGTCTTCTTGCGTTTTTGTATCAAAGATCGAATTAGTTTCTGGAATTATCTTAATTTTATTTCTAAAGGAAAAAGACAACGAAATTGTTTCTTGAAAAGCCGTCTTTTGAGCTATAGTACTGTACAAATTGTAGATTTTCACACAAAAAGACATTTTTTGTCACGTCATACGAAAATTTTGAGTCCTAAATAACGAAAGAGCTTAATCACAGACGAGGCAAACAAACTGAGTGGTTAGATGGATCAAACTTGTAATTTTATGACCAACTTCTGCAGTTTGAGGGTATGCATCAAAACCAGGTAGCTCTGAAAAGAAGGAATTCCTTCCTACAAGCGCTAAATTGCAAATAGAGTTTGCAATATCTATTAAATTAATTTTAAGGCACAAAGGCACGAAAGGAAATGTTAAGATCGGCAACTTAGGCCCCGTTCACACTGCTCCGTATTCATATGAAAACGGAAAAAAGTATCCGTTTTCACCTTGCGTTCACACTGCTCCACCCTGAAAACGGAGACTTTTGAAAACACACTTTGAAAACGGATACTTTTGAAAACGGAGACTTTTGAAAATGCAAAAACGCAGTGTGAACACCGAAAACGCAAAAACGGATACTTTTGAAAACGCTAGCAACTACAACAACACAACAAAATGAATAGCACGTGCCAATTTCGACAAGTTGTCAACATTGCTGAGTCACTCAAGGCTAAGCTAATGCTTGGAGAAATCTTTGAAAAATTTGTCACCAATTTTCAGTGCTGTAAACGTTGGTGTCGTTTTGATAGCGTTTTCTTTTTTATCCGGAGCAGTGTGAACGCTTCATCGTTTTTGCAGCGTTTTCATAATTACCCAAAGCAGTGTGAACGGGTAAAATGAATCAAAATGAAAACGGATAAAAACGAATACGGAGCAATGTGAACATAGCCTTAATAAAATGTTGGTCATTTTTCAAAAGTTTCACTTTTTCTTGGGCTACCCGGTATTTTATATCAAATTATTTTATATTTAAATTTCATTCCCGGTATTTTATATTTACTATTGTTGACTGTTCTAAATCATCCACTTGGAACAAAAATATGACATGATATTACTGTGAATAATTGACTCGAATTCTCGAAGGTGTTTATTTAAAGTAAGCAATCCAGAAGAGTAAGTTGTTCAAGGGAGGCCGAAGGTGATAGTCAAATGGAATGCCTATTCGAAGAAGTACCTACAGTATCTAACTGTAACAGTCAAATCATATCCTCGTAATAAATTCTTTGTAATTGATGAAATGACTTCAGGGTGTGTTTGATTGGTAATTCCAAACCTACAAAATTCTGAAAACAGTAGACTTCGCAGAGACAGAAATATATTTCCCAATCAAGCACAAAAATCTCAACTAAAAATGTTTCTATACGTCAAATCGAAAGCTCAATAACTATCATACCATAACTTGTTTGTCGCTATATTTGTTAGAATGCAAGATAAATGTATATGTGACGTAATTATATCCACTCAGTTGCACATAGTCCACAATAACGTTCATGAATTTACACCCAGTGGTTCCTCAATTTTGGGGAAAATTCGAATTTGAAAATTTTTGAATTTTTCAATTCAGTTCTACCATGAGCGATAGGACACCGGTACATGTATCAGTGTATCAGTGTAAAATTTGTGTCAGTGGTGAGCCACCTTAACCTATTGTTTGTGTGTTTTGAACTTATTTTTACTTGTAGTGAGCCACCTTATCGCTGGCTCACTACCAAAATTTTTTAAATTCGCCGACCAGCGATAAGGTGGCTCACTACAAGTAAGAATAAGTTCAAAACACACAAACAATAGGTTAANCAGTGTAAAATTTGTGTCAGTGGTGAGCCACCTTAACCTATTGTTTGTGTGTTTTGAACTTATTTTTACTTGTAGTGAGCCACCTTATCGCTGGCTCACTACCAAAATTTTTTAAATTCGCCGACCAGCGATAAGGTGGCTCACTACAAGTAAGAATAAGTTCAAAACACACAAACAATAGGTTAAGGTGGCTCACCACTGACACAAATTTTACACTGATACACAATCGGTGTCCTATCGCTCATGGTTCTACGCATAGTTGTTGTCCTCAAAAGAACAGATTTATTATCGCCTCTAAAGAAAACTTAGAATATTTTATCCACTTATGTTCTCGTCAGTAAATCGTTGTTTTCTTTCATTTTCAGTCATCATGTGTTGTCAAATGGACGATGAAAAAGTTATCACTGGAGGAGCGGATGGACATATAATGATCTGGGATTTAAAATACGGCCATCTGAGACAAACTCTTCATGGTCATGCTGAAGTTGTAAGTTGTATTGATGTTTCTTTGTTGTTAGCATAGGTCGAGTGTTAAATTTCCGTTGACGTATTAGAATAGAAAAATTTCAAAAGGATTTTGGAGCTATGTTTATTAGAGATCTCCTGCTGTTAATCTCTTGCTACTACCCATAAGAATAGCGCACAGTTTAACTTCAAATTTCTTTCGAGTACCGGGTGAGTCAGAAAAAACAATCCCCGTTTGAAAGGCCACTGCTCCCTGGTTATCAAAACGATAATATTGACGCATACATTATTTAATGGTTGACATGTTCAAATATAATTTAAAATTTACCGGACTGAAATCGGCTACTCCGTTCTGAAATTATGAACGATTTTCTTGAGAAAGCCCCTTCAAGAAACCTTCAAAACAGGCTTAAAACCACGAGCAAATTTTCCAAATATTTCTGCTTCACAGCAATGATTTGCTTGCACATGTTTTAGCACGTGTGATCTTCTTGGGAGGATAAAATCTTCAAGAATAATGTTGTTATGTTCCCAGGGATGGCACTTTCATCCTCCCAAAGGGATAAAACGTGCTATTAAGGCAGAAATATGACGGAAATTTGGTCGTGATTTTATGCCGTTTTTGAAAGTTTCTTTGAGGGGCTTTCTTGAGAAAACCCCTCATAATTTCAGAACGGAGTGGCCGATTTCAGTCCGGTGAAATTTAGAATTTATTTTAACATGTCCACTATTAAAAAATATATTTACCAATATTATTGTCTCGATATCTAGGGAGCAGTGGCCTTTCAAACGGGGATTGTTTTTTCTGACTCACCCCGTATTATGTGACAATCGTATGTCACGAGAGATCTTGAAAATTTAAGCATGTCTGTAACTTGAAACTTTTTTCAAGTTGTATGCTGCTCCATCACTTTGGTTAAAGGTAAGAAAGAAACTAGGACATTGCTTTTTCGTATTTTGGAGAATGACGCAAATAATTTGTTGAGGAAATGCAAATGTAATCATAAACAGCCGTTACTATTTTAAAGTTACAACACGAAGATGTGGAGACAAATAAAACCACTTGATTCCATTTTCTGCTATATGTAATAAACCAAAATATATACAAACTGTAAATAAACTGTTACTGATAAAGTCTGACGAATTGATGTATGTACGCTTTACGGTTGGCACGACGCCATTCCGTTCTGATAACGACTATTTCCGCGAGCCCATGATTTGAACTAAATTATTATTCCGTCACACGATACTTATAAAATGGGAGTCTGGGTACGACTCATTGACCACGTGCAGACCACCCCGGGCAAGAGGTCCGGGCTAGCCCGTCCAACAGTTACACTTAATACGATTACGGGATAGGTCCAATCGTAAAATTGTGAGCCAAGATAAAAGTGAAAGAGGGACTAAAACAAGATTACCGAGTTTTTTTGCATGCAATTATTCGATTTGTAGTTAATTGGAAATGCAGAATTCCTCTTAAATCGTGAATTTCCAGTACTACAGGAGTGCTAGAAGAAATGAGTTTTCTCTAAGACAAATTTAAATTCTTCTTTTATCTTATGAATTCAACGAATAAACTTTCCCTAACGAGAATTTATAGGAATAGAATGTCGGGTTCTTTGTTTAGAGACACTTTCTGAAGCAGTAGCGATGTATTAGTTCAGGCAAGGAGCGAAACTACGACGACTTATAAGTCTACTCTGGAACCATGGCATTGCAGATATTTCGTATTCGTTTGAACTAGCTAGAGGGCTGCTTTTTCGGTAAATGGTTATGACCATCTGTATCAATTCTCACTATATTTCTTTCAACATATTTTTGATATAAACAGAAATCATGAAAATTGCTAATGTCAAGTAAATTTTCTTCAGTATTGTNCGGATTTATGGGTATACTTTTCAGAAATGGTTCCGGATTTATAGGTATGAGTTTTTGTAAAACTAGATGTAAGGGTATACTGTTTCCCTTTTTCCGGATTTATGGGTATACTTTTCAGAAATGGTTCCGGATTTATAGGTATGAGTTTTTGTAAAACTAGATGTAAGGGTATACTGTTTCCCTTTTTCCGGATTTATGGGTATACTTTTCAGAAATGGTTCCGGATTTATAGGTATGAGTTTTTGTAAAACTAGATGTAAGGGTATACTGTTTCCCTTTTTCCGGATTTATGGGTATACTTTTCAGAAATGGTTCCGGATTTATAGGTATGAGTTTTTGTAAAACTAGATGTAAGGGTATACTGTTTCCCTTTTTCCGGATTTATGGGTATACTTTTCAGAAATGGTTCCGGATTTATAGGTATGAGTTTTTGTAAAACTAGATGTAAGGGTATACTGTTTCCCTTTTTCCGGATTTATGGGTATACTTTTCAGAAATGGTTCCGGATTTATAGGTATGAGTTTTTGTAAAACTAGATGTAAGGGTATACTGTTTCCCTTTTTCCGGATTTATGGGTATACTTTTCAGAAATGGTTCCGGATTTATAGGTATGAGTTTTTGTAAAACTAGATGTAAGGGTATACTGTTTCCCTTTTTCCGGATTTATGGGTATACTTTTCAGAAATGGTTCCGGATTTAAAGGTATGAGTTTTTGTAAAACTAGATGTAAGGGTATACTGTTTCCCTTTTTCCGGATTTATGGGTATACTTTTCAGAAATGGTTCCGGATTTATAGGTGGTATTTTATGCTCTAAATGGCACAACCCCGTACCATGGCAACTTAAGTTACCCCCTGGGGTGAAAATTATTAATTTATTTCTTGACTCCCTCAACTTCTATTCCAGAAAGGTGAACTACTCAATGTTGTACATCGTCATCCAACATCGCTGCATCTAATGTGGACAGAGTCGACTAAGATCATAACTGCCTCACCAGAGACACCAGGGACTGTAACGGTTCTTAGTTATTGGTCATAGATTTCTAGGTATTAGTCAAATTGCTTGAGACTCTTATCTCTTATGGTCCCAGTGGTAGATTGAGGATAATGGATACTGGGTGTCCAAAATATATCGGCTGCGCCAAAAATATTTTCCACTTTTATAAGCCATGATAAATCGTACACAAGGCCGATTTAAAAAAATAGTCAAAATCCCAAATACTAGGTACACGGCAATGTTTTTTCGAATTGTCAGCCGCCTACTTCTCACGCTACAAGCGATTTTTTGAAAATTCTTGTATCTAAACAGAACAGCCTAAAGCGATCGAAAAACAAAGATGAAATTTTAGACTGAACTAAAAAAGGAAAAAGAAAACTCTTGGAAATGACTTGGGTGATTAGTCATTTTCACACTTTAAATAGTTTAACACTGATTACTACACCTTAGCCTTCAGACTGAAAACTTCTTGAGGTATGAGTTGCAATGGAAAGTGGACAAAATTTGAAAACAAGATAGATGCGGCCGACGAAGATTAGACCGGGTGAGCGAAGAAAAAAACGCACGACGTTTGAAGAAATACTGTTCCCTGAATATCAAAGACGTGATATTGGAAAATATCTTGTTTAATAGCTGATATGTTTATTTAGGTGATACAATTTACCTGACTGAAATCGGCCACTCCGTTCTAAAATTATGAGGGATCTTCGCGAGAAGGCTCCTTCAAAATCTATCAAAAAACGGCTAAAAATGATGATCAAATTTCGTCAGTTTTCCAGCAATGACTTGAAAACGTTTTAGCTCGTACTATCCTCTTGGGAGGATGGAATCCCCTTCAATAAATTTATTACACTAGTGGGGATGATTTTTTCATTTTCCCAAAGGGAAAACACTTGCTAAATGTGTTCACGTCATAGCTGTAGAGCAGAAATATTAGGAAAATTTGATCACAATTTTAGGCTTTTCAAAGAGACTTTCTCGAGAAAATGGCTCATCAAATCGCAACGGAGTGGCCGATTTCAGCCAGGACAAATTCTAAATTCAAACTGCGTGCGTTTTTTCTGACTCACTCGCAAACTTAACAGTTTTATAATTCAAAGACAGTTTAAAAGTTGTGTCAAAGTTAGAATGTACTTTTGTTTCAACCATGCCCCAGGAAATCCTCCAGTTACGGAAAACTGTACATAGCATTGTATTAATGAGATACCTGATACATTTTCTACTACAATTTGTTAGGTTATTTGTTGAGTTATTTAAGTGATCCATTAACATACTTGTATTTTTTTATAAGAAACTAAGAATTTGAGCCAGGATTTGCTTGACTAAAATAAATAGTTTCTTAAGTTATATTTCCCCAGTACTGGAGTTTCTTAATTTTTTGGCGATCTGAGAGTTGAGTGTCTTATAAGCAGTTTCTTGTAGAAATAAATACGTGTATCGAAGTGACTATTTGACCGGCAGCCGGTCGCCAACTTTCAAACACCCCTCGCATCCATCCGTGAACACTTCGATTTAAATATCACTCAGTTGAAGCAAAATTGCCATGCCTAACGGCCCAAACTAAAGATGTATTTTGTTACATAAAAATTGAAAATTCATTGAAACTCCCGGTAATGTGTCGATTGAGGTTGCAAAACAAACTTCAAAGAAATGAAACTATCGAAGAAATAATATTTGAATGAGTTGATGGAGTGTTAGAGCCATAGAGCGAAGTCACAAGTGAACAGACATACACAGGGAAGTACGCATGCGTGATCGACTGCCGGTCAAATAGACCTTTGAAATTGGTGACCGGCTGCCGATCAAATAGTCACTTCGTTAAGATATTGATGTACATCTTACAGAATTTTCTTATAAAATATTGCGTGTATGTACAAATGCAGGTATGTTGGAAGCAATTGCATTGCCCTTTTTGTTTTGCAAATAAATGTTGGCCTACGGCAGAATCATAAAGTTTTTGAGTTGTTGTAGATAGTTGTTGTAGTTGTTGTTGTAGTTGTTGTGTTAGAGCTGGAGGAGTGCAAAATACCTACGTACGTGAAATTACATCGACAGAAATTCATAAGATTCTACCAGATGAGTAAAAAGAGTTTTCATGCCTGTAGTTTGTTACCTATTTATCAAATTCCTTAAAACTGATTATCGTTGTGTGGGTAACATGTCAACCTAGATAACAAAATTTAGATGGTTTAAATCGGTTGTATTGTTCCCCTGTTATGAGCGATTTTATAAAATTTTATCCCAGAATCCCTCAATCAAAACAGGCCTAAAATCCTTGATCAAATCTGCTAACATTTCAGCATCACGATACCGAAAACTGTATGAAAAACGGCTAAGAAAGTTGCCAAGTGGGAAGAATAGTAGTGCTGGCTCTGTATCTACAAAACTGATTGCCTAGGGAATGAGATAGCCCGATTAAGTTTCATTTTCGTCGCTGTGGGGCTAAAATGTTGGAAAATTTGATGCAGAAGTTTAGGCCTGTTTTGAACGATTCTGAGATAACACACTTTTGTAAAATTACAAGTAAATCGAGGAAAATATGACCGCTTTTAATGAAGTAGATTTTATTATCGAAGTTGACATGCACCCACACAATGGTAACGAGTTTTAAGGAATCCGATGAGTGACTAGCAGCCTATAAGCTTGCAAACGTTTCAACTTTTTTGTATTCACCCGGTATGCTTTTTGGAAGAGAACTGTAGGCATCCTTTCAAGTCTGAACAAAAAAAGCTGTGAATGCTCCAGATTAATGGGAGAGAGTGCGGTAAACTTCCAAAAAACCAAATCTAGTTAAAATGGTTTCAAAAACAGACCTTGTTATTCTTTATCTACAAAGAGTATCACCAGAGGCTTAAAATCGCAAACAGTTCTGNTTTTAATGAAGTAGATTTTATTATTCACCCGGTATGCTTTTTGGAAGAGTACTGCGCAGGCATTCTTTCAAGCCTGAACAAAAAAAGCTGTGAATGCTCCAGATTAATGCGAGAGTGTGGAAATAAAATACTGGTAAACTTCCAAAAAACCAAATCTAATTAAAATGGTTTCAAAAGCAGACCTTGTTGTGCTTTATCTACAAATAGTATCACCAGAGGCTTAAAATCGCGCTTAAAATCGCGAACAGTTCTGTTAAATTTATGAAATTGAATTTAAATCCATGTAAAATTTCGTATATATAAATACAGTTTTTTTCACAAGCAGTATCATCCCAAATCTCTGAGTCAAAGTTCTAAATTCTTTGCAAACAACTTATCTTGATCCTTATAGGGAAGTGTTGCTTTTTACACCGTTATCCTTGGGCTAACCAAAAAAAAACCCATTTGCAGGAGAAATTAGTCATGTTTCATATATGACTCTGAAAGCCGCGGTTTACTGACCAGCCCAACCCTGTCATGTAGTCACACAATAAATCTATCATTTGGGTTCATGTTTGGATGTGTGTTCACAGAAAGAACGATCTCATCCGCTTTCGCAGAATGAATAAAAATTTGGTTACATGTTGGTAACAAAGCGAAATAACAAAGCGAACTTTGTGGGCTATAGTCAAACTGCAGGCGTAAATATACCACGCTGCAATAAAACGCAACACATGTGCCTGAAGGATCCATGCTGCAAGCGAATAGGCAGTTTTAACAACAGATGCCCGGTAGAACCAAAACAAAGGCAGTTCAGTTCCTGTAACAGCGAGTTTTTCATATTTCCTGGTCCCCTCATCCCTCCTATAATGTCCAGGAAGGGTGTGTGAAGTATTTTATCGGAAGACAGGATAGAAGTGTTTTGTCTATTGTATTTAAAGATTTCGACGAAAATCCCACCGAAGTTCATCAGGTCGATCAGTGGTCCAAGAATACAGCACTTCGCACAGAACTTCAGGAAAAACACTTTTGCAACTTGTACCTACAAGAAGGAAAGCAAGTATCTATGATGATACTTTTTCCCAACAAAGACAACAAATATCGTTATTTATTTTTGTGCCACTCACGTCATAAAACTTCAGGCCTTCACACCTTCACATCAATGCCTTTGGGTTCACAGTGAGGCTAAGTGGGTCATGGTAGGTCATAGTTTGCGTCATAAGCGTACGAGGCGGGGGGGCTGGGGGGGCGGCAGCCCCCCCAGCGTTGGAAAAATTTACAAAAATCAGCCTTTCTCGGGCAAAAATCCGACGTAAGTCGGGCAAAAATTTTCGTAAACAATAGACTTTGTGTTGGGCCGCCCCCCCAAATTTTTTCGTCCCGTACGCTTATGGTTTGCGTCATGCGTCAGAAAATATTGACCCATGTGTTTCTGTTCCGGGTTTCGATAGCGTTTCGTGCCCCCGCAATTCATTTGTTTTCATTATTTTTTATTCGTACAACAACGTTACTAGTAAACTACATAATACTGCCGTACGCACCCTAGAAAAAGCAAAGCTTATCTAGTCTAGGGCGCTTACAAGAAGAACAGCAATTTGAATCTAAATGTTTAACTTAATATTACCAAAAAAAATTGATTCTTAATACCTCACCAGTTTGGAATCCCTAAACTTCTTGCAAAAACCTTCTCTTGGTTCAATGTCTCGAATATCATTTGGGATTTGGGAGAGAATTCCAAAGTTTTGCTCATTTTATTTGAATGGCCTTGTCCCCCCAGCTCTTGTTTGTTTTTGGTACTTGAAAGCATCTATGTTGAAAGAGATCGTTTTGGTGAGTACTATATTTCAGCTCTCCTCCTATTAAGAAACCTTTTTGTTGTTAACATTGTTAATTAGCGGAGTCATGGTAAGTTGAAGTTTGCTGCAAAAATTGTCTGAGCAATCATTTCTGTCTAGCCTTTTTTAGAATATGGGCTACGGAGGAGCTTTCCAGGGGGCTTCGTAGTAAGCCGGACGTCTTTTGTAAGTGCTCAAGTTGAAAGAAAGGGGGACCATTTGTTCTTTTCGAAAGCCAATTCGTTGTTACTTTTTTGAAGACGCAGTGGAAGAAAAATATACGTCGAATTCATTCAGATATGCCGCCATTCTGAGGACCAAGAAGTTGTTACACCAGTATCTTTCCGTTCTTCATTAACATGAGAGTTATTTTAGCTTTAATTTTCGTTGTTTCAACGTCATTACGACTATCTTTTGCCCGGAAAAGTAGCAGCGACAATCGGTCGAACAATGGGCCTAGCCATGACGAGGAGACCCGTGAATTTGACGTGAACTCTGACAGCAAGCAATTATATTCAAATACTTGGGCTGTACACGTCGAAGGCGGAGAAGCTAAAGCTAAAGATATTGCAGAAAAACATGGATTTAATTTTGTAGTTCCAATTGGTTCATTAAGCGACCATTATTTATTTGAACACAGCGCCGTGAGAACGCGTCGAAGTCGGCGCAGCGTAGAACACCATAATTTATTAGAGAACGAACCAAGTGTACAATGGCTTGAGCAACAGAAAATATTAAAAAGAAGTAAAAGAGGTTTTCAAGATTTCACTGATCCACTTTTTGGAGAGCAATGGTATCTCAAGAACAAGGGTATGGAATTTTAATCTAAATTAATGTTGCAGGAAAGGGAAATTTAGCGGATGAATTGAAACGCCATCAACAACCAAATGTCCTCATCATCTCTCTCTCTGCGCCTACTGCGTAGTGTGTGTGTGTTCCAGCAGGGCAGTCATACAAATACCTTGGGACACATTTGAAGTTTTCTATGGTAATAAGTGAAAACGGAGATAATTTCAAACATGACCACTGACAACAGAAAAAGAAAAACAGCAAGGAAATCCTGTTAAAAAAGATTTCTCGTGGATGGCCATGAGATAGGAAATGTTGGATTGATTTGGTTGTTGTCAGCCAAATTTCATAATATAAAATAGTTTTCAGGAAGTTTTCTTCCTCTTAAAGTTTTAAGATTGTTTGCATTCAGCCCAATGGTTGCTTTTCAAATGGCTTACATTTTGTGTTACAAATTGCAATTTCTAAAAGGAAAACACAAGACAAGGTTTATGTCCAATTAAAGTTCCTCTTATTATAACATTCTAAAATCTAAGAACCATAACATTTCTTCTAAACAATTACTATCAAAAATTAAAGAGCCAGAAAAATAGAATAGAACAGTTGTTCAAAGAACATTAAGAAAGAATAAAGTGTTACATATTTTGCAAAATAGGTCCACATTCACATTTGATTGATCCAGCGGGGATAAAAAGGAGGCAAGTATGATAGAAATATAATCCATGAATTTGTGTTGTCCAGCCCATAATTCCCAAAGGTGGGCATGTGCTGTGTTTTGGGTGGTCCTATGTATGTCTTGGAAAAACGATGTTACCAACCCATTTTTCAGTATACCAGTACCAGTACTAATTACGCTCTTGAAAAGACTGGTTTTGGGGACATACATTTTTATAATACTCCTACAAAACCCAATTTTGAGGACAAATATTGACCAACATCCAAGAAACTGAAAAGTCCAAATTAGTTGCAAAATGATATTGTTAAAAAGAGTTCAAAATAGACCTGATTTTAGGGACAGGCATTAACATAGTATTGGAGAAATAAACCGGTTATGTGGACATACGTAGGACTACTAACTGTCCTCACTGCAACATGCCCACCCTTGAATTCCCAAGGAAGAATTATGGGCTGGATCACAGGCTATGCATTTGAAGGTGTTGTGGAACAGTGGTGTAATCCTCCAACTTTGCAGCCAGAGTAGTTCACACAGACAAGGTTTGAGCCCCACCTCACTACATAAGCATCATGACAAGGTGTTGCAAACTTGATTAGTGATTCAACTACACACATTTTTTATATAAGAAACTAAGAATTTGAGCCAGTACTGAAAGTTTCTTAAAATTATCAGAGTTTGAGTACTCGGAGAACTACAAGTTCTTATGAGTTCCATAACAGACTTCATGTTTACTTACTGTGCACTTGTGAAGATTTCAAAATGAAGGTTTTCGAAGCCTTCCCAATGTTTAGACATTACTCAAGTACTTTCCAAGTATATAATATGATAGATATACATAGGAAACAAGTGAAAATAAAGGAAAAAGATTCTAAGGCTTTTGGAGTTTCTCAATTGTTTGATGATCTGAGAGTTGAGTTTCTTATATGCAGTTTCTTTAAAAAAATATGTGTACTTCTGTGATCCAAACCCTTGGTGCTGAAAACCCATCATCACCTTCACCATGTTTTATTAGCTGATTTGCCCAAATGTGTCCTCCCTAGCCAGAAGAATATACAGGAAAAATACAACAAAACTGCCTTCTATCAAAAAGTTTTAACAGTAGTCAGTAGGTTCCTTTGAGATTTCACATTGAACAGAGCTTGATTCATCAAATAGCATTTCCTTCATTGAACAGCTAAATCCAACCATTAAAATTTCCTTCCTATCACCTTTACAGATCTCAAAAATGCTTTATTATCATCTTTTCCTTATTGTGTTTGTTCCAGAGTCTGTTTGCCAACTAGTGGTTGATCAAATCTAAACTCTAGGTGGGGCTTTGATGTGGATGTAGTAAAGAATAGTAGATAAAGAAAGAAGTGTGGCCAGTTTCTCATTCTGCCAACTAAAATGCTTTTGTCAGACTGAGTATGTACTGTTTCATGTGCAATACAAACTAGACTCACCCAGGTCAACTATGCAATTTGTTTCCCCCCACAAATTATTGATAGAACAAAAAGAAAACTTTCTGAGGTCTGGGATGCTATGGTCTCCTGTATTGCTTCCTTTTACTGAGCAAATTTGTTTATTGGACAGTAGGAACGTGAAGCGCTTTAAAATGCGATTGATTAATCAATACGACACATTTCGTTTCACACTACATTTCATTTTAAACAGGACAGTTGAGGTAACCGAGGCAAATTTCTCTGTTAAAATTGCATAATTTAAATTGCCAGCTGTTAGTTATTATGGCGCAATAGCCTTGCCTCGGTAGGAATTAAAACCAATTTACGGCCCTTGCCATATTTGCAAAATCCAAAAGTTGTATAAAGCCTCAAATAAGAATATTTAGGAGATAAAATCAACTGCCCTTTCAAACTATTGTTCAATGTCATGTGCACCTTGCTTCTGCCTGGTCATATTGGAATCCATGGTTTTCATGTGGCTAAAACAAGTGGTACCCAGACCACAAAATATTGGATTAAAGTAGCAAAAGTAACGCAAACTTAGGCCTTGCACCACAAAGAGAGGAGGTGAAGGTAAATTAGAGCCAGAATCCAAGTAAGGTTTACTTGTGGTTTAGGCAAGCTAAGGAGTGAAATGTCTCTCCAAGACCACTGCAGATTCATACATGGCTTCAGTCTTTCAACATACAATTTGATATTTGAAACCTTATTGTTAACTTTTATTATCAGGTCATTTCATTATCAATCATAGGTATAGCCAGATTAACTCACCATGTCATAAAAATTCAAGAACAGAGGCTATATAAATGCTTTTGATTCTGTTTCTAAAATGTCAGTTTTAGGCTTGCATCTTGCTTTTTCTGCTCTGCTCTATTTGTAAAAATAAATTTTTGGATGGGGGCTAATTCAAGGGGGGAGGGGGCTTATGACAAGCTGGCAAACATCACTAGTATTATTTAGTTCCAAGCCTGTACAGTGTTATTCAAACTTCTCATCTATCAAATCTTTTTAATTCTCCAGACTTTTTAAAAGTTGCAATGCTTTTATTTCAACATCATATTTTGCCTATCAAGATTTGCAAGGATTTATACGATTTATATGATTTTCAAAGAATAGTCGAAACATTTTTTCTAGAATTTGTATCATTTGCTGGGGGAGATTTCTGGGATTTTGGAAATTTTTGAAGGTTTTTAAGAAGGTTTTGGGATTTCTAAGATTTTGTGAAGATTTTCAAGATTTTTCGAGATTTTTGGTATTTTTGAAGATTTTTTAAAATTTCACACAAACATGTGGAAGTTTCTTGGAGTGATTTTCCCCTCGCAACTGCACCTGGAAGCACAACCTTTTGACTAGAGTTGCCCTACTTTTCAAGTGGCCTGAACAAAGTATTATGAATTGTTGCAACAGTATCAAAGATTATATCCTCCAGCTTGCCTGCAATACTGACCTTGTGTACATTAACATCAAAGAATTCTCAAGCAATTTTTAAGAATTCTTGAAATGCAGATTAGAATTCTTGAGAACACTGTAAGACCTGATGTACTATTGAGCAAGGGTGAATTTTGTAAAAAAAGAGACAGCTCCTCTATATCACAAAGCAAGTTGCCTTCCTGAAGAATAGGTTTCACAACTTTGAATGCACTCAACCAAATCAAAATAAGCAGATATTGCAAAACATTATGATCGGCTTCGCTGAAGGAAATCCACTCTTCAAAAAGAAAGATCGCTTTGTAATGTCAGAGAGCTGACCCTTTTGTTTTACAAAATTCACCCTTGCTGTACTATTGCTTTTGTCAGGAAGTATTATTTTACCATTTATTTTTTAGGAATTGCTAGTTGTAAAGATACCAAAGGAATAAATGTATTACCAGTTTGGGAAGATGGAATCACGGGCAAAGGAGTAGTAGTTACAATTTTAGATGATGGCCTAGAACACNTCTATATCACAAAGCAAGTTGCCTTCCTGAAGAATAGACCAAATCAAAATAAACAGATATTGCAAAACATTATGATCGGCTGCACTGAAGGAAATCCATTCTTCAAAAAGAAAGATCACTTTGTAATGTCGGAGAGCTGACCCTTTTGTTTTACAAAATTCACCCTTGCTGTACTATTGCTTTGTCAGGAAGTATTATTTTACCATTTGTTTTTTAGGAATTGCTAGTTGTAAAGATACCAAAGGAATAAATGTATTACCAGTTTGGGAAGATGGAATCACGGGCAAAGGAGTAGTAGTTACAATTTTAGATGATGGCCTAGAACATGACCATCCAGATTTGCAAAGCAATTACGAACCTGAAGCAAGCTATGATTTCAATGGAGTTGATGATGACCCTTTTCCTGCGTATACAAGTGATAACATCAATAAACATGGCACAAGGTTTGTCCCTCTTCCTCATACTTTATTGGGCTGTTTTAGCAAGAAGACATTAGTTGAGAGGATGCCAGCATACTTCTTGTGTATGAGTGAGGGAATAAGTTACTAAGTAAAATCAACTTCAAAACTTTTATCAGTCTCCGCTCTGGAGACTTTTTGCAAGTTTTGTTGTGCAACTGAAAACCTACTGTATAAGATTTACTTTTGAAGGCTGCGCTGTAAAAATTGAACGCCGAGATAGGAAGCAACAAGCTATGTGTGCATAAGTGATGGAAATGCAAGAACGTAAAATATTTTCAAAGAGTTTGCCCTTCAATGAGCAGCTTTCTGGGAGGAAAAAGGAGGAAAAGGGGGATACTCCCAAAACGGTTTATCATGGGTGTTTTCAAAGATGTCCGTGTCTTGTTGCAAAAACAGCCTTTATTACCATAAAACCCATACAGACTTCCATCCAGGTATGCAGTTTAAATAGCTAAAAAGTAAGAATTGAAACACCCCATAATACTTTGAACCATACATAAGGCTATCGAGAAGCCTCTCTGGTTACACCTTTCGCAGAACCTTCAACTTCAACAACTTGTAACTCAGCGCTATCAACTTTGATACAAATCTTGTAGGACAAATTATCTATGTGAACAAAAGATATTGGCTCAAAAGTCAAAACAATGGAGAGTCATGTACGAAAACGACGAGAGAAGTTTAGGCACTTTTAAAATAAAGCCCTTGACCTATCATCTGACGGGGACCTGCCATTTTGCCCGAAAAATCGTTTCCATAATTCCGCAAATTTTTGAGAATTTTAAGGTCATAATTCCGCAAATTTAATGAAAGTCTGGCCATAATTCTTTAAATTACGAAACATTTCCTGTAATTTCTATGCTTTTTCCCATCTATAGCTCCGCAAAATGTCTAAAAATGACACCTATAATTCCGCAGTTCTTTTTTAAAAGTGCCCCTAAAATGGCAGGGCCCCGCACCACCATTATAAGATACCCCCACTGGAATATGCCCCGCTGAACGTGTGTGTTAGGTACTAGCAAATTAATATTTTTCGTTTCGATATCTGGCCAGATAGTATTTGTTCTATCCTTTAACATGGTACCGTTATAACCTGTAAAGAATTGTGGGAATAAGTAAGTGAATTATAACTATTTGGTGTAACGTAGTTTCCAGGATCATGTGGTTTGCTTTTAGGCCATTCCAGGCAGATTAGGCCTTTTGGCTAATAGGATAGCGAACATAAGTTCATTTTGATCGTCTCTGCATTCATGCGAATAATAGGCTTTAACCATAGAACCACAGGGAACATTGGCCGTCCTATAGCGGGTTTTAAAACACTAGGCGCATTCACTAGGTGTAGACTTTGTTGCTAAACAGAGTGCTGCTGTTATCAATTGATCTCGCCACAAATTGGCCTTTTTGCGTTTGCCGATAGCCGAAAAGAGGATCTTCCGATACCATAACGATATCTAGGAGTTAGCTGTGCAAAATGTGGTGTTTCACCGAAAAATTTTATCTTTGAAAAGATGCCTTTCTTCTGGGACCAAATGAATGGATGCGAATAGATTTTTGTTGTCTATCCGGATATGCGATGGCCTACATTAGACTCATTACAAGCGTAGATTCGCTCAGCAACAACAGCAAAAACATCAATTCAATGCAATAAGCGTGAGTGAAGGAACGGAAGGAACTGAAATAGCGACTTTAGGTCTGCACTTCATTCAAAACTCGCCTTTCATAGTGGGAACTCCGATGACCTAGTGTCTATTCCCGCCATGATAGGCACAGTAGATGTAATTTTTGAGTTTTGTTTATCTTAGCCGATTATATATAAAGAAAACTGGGCTGCTTTAACAAGATGCGGACGTCGATAGAGAGAGGAAATCCTTAAGTTTTGTTGCAAGAGCATGACATTTTCCAGTTTCTACACTCAGAAGAAATATATTGCTAGAAAGGAGAATTATTCACGTTGGCAAAGAATGATTGGTTTTCTTCAGTGGACTTGGGTTCTGCAAAGGCTTCTGCAGAGCTTTCCGAGGGGAGGGCGAGGGTACTTGATCCACTTTTGTATAGGGATGACCAACCCACCCTTATGATAGTATCATATCACATCCTGTTAAACAATAGAATTTTATGAAATTTCGCGTTTATACCCATTTTTAAAGGGTTTTTTTTACCGAAATAGGACACAGTTTTAGGGAAATTCCACTTGCAAAACCCACCCTCATGAGGGGTACATACATGTTGGTGAATATTGGTGAGTGAGCCCTGCCCCCGGGCTGCAGAGTCAAATGACGTTCGTAAACTACATCATATCATATCCTGTTAAACAATAGAATTTTATGAAATTTCGCGTTTATACCCATTTTAAAGGTTTTTTTTTACCGAAATTGGACACAGTCTTAGGGAAATTCCCCTTGCAAAACCCACCCTCACGAGGGGTACATACATGTCTGAATATTGGTGAGTGAGCCCTGCCCACGGGCTGCAGAGCCAAATGACGTTTGTAAGCTACAAAGGAACCGAAAATGATTGTGGTTGTCGAAACATTTTGCGTCAGTTTTAGTTCAACATTGCTTTGTATTATGCTTGCCTGACTCTTTTATATTGATTTCTTCAAGTTGACCCCACTTTCGGACAATAGTGCAGTGTTTCAATTGCAGAATATTATTGCAGTTGAATGGACGAGTTAGAAATTGAACCTGGTTTTGACCTAGCCTTATTGAGTTGCCTTCTTAGTTCGCATAATTATATGATATAAGCTTTCTTTTATCAAATTTCGGTTTGCTGATGTTAAGATAAATGATAAGCAGGTATTATAAGCTTCTTGAAAAGTCAATATGTGAAGGGAAATCTTTATCGATATTTATACAGCCACCGGTAGCATATTGTTTGGCAGTGAGAAATTGTCGCCAATTCATTTACTCAAATTCAGCATGTTAATGGCCTGGGTTACTCTTGAATGGCTATCTGTTTGCAAAATTAAAGCAGCGAACAGTTTTATTAAATTCTTGACAAACTGGTTTTGTAGGTAACAAAAAGATTTTCAGAATTCATAGAAACTTGTTGCTGCTTTCATGGAAGCATCCTTTGAGTTGTTTTGAATTTTAAAGACAGTCGATTGTGAAAATTAAAAAAGTGTGAACACACGATGAAAAGAAACTCTCAACTAAAAGAGAAAAATCGGTCATTGAACTATTTTGATGATTATATATGCTGGGGCTCATTTTTATTTGGTGCACTTTATCTTATGTTTGCGCCTATTAATTAGCAATCTTCCTTGAAGATTTTTCAGTACATTCTTGGCCATTTTCCAACTGTTTCCAATTGCTAAACATGAAAGGTAACCGAGTTACTTCATGTGTGCAGGCAGTCAGAATTTCGCACAAAGTAAGTAATACAATTAATATAATACAATTGAGTAATTAGCTATCAAATGAAATTATCTTTGATAGGAATATAGCACATGCTTTTTGCCTTAAGTCTTTTTTAAAGAGAGAACCCTCTTATCCGTCGTCCGATAGATTCCGACCGAATCCATATGACGCTTATTTAGGGCCCATGCCCCTTCCATCAGGTGCAAAGTTCAACTGTCGGCAAGTTATAAAAAAAGAGAGAGTGTATACTTTGAATATTATTAAAGGCAAAGAATCTTATCTTAGAGATATTGACCAGCTCTAATTCAGGTAACAGCCATCTCCATTGATTGCTAGAGTTATTTACGGAGTCCATATTTCGACGGAATCAATATACAGTTCATAATTGATGATTTGTGGGAGTCTTGTCTCGCAGTATCGGTTTTTAGTAACATAGCAACGCGTAGCATTCAAGTGAAACCCCCGTTCATTTTCATTTTCATTTTATATTCTTTAAACACGGTTACCCCGTCAGCTAAGGCTGCTAAACCCGAACAGAAAGTTGCTTTTTATTAACCGCATGCGAGGGCAGTAGCGAGATTTACTTTGAGCTGTGCAAAAAGACCAAGGGCATTGTAAGTCACGGTACTGCCCGAGCACATTCGGTTGATAAAAAGTGTAATATATGGCAATTCAGCCTAAGCAATCACCAACTTATGCAATTATTATATTTCAATTCTAAGTTTTTTCGCTAAGTGTTTATATGTGACGTAATAGCGGGCTGTAAGAAATTTGAGGGCAGTATGGAGATTTACATAGACCTTTTAAAATTTTGCATTCTGATTGGTCGGGGCCAAAAAATTGGCCCCCAAAAAATTTTTCCGTTTTCAGAAGAGTTAAAAAATAAGTCCCTCACTGAAGCGACAACAACAACATCAATTCAATTCAATGAGCGAAAGGGAAGGGACTTAAATCGTGAGTCTAAGATTTACGGCCCTCCTACTTGACACCAATCTAACATTGTGATTGGCTAACTCTGCGGTCTGTATGAAGTGCCATATAATAAAACATTTGACTGTTATCGTAGCTCCTTCAAAGAAGGTATACCTCGGAAGAAATGCTTCTCTTGTTGATCGAAGTGACATGGGGAGTTGGTTTAAGAGGGGAGTTGCACGGTTAAATGCTTCGCGATTTCATTGTTTCGACAGCAAAACCAAACTCAAGTTGTTCGTGTTATGTAGAGCAATTTTTGCCGAAGCCTTCCTTCCTTGCAGCGCAATCGTACGCACTTATAGCAAAACTACTTTGGTCGCAAAATTATCGCAAAATAATCTTGAATTTGTTTCAATTTCAGATGTGCTGGTGAAGTAGCAGGCAAAATCAATAACGGTGTTTGTGGTGTTGGTGTAGCATACAATTCTCGCGTCGGTGGTGTGCGAATGTTAGATGGTGACGTCACAGATGCAGTTGAAGGTAGTTCGCTGAGTTTGAAGCCACAGAAAATTGATATTTACAGCAGCAGTTGGGGACCAGATGATGATGGCAAAACAGTTGATGGGCCTGGAAGAATGGCCAAGAGAGCTTTTGTTGATGGTAGGTCATGCTAGCATATGGGTTAATTCAACAGATCCAGTAAAACCACGCGTATAAGAACCTAGTGGATTAAGAACCTGCAGGCTGAAATTGTCCAATTAGACTACCATTTTGTAAGAACCAATCCATTGTATTCATTGTTTAAGAACCCAGGCTGACTTGCAAATTTGTAGGTTCTTATACGCGGGTTTTTACTGTACTGCAAAGTGCTATTACATCTTTCTTTGGATTGAATGGCTTGAAAGAATCTTTAGTTACTTTACTGTAATTGCACTGTGAACTTTCTTAACTATTTTCAAATTACATAATTTATGACGCAACCTAAGCCAGCACGTTTCATTTTGGAAATTCATAACATTTTTAGCAGCAGATTTTGACCATTATACTTTTCAAAGTTAAGGGTACGAAAGTTCATGGGTGTAAAATAGTTGCGTTTGTTTAAGGTACTCTGCATGGCCGAAATGGACTGGGCTCAATTTTCGTCTGGGCGACAGGCAATGGTGGTAAGAACAAAGATTACTGCAGTTGCGATGGTTACATAAACAGTATATACACAATATCAATTGGAGCAGTAGATGATTGTGGTCGATCTCCATGGTATGCTGAACCATGCCCTGGAACAATGGCTGTCACATATAGTAGTGGTGTGAGCGGCATCAACAAAGAGATTGTTACCACCGATTTGCATCATAAATGTACACTGAAACACACTGGCACATCAGCTGCTGCACCTTTAGCTGCAGGTAGGGCCCCTTAAGCTCACTTTATTTGTTTTCGTCATAGTTTTATTATATTGAAACCAGGGCGGTTTAAAAATAGTCGAATCTTATGAAGTTTACGAGCAAGCTTTGGGGAATCTGTATCGTATCGGGTGAGTAAAAAATGTTGCACTTTCGTTCGAAACTTGTAGAAATGAATCTGCCAGATCGATGTAAAAGATTCTTGTTTTATTCAATTCAATTCAACTTTTTTCATAGAATACAGGGCTAAATGCTATTACAGGTATTTATAAAAGATCTGTACCCTATACGACCAAAGTAAAGCATAGCTTATCTAGCTTTGGCCATTAAGATAAAATGTTGTAAAAAATAAAAGAAATATGAGTATATATCAAATATTACAGCATTGTCGAAATAGAGGTACATAGATGAAGAATCAATTGTTCATACAATGATAATTCTGATGTAAGGCTTTTATGATTGTTAGTATTTCGCTATTTTTAACGCTTTATAGCTTGTAGTAAACTGTTTTATTTTTGTTATTTTTTTTATCGATTTGAGCAGATTGTTCCATAATCGTGCACCCTTGTACTCTNTAGGGCCCCTTAAGCTCACTTTATTTGTTTTCGTCATAGTTTTATTATATTGAAACCAGGGCGGTTTAAAAATAGTCGAATCTTATGAAGTTTACGAGCAAGCTTTGGGGAATCTGTATCGTATCGGGTGAGTAAAAAATGTTGCACTTTCGTTCGAAACTTGTAGAAATGAATCTGCCAGATCGATGTAAAAGATTCTTGTTTTATTCAATTCAATTCAACTTTTTTCATAGAATACAGGGCTAAATGCTATTACAGGTATTTATAAAAGATCTGTACCCTATACGACCAAAGTAAAGCATAGCTTATCTAGCTTTGGCCATTAAGATAAAATGTTGTAAAAAATAAAAGAAATATGAGTATATATCAAATATTACAGCATTGTCGAAATAGAGGTACATAGATGAAGAATCAATTGTTCATACAATGATAATTCTGATGTAAGGCTTTTATGATTGTTAGTATTTCGCTATTTTTAACGCTTTATAGCTTGTAGTAAACTGTTTTATTTTTGTTATTTTTTTTATCGATTTGAGCAGATTGTTCCATAATCGTGCACCCTTGTACTCTATCGATAAAGGTGTAACTTAGATTTGGGGACCAAGGCTAAGTGTCTACGTTTGCATGAAAAAAAAAACATCAGAAAATTAAATCATTACAAAGTTTTCCTTCAGCCTTATGCCGCCTTATACACACTGCTCCTTCACACTGCTCCCTGCCCCGTTCACACTGCTCCCTGCCCCGTTTCTGTTATTATGCGTTTTTGACGTAACCAAGCTACCCGTCCCGTCTGTACAAAAATAAAAGGAAAACATCCATTTTTGTCCGTTCACATTGATCCGCCGGATTAAAAAAGCGGACCGGAAAATATTCGTTTTTGTAAGTTCACATTGCTCCGTGTTTGTGAACCTCGTTGTTGAATGTTGCAGCATTTTAAAAACCTCCGTTTTTGTGAGTTCACATTGATCCAGTGCATTTTCAGAAACCTCCGGACAAATTGCAAACTTTCAACAGATTTATTCTATAGCCCATCGTGTTGCGTAAGAATATCTTTTATCGGAAATTGGCTAAATATTTTGTCCCAAAAGTTTCCTCGTTAAATTTTAATTAATGATAAAATAGGTTTTTGAGGATTCATTGATCAATGAAATTTGATGATTCGACGTACAGTTAACTCTTCTTCATTTTAATTCATATACAGACTTCCTGAAAAGGCTCTGTTTGTCTTGGGGCGTGAAATATACTGATTCGAATATGAATAAAGAAACGGAGTTGCTCTGAAGATGCGCTAGCGGGCGAAACTAGTTAACTCTGAGGTAAAGATAAAAAAGCGTAGAAGATCACACTGATGCCTGTTTCTTTTAGACTTGCTGCCCTCTTCTATTTGTACCCTTATAACGAAACGTGATCATTTATGTGGACAACTAAACAGACAAATCAAAATAGTTCCTTTCTCATGCATATATCTACAACCCTTTCTTTCTTCTAGGGATCTTTGCATTGGTACTTGAAGCCAACCCCAAATTGACGTGGCGTGATTTGCAACACTTGGTTGTCCGCACGAGCAACATCGTTAGCCCTGACGATAAAGACTGGCAGAAGAATAAAGCTGGTTTACATGTCAACCCTAAGTTTGGATTTGGAGTTTTAGATACAGCTGAGATCGTCAAAGCTGCCAAGGCATCGGGCTGGCGAACTTCAGACGAGCAACATATATGCAAGAGTAAGCACAAAGCTGCACGTAAGACAATCCCTGCTATGGGATCTGTGACATCTGAAATATACACAAGTGGGTGCACTGGACAGCCCTCTTGTGTCAATAAGCTTGAGCATGTACACGCTTATGTGACGCTGAAACATCCCTCTAGAGGTGGATTAAAGATCACATTAAAGTCTCCTTCAGGAATAGTCTCATCTTTATTGGAGAGGCGGGAACGCGACGTTGGCAACCAAGGCTTCACCCACTGGCCGTTTTTAACGGTATTTAATTGGGACGAGGATCCAAGAGGGACATGGGAGCTGACAGTGACTGACATGTCAGGCAATGCTGGGTTTCTTGTCGAGTGGAATTTAGATGTGTACGGAACATGTGATAAATCATTGTACGAAAAAGTAGACGAGAGAAAAATGTGTGTCGATGAATGCGTGAAAGGATGCCCAAAACCATTCTCGGAGAAATGCATCGGTTGTTCTAAGTTTTGTGATTGTGAAAAAGGTGAATGTGTTACGGAGTGTGAAAAGCATTTAACTCAGGACCGCGAAAGACTTCATTGTAGGAGAGCATTAGACGTGGAACCAGACAAAACAGAACCTGATGGAATTAAAGAGACAAACCAAGTGCCAAGAGGACAGACACAACAGAAAGACACTGTCAAAGTCGGACGGTCCTTACTGAAGATACCTTTAACAGCTAAATTTGCGGTTATATCACTGTCCGGAGCAGTGCTAATTGCATTAGCTGCAGCTATTGGCTACTTCCTACTGGGTCTTCCAAGATCTAATAAGTCGAGACAAGAGGTCAATTACCATCAAGTGTCCGGGACATATGTTGTTGATTTAAACCGGCCACGAGATGTAAGACACCATGATGAGCATTAGATGTTGCATATGTACTCCCGGTGGTGTCACCTTCTTACTTTCCTATGCACTATGACCATTCCGAGCCTTAATCATTACAGGAATGGCGTAAGTCTCCTCTTCATTCACGCCCCCTTCAAAATATAGCGAAAAGGCCCCCTTTTTAGTTACAAGGGCCACTTTTCTACGTCCAAAGAAGTTGGCTTCTGATTTAAACTTTTACTTTGTCCTTCCCAAAAAACAATAAGATCTCTTCCTTAGACGGGACGTAAAGTTGAACCATCATAAACAAAGTTTATAAATGAAAATGGAAAATAGANTTCGGACTGTCACAGTTGAGAACTATATCGATGTATTAGTTCTCCAAAATAAGAACCTATACAAAAATCAGGGTGGAAAGGTTCTTACATAAACTTTTGAAGATTTCAGGCTGTAGTTTCTTATTTGAGGAAGGTTCTTAAATGCAGGTGTTTACTGTATGTAAAAGGTCGGAGAATTGGCAAAACATGATCTTCCATCGTAGATTTTAAAAAAGCTTTAAATTAAGTAGCTCACATTAAAACAAAAATTTTCTTAATCCTGTAGGTGATTACATAGAAATGCAAGATCTTTAAAACCAATTTTATCTTTAATACCGGGTGAGTCAATAAAAACAATCCCCGTTTGCAAGGCCACTGCTTCCTGGATATCAAGGTGATAATATTGACAAATATATTATTTAATGGTGGACATTATCAAATCGATTTAAAAATTTACCTGACTGAAATCGGCCACTTCGTTGTGAAATTATGAGAGATTTTCTCGAGACAGCTGCTTTAAGAAACCTTCAAAGCAGACCTAAAATCACGACCAAATTCCTGATATTTCTGTCTTACAGCTATGACTTCAACACGTTTTAGCACGTGTTATCCTCGTGGGAGGATTAAATCATCCCGAATAATGCTGTTATGCTCCCAGGATGACACTTTCATCCTCCCAAAGGGATAACACGTGCTGCATGTAAAATCCATTGCTGTAAGGCAGAAAATTTGGTCGTGATTTTAGCCTGTAGGTGATTTTTGCCTGTTTTGAAGGTTTCTTGGAGAGGCTTTCTCGAGAAAATCCCTCATAATTTCAGAAAAGAGTGGCCGATTTCAGTCAGGTAAATTCTAAAATCAATTTGAACATGTCCACCATGAAATAATATACTTACCAATATTATTGTCTTGATATCCAAGGAGCAGTGGCCTTTCAAACGAGGTTGTTTTTATTGACTCACCCGGTATATGTGCAAGAAAAAACATTTAAACATTAGTATCCCATTCAATTTTTAAAATTTGCAATCATCACAACTTTTTTCGGAATTCATAGTTAAAATCTGAATTTTGAATCTATTTTAATGCAAAGAAACTACCTAGATAAGAGATGTTAAGACGTACCTTGTGGATGTCTTCTGTGGTGTTAGCTCTTTGCACTGTTGAGTAATATAGACAGAGAATCAATTACGAATATTGTAACTGCAGCAACTTAGAAAATTAAATTCACTCATTATTCGCTCAGACCATTCCGCAGTTGAATGCAAAGACGCCGTTCGCGTTGCATCTGGGGATCGCATGGGAGTTCGAAATCAAAATCGAATTCGAATATGACTTCGAAGTTGTCGAAGCCAGTTTTTTCGAGAGTAAACAAGCCCTTGCACGACCCCATGATGCATAACGTTCAGCGGGTTCGCATTTGACTGCGGAATGGTTCATTGTCAGCGCATTATCAATGAGAGTAAACTATTTCAACAACCACTCTAAGCGCACATATGAGCACTTGAAGTTGAATCTAATTTGTCACGCCTAAAATATGCTGTCTAGCCAGAACAAAGCGATTAGCGTTAGCAAAGACAAGGATTCCACCCCGTAAAACGTCTGTGCAGTAGTCCGGAGGCTATCCCTCCGAATAACTGAATAGCCTCCGCCTTACTGCATGATATGCCTCCGCCTTACTGCATGTTATCCCTCCAACGACATGATGCTATTCCTCCATGGCACTGAACAACCTCCACCTTACTGAATAACTTACGACTACTGCACAGACGTGTGATTTCTGTGACTGATTAGGCAAGTTACAAATGCAAACGAAGCAGACAAAAAAAGATGGCCTGAAACATAGATGGCAAACTCAATCGAACTGCTTGCGATAAGGGGCCGTAAAAGAAGATACACCAAAAGAACAAATATAAATTGAAACATTCGCAACCAGAATTCTCTTGGTTTAGATAAAGCTGCCTTAGTTTTTTCAGAGTGAATGGGGGTATAACTGCATTAGACTATGACGATGTGATTCCTTGCATTCGTTCAATGTTTTTAATTTGACATTTTATTTTATCTCATACAAGGACTCAAGATCAAACAGATTCTAAACAGAGACTAAAATCTGAAGAAAAATCGAACGTCTGCTGTCCTTCGAACGACGATAAGAAAAGTCGAACTTCGCTTCAAAAATGGCTTCCCTTTGAAAAGTCGAACTTTGATCTAATCAGCAAATCAAACGTTAAGAATAGGCACGTGGTCTAACCTTATTAAGAAAGTCGAAATTTGATTGGATGCGCCCTAAATGCGGCGCATTTGGCCTAAGTAGTCTCTATTTTGAAGCTGTATTGTCATGAGGCTCAGTTTGAAGCCATAACTATAAAAAACTGAGACTCATGTAGTCAGTCTACAACTGTATCAGCGTGAATAGATTAATTTATAAAAAATTTCAAAAGGTGCAGTTTTTTACTCGCCCGTTGCTATTATGTGGCACTAGAGGAGCAATTGACTCTTACCGTTTGAACTCACAACAGCGAATAATGTGAAGAAAACCTATGACAAACCTGTCATTTTCTTGGCAGCTCTTTGAGGTTTTTCAGCGATCTGAAATTTGAAATTAAAATAAATTAAGGCATAGGAAATATTTTTTCGTTCAAAAGCTGCCCTCCGTTCTATGGTGAAGTATTATGTATGTTCACTGATCTTCCCACTTCAACGAACACAGATTCAGCACTAGTAATAGCGCTAATAATGGTGGCACTCACGGCACTCATAATGGCGGCACTCATAATGACGGCACTCATAATGGCAGCACGGATTCAGTACTCATAATGGCGGCTGACAAGAACACCTGGCTGTCTAGCTGCAATGTTTCATGTTTCTAATCTTTTGTTATATTGATTTTACAATGATATAAAGTTTAAAATCTTATAAGGGATTAAAAAAGCAGCATTTTCTCACACAAGTTTTACATAACAAGATCTACTTTTGTTACTGGGGTCTCAACAAAAACAGCTGACAGCTATGAAAGTTCCTTGAAAACGTTTTCAAAAACTTCTCGATCGCCTAAATGGAAGAGAATTGACGATCAAATTGGATTTGGTCGGCTTCCTCATTTACAAGAAAAGCTTAAAAGACGAACTTCCCCAGTTAAATTTAGGCAACCAAAGAAATGCATGATTTAGATAAAAATATGCAGATAGAAAATAAATTTCCTTCCTCTCTAGCGGCAAAACAGCTGATTCTGTGGAATATAGTACAACAGCTGGTATAAATTTCACTCAAACTTCGTTGCAATAACCTTGTGAACATAAGTTTGCTAATTGCAGCTATGTTCCTTCATTGCGTACCATCTTTAATTATATTACAGATATCCAATGACATTTAAAGAAGAAATTTGCCAAACTGAATAACTTGTAAGTGCAGAAAAGTCTTCAAGGCAGTTACAAGCAAGTTCGTTTGTTCGAAGGCTCAAAAGTAAAGAGTGTGATTTGCTAGCTGCAAAAATTACTCCATCATTCCGTACATTCATCACAAATAGCAAGTGAAATTCGGTGATTGTATTTGCCGAGCTCAACAACTTTGTCAGGGCAGAAAAGTCAATCAGGTGACTACAAGCAAGTTCATGTGTTCGAAGGCTCGAGAGTAAACAGTGTGATTTGCTAATTGCAAAAACTATTGCAAAACTATTCCAGCATTCTTGACAATAATCACAATTAGCAAGTAAATTGAGCAGTAAAGTCTTTAAAACAAGAAAGGCATTATGCATGGGGTATTCCTTTTGCTGTATTTGTGCCTCTTGGCATTTGCTATTTTCGATGCCTCTTTGTTGAACGGCGATGACAAAAAAAAGGCAGTATTTAAAGAAATTTCTGACGATAAAAGTTTAGAAGAAGGCTCTACGTCAAGTATGTTTCATAAGAGTTTTCACCAATGTAGTATTGAAGACAGCTGCTCCTTTGTGATAAAGAATCTAAAGACAAATGGATTCAAGAAAGTTTACAGCGAAAAAGATCTACCGAAGGATCGAAGAGGCTTCAGAGTATGGCAGAAATATCAAAGTTCGTCAACAGAGGCTCCAGATTTTGGCACAAAGAAGGAATTAATGAGAGCACTTTCGATGTCAAAAACTGCAAAAATTACACCAAAGATAATCAGTAAGTTTGCTGTTAAGAGGTTGTTTATGAAATGATCGATCGATTGATTGATTGATTGACTGATTGAAATGATTTATCAGCTATCCATCAAGGAATTGTTTTTCCTGATTAAGGCCAAAATATTGACTGGGTAGCTAGTTTTGTTAGAAAGTTAGGTCTTACCGGACCTGATTCAACTTCTTGGCTATTTTTATTTGCGATATGCATTGGACCAAATTGTTTCCCCAAAATCTAAAAATCAATCCTTCGTGGAAGGACAAATGATAAACCATTTTGTAAAATTTGTATTCCCTCCATATTCATTAAGATACTTAAAGAATACGCCAAATTTTGTGGTTAATTTTTGTGCCAATCAAGTCATGCAGTTTGGTATCTAACATCACTTCAGAATCAATATATATACAGGGTATAAAAAAAGGCTACCAGCCGAAAAATTTAAATTTCTCTGGAACGAAAGGTCTGACATAAATGAGATGGTGATTTGCGGAAAGCCCAACTCGTGTGCTGTCATTTGATACATATTTTTTGCAAAATATGTCTCCAGGGAATTCGCAAGGAAGAAAAGAGTAAGAATAGGTCAAATGAGGTAGCGCTTCTTTTCGAACATATTCTAATTGTATCGTCTGATGTCAGTCAGTCCTTTGCCCTTCTATTTTGCGTTGGTTAAGTCACCGGAGAGCTGGAGAGCAAGCAGTAACATAGCTAAGAAGAAAGCAGAATCGTGGTGCAGCTAAAGCTGTAACAACGAGTTTTTGTTGCCGATGCTTCTCGAAGAGTTTTGGTTGTAGAAAAGGTTTTATCAATAGCGGTAAACATTTCGACAATGAAAACCCTTCGAGAAGCTTTGGCAATGAAAATTCTGTGCAATTCCTGTTTTTACTTGGTAAAA
The DNA here is from genome assembly GCA_004194415.1 of Aurelia aurita. Classification (NCBI taxonomy): domain Eukaryota; kingdom Metazoa; phylum Cnidaria; class Scyphozoa; order Semaeostomeae; family Ulmaridae; genus Aurelia; species Aurelia aurita. The sequence continues at coordinate 618,693 of REGM01000088.1, read as the reverse complement.
TGCAGAAGATAAAATGATATTAAAAAAGCAGATGCAAAAACGAAAAACGTCTATGTTACTGGCAAATTGAGGCCTTTCTAACCTATCTAGTCATCAGAGTGTTTCAATTGACATAGATACTTAAAATATGAGCTGTGAAAATTTCTAATGATTTAACTAAAATTGACTTAAATTATATTGAGCTGTAAAATTGTCTCCTTTTCCAGTTCTGTCAAATGGCAAGCCAACAAGTCAATCAACGACTGCTTATGGGAACGTAAGCTTTTATGGCGTTGATGGTAAAACAGATACATGCTTCTCTACTGAATATGGCGTGAGTGGTACGTGGTGGATGGTTGACTTTATAAAGGAGGCATTCGTAATCGGAGTTGCCATTAGGAGCATTCCTCGAGGCGTAACTACGTGTCGCAACTTGTATTCCCTTCTCTTATGTGAAATAGACAACTTTCATATCAGAGTTGGCAATCAGAAAAGAAATAACTCTAATCCATTGTTAATTGGGCATGCAGTGAAGACAGCATCTAGTGCTTACCTTAGATGCAACCCAATGAGAGGAAGATATCTTTTTATCGAGTGGCCTTCTTCTAAACTTTTTTCTATTTGTGAAGTTTGGGTGGAAGGGTATTATGTTGATTTTGAATAACGGATGGAACCCTTAGCTATATTTTTTCTCAGAAAGACACTTGTGAGTAAAGCGGAAAGGCGCCTAAGTTGGGTCCATTGATTGAAAAATTCTGATGACATGAAAATGTACAGGTGTCGAGAGAAGCCAGTGATGCATACGGGTTGAAGTGCGAGCGAAGCCAGCAGACAATCTTGGCATATGCTACTTACTTTGGCTTGGGATGCGCTAAGTTGACATAAATTATCAGCTATGGGCTCCCAACTAACATATTTTTTAATCTAAAAGGCCTGGATAGAAACTATCGTCTTAAATAAGGGCCCACCTGGAAATTAGAAAGATTGCCTTGTATGCCTTTTTTGGTCGTTCGTTTCTCGCCCACCTTCACACGCTGATGATAGATCTTGGAATGGATCCGAAACACTCGTTTAAATAATAATAATAACGAGTTAAATGATCATGATTTACTTTGGACTGTGTCGAATTTGACTGTCACCTTATACCCAATTCACACTGGCAAGTTAAACCAGCTTAAGCTAAACCAGGTTATCGAATGTTGCGTTATAATTGGTCAATCCAACAAATCAAACGCATTTGATTGGTTGAAATTTAATCTGGTTTAGAGAAAGCTGGTTAACTGTGTAAGTGTGAATGGAGTATTAATGAAGGATTTGACATCTTTCAAAACGAACTAATGGATTTGTCATCTGTTAAAATGAAAAAGAAATATCAAATACGAAGACAATAATTTTGTTTGTCGTCGTTCTTGGTGCCCTCCGATATGATTTTAATGCCGGGGGGGAGGTCACTTCCATATATACTGGTACGGGATGTGCCATTTTTTGGGGTGCTTTTTCAGGGAGAAAATAAATTTTAGGGTGTCATTTTTGGTAAGATCATAAGAAACCATAAATTTTGGGGTATCATATTTGGTATGATCATAAATTTTAGGGTATCATGTTCAAAAATAATTCTTTGGGGTAAACTTTTGGGATTTTTGGCCCATAATATTAAATTTTAGGGTATGCATTTTGCATATCCTGTAAATTTTTGGGTATGGTTTTTGGAAAATCTATAAATTTTAGGGTGTGATTTCATATGTCAAAATGGCAC
>REGM01000088.1:601966-616706 GCA_004194415.1 Aurelia aurita | reverse complement strand
AGAAAGATTGCCTTGTATGCCATTTTTGGTCGTTCGTTTCTCGCCCACCTTCACACGCTGATGATAGATCTTGGAATGGATCCGAAACACTCGTTTAAATAATAACGAGTTAAATGATCATGATTTACTTTGGACTGTGTCGAATTTGACTGTCACCTTATACCCAATTCACACTGGCAAGTTAAGCCAGCTTAAGCTAAACCAGGTTATCGAATGTTGCGTTATAATTGGTCAATCCAACAAATCAAACGCATTTGATTGGTTGAAATTTAATCTGGTTTAGAGAAAGCTGGTTAACTGTGTAAGTGTGAATGGAGTATTAATAAAGGATTTGACATCTTTCAAAACGAACTAATGGATTTGTCATCTGTTAAAATGAAAAAGAAATATCAAATACGAAGACAATGACTTTATTTGTCGTCGTTCTTGGTGCCCTCCGATATGATTTTCATGCCGGGGGGGGGGGAGGTCACTTCCATATATACTGGTACGAGATGTGCCATTTTTTGGGGTGCTTTTTTTCAGGGAGAAAATAAATTTTAGTGTGTCATTTTTGGTAAGATCATAAGAAACCATAAATTTTGGGGTATCATATTTGGTATGATCATAAATTTTAGGGTATCATGTTCAACAATAATTCTGTGGGGTAAACTTTTGAGATTTTGGGCCCATAATATTAAATTTTAGGGTATGCATTTTGCATATCCAGTAAATTTTGGGGTATGGTTTTTGGAAAATCTATACATTTTAGGGTGTGATTTCACATGTCAAAATGGCACACCCCCGTCATCTCCCTATTGAAGTTACCCCCCCCCCCGGGTTTTCATGCTGCAATTTCATTGTCTCTCTCTGCGAAGAATGCTATAAACATCTACTAAGATTTATTTCGTCCTTGACACAAATGCACAAAAAGGATATTAAAAGATCGGTAACAAAATCAAATTTTGGTGATTTTTCGTAAAGTTTTACTTTTTAATGGGTCACCCGGTATTCCTGAATTACTCATTACACCAAAGTACTCCCAAAAACTAGATGGACAAAAAGTACTTTCAGCTTTAAATTTGTACTTCTTATCAAAACAATGTCGAACAGGCATCAATCGAAAGTCTTTTGAAAGGCATCAATCGAAAGTCATCAAAAGAAAGAATTTTACTCGAGCAGATGGTATCTATATTTTTCGACCTAAACGGTTCTTCCTAAACAGAAACCAACAAAAACTTTGGTATAGCCTTTAGTAATTTTGCATTTTGTTAAAGGTCACTGGGTTGATATTTATATCATGCTCCTTATGGTATCGTTTATCGTAAATATGTTTGTTAAATTGTAAATTTTTAGATTGTGTATAAAAAAAATCGAAAGTCTCAAAGAGTGGAATTTGAAAATAGAGAGGAATTTGAGATTTGGGCTAAGGACAGGGGGCTTTGTCCCTTGGGAATTCTAGCAACTCTTTTGCTTCAACACGTACAGACATCACTTTTATGTCATCTGAAAGCCCATTTCCTTCTGATTTCAAATCTGAAGACCGCATGTTTCTAGCATGTGTGCTTTCAATGTTACAAGTCATATACTATGAAAAGGTAAAGATAAATTTGTTAAGTTTTGTGAAGGATGTCAGGGGCAGTAACCAGCACTAGAGTTCAATATTTGATAAATATTTCCAACATTATACAAGTCACGAGAAATTGGATTACATATTTGAAATCAGGAGGATATGGGCTTTCAGATAATGGAAGATTGATGTCTGTGTGGTTTAAAACAAATCAGTTTCTAGAATCCCCAGGGGATTTAACCACTTCTTCTTAGCTCAAAATTTAAATTCCTCTCAATGTTTAAACTTGCTCCTTGAGATCTTTCGATTGATGCCTGTTTGATAATGTTTTGATGAAAAATACAAACTTTACAGCTAAAAACGTTTTCGTTTTTGGGAGCACCTTACAGATAAAATAACCAATTTAATAATGTAAAAAAATTTCACACCTTTTTCCGCTCGATTTGCGCAGCACCAACATTCATTTCAAAGTCGGCGAGATCTTCTTGTCTGAAACATTCACTTGCATTCCTTGCAAGTCGTTTGTCATGTGATTTTGCACGTGATTTAAATATTTGTTGCTTCTCGTTCAGTTTTTCCTTTTGAAGCTGAATTTCGAGCTGGAGCTCCATGGTGGATTTCTGCCTAACATATTGATCCTCCTAAGGAATGTAAGAATTATAAAATCATCATTTTTATGGTTTAAGATTTCTAACAACAGTTGATAGAAAAATCGAAAAGGTTCTTTCTCCACACATTCTCACTTCTCGAAGCAAATTGCTATGAGCAACTTTTAGGGTGTGTTCTTTTGGACCAATACAGCTTTTCTGTGTTGCAACTCTGCTTCGCTTTATAGAATTGACACACCTTAAAAAGAGCCATTTGTTCTGCGAAGCAAGATTAAATTACTGGTGCTGTTGATTCGCTTCCTTCAGTAATCAAAAGCAAAGCAAATCGCTAAGCATCCCAAAAGAACCCCTCCAAAATAAAAGCATGTTGCTGTACATTTGTCCAAAAAAATGCACCGTTGTATGCTTGGAAGCTCCTTAATTTGATGATGACTTTGTCGAAAATAAACTGTAACTGCTACTGTTTATTTCGGCATGCTTTCGAGAGAAAATCAAAAAAATTTCGGTTCACAGTAAATTTTGTCTACAGAGATGCCCAATTTACAACCAAAATTCTACCCTTGTAATTTTAAAACCAAGCCAGAAAGAAACTTGAAAGCCAAGCCAGAAGGAAATGTCAAATTTTTCATACTTCATATTTCATACTTAATTCTTTTAAGGAGGGTTACCCTTCAGCAGAAGCAAATTTTCAAGTGGCCCTCCGATAAAAACATTTAATTACAATCTAAGAAAAAAAGTATAATAAAATTATCAATTAAATCAAATCGAATTAAATCAAATTAAATCCAATTATTAATTATGCCACACTAGCCGTCTTTTAGAGACNAAAAAATTTCGGTTCACAGTAAATTTTGTCTACAGAGGTGCCCAATTTACAACCAAAATTCTACCCTTGTAATTTTAAAACCAAGCCAGAAAGAAACTTGAAAGCCAAGCCAGAAGGAAATGTCAAATTTTTCATATTTCATATTTCATACTTAATTCTTTTAAGGACGGTTACCCTTCAGCAGAAGCAAGTTTTCAAGTGGCCCTCCGATAAAAACATTTAATTACAATCTAAGAAAAAAAGTATAATAAAATTATCAATTAAATCAAACCGAATTAAATCAAATTAAATCCAATTAATTATGCCACACTAGCCGTCTTTTAGAGACTTCACAATAAAGATTTTATATAGTGAAGAGGAATAAAGCTCGTTCTTGATCGCAAAAGTCTTTGTAAAGAATTAGAACAACAGCGAGAACTAAATTCATGTCCCCTGAGATGAAGAACTTGCGTGATATAAGATGAACAAGTTGAAATGCTGCGCCGTTATTCGTGCCCAGAATTTCCCGGGGATTCGTTAAAATTAGGTCCGAGATTTTAGCTGTAATGTTATGAGTTTCTAGTTGAAATGGAGTGCTATCAGAATTATGAAAGAAAAACGGAACAAAACATAGGGGCTCTTGTATTGAGTCTACCAAGTCTACTATCGGGTGTCTCAAATAAAAGATACCAGGGCTAGCAATGCCAATTTAGCTCCAATCAATTCGCAATAACTTTTAAGCTAATCCTGAAAAGTTAAATGGAACAAAGGTTGTTTATTGATACTGGTGCTTCCAAAGTTGAAATATCATTCTTGAAAGTTTAAATTTGACTCCACCTCTAAACCAGAGCTTTGGCGTTTTGGCCTAATCAAATTCCTTAAGCACAGTGAAATTAAGAATCACAATTAAAGAAAAATTAGGAAATGCATAATAGGTGAGCTCTAGCAAATACCGTATAATACAATAACATTTTTGTTCAAACTTTATCAAGGCTATTATTGATTTACTCGCAGTGCTTCAAGAATTTGCTTAGGCCAAAGCGGCAAAGCTCTCGTTTGAAGGTGAAGGCAAATTTAAACTTTCAATATTAACAATTCAACTTTAGAAACACAAATATCACCCAGAAAGGTCTTTATCTTCAAGTTAACTTTTCAGGATTAATTTGAAACTTATTGCGAATTAATTAGAGCTAAATTGGCATTGCTAGCCTTGATCAAATCTGTTACCTTTTATTTGGGACACCCGGTACATTTTAAATTCTTGTCTATATATATTCGTAATAAGGTGCAGCGTTTAAGCGCTTGATTTCTCAGTCAACTAGCTTTGGTTATCTCAAAACACAGATTGGAATAAAACTCTCGTTTAATTGCTACTTACGACTTACGTTAAGATTTTTGAGCATTTCTCCTGTCAATCTATTGGCTGCATCTTCTGTTGATCGGAAATCTGGATCTTGAACAAATCCATCAAGTTGATTATCCAGAAACTTTTCTCTTTCACGTAAATAAACCAACTGATTTAATTTTCTCTCCCATTCGTCCTTTTTAATTCTTTTGTTTAAGAGGCCTATGGTAAGGCATGCCCAGTTGTTAAGTACTGCAGACTAATAGAGAATGGATACATTATCAGACGAGGGGTATATCAATCCCTATATAATGCACAAGCTTTCTACGAGAAGAGAATGACTTCTGATTTCCCAAACGCACTTGCACCATTTGGAAAATCACTAAAACTTGATTATGTTACCAATCACTGAATTTTCTTTTTCTGCATTAGTGTTATACTCATTACATAATTCTCAGTATCGTTCATTGAATTGGATGGTTATCGCTCAAACTGAGACTTATGACCAAACGCATCAAAAATGGGGACTAATTTCAGGATCTCCGCGGCTTTTCTCGCGGATGCAATCATATCAAAGATCTGAATCACATGACATAATCCTCACGGAATCCCACATTCTTATTGGATAGAGATATGCATGTAAGCATCTTCCAACGTCCTGAACCATGTGTTTAACAAAAACGTGCTGGGGGTCGTGTAGGAATTTTTGCTTCACGAGGCATTCGGTTTCAATCAAATTTAGTCCCCAATTCGTTACTGATTGGATGTGAGTCCTTATATGAGAGAAAATAAAAAATCAGATTAAAAATATTGAACGAATACAAGGAATCACGTCGTAAGTCTACATTCATGTCGAGGTCCAAATAATGTTAACAGGTGATCATTATTTTGTTCTTCGGGGAGAGAAACGATGAACTCACGGCACAAAAACAGCATTTTGAGCTATAGCGCTTTACAAAACGTGATATTTTTTAGCCTGAAATCTATAATTTCCGATTCCATATGAAAGTTCGACTCCTAACGCGATATAAGAGCTTCATCAAGGTAATATATAGAAGCCAATTCAAGTGATAGTGTGGCATTAAATTCAATTTGATAATCCTTCCTGGTGATTTCGGAGTATGCTTCAAAATAGTCAGGCGGACAGGGTTCGATTCCAGGTAGGGCCCCACTACTTGAGCGTCACGACAAGGGGGCGCGGACTCGATTAGGTCTTCTCTAACTTCTGCGATCCCAGCGCTTGGCGTTAGAAACCGCAACTTCACCTTCACCTTCACAAACGCACATGAAGAAATTTTCATAATCTGTAATAAATATACCGGGTGAGTCAGAAAAAACGTGGGGCGTTTAGCATGCCATGTTTTGGTGAAAAACAAGTCAAATCGGGAGTGTTGAAGTTTTATATTGCAGAAGAAAGTTGAATTAGTTATAGAAATTTAGTTTGTTAAAATTGGTCATTTCTTTCCTTATTTATTTGCGATTTTGTGATATAGCCATTTTGGTGAAAAGTATAGCTAATAAAAGAGCTTTCAGCTTGCTAGCAATGACAATTTAAATGACTAGTCCAAACATAATTAGCATTAGTTGTTCCTTTTGTGCTCCAACACAATGCATCCGTTGTTTCGATTTTTTGGTATAGAAACAGTATGTTTGTCATGGTTTAGAAGGTTATGTTTGTCATGATTTAGGAGGTCACGCGTGCATGAATATGAATCTAATTAAAGGCCTATTTTAGTAATCTTGCGAAACACAATTTTACTAAAATCGCTCGTAATTATGGAACGGATAGACCGATTTCAACCAAATAAATTTTCACATCTAAGTTAGCCTTTTTCCTAAGCAATGAGTTTTAAAGAAACGAATTTACGAATTAAATTGCATCACTAAAAATTGGCAAATACCCCACGTTTTTTCTGACTCACCCGGTATATAACCAAATTTTGATGATTTCTTATAAGGCGCAAGTTTTTTTTTATTCACCAAGTACTAGATTGCAGGTAATTTTCAGAAAAAGAAAAGGATTCCCAACAAAAGTGTACAAGATTTCCACCGAGTGATAAGCTATTAAAACGTATCCCAAATGAGAAGATTTAAAGAAAATCATTTTTCTTAAGGTTACTGTTTCCCTTCAGTGACCACTCTCCATTTTTTCTCTCTTGGTTGTCACGCATGCAAGATAACATGGTTAAACTATACATCATTCGATTTGTCATTAAATGGAGAGTATTTATGAGCCAAAAAGAATACCAATATTCAAGAATTGTGCGCTATGCACTGGAAAAGGCGAAAATCGGACCTCCCCCCTTCTATAACCTCCCTGTACCCCCAAGTAAGCTTCACATAAATCTCAATGAAATTTTTGCGTTCTCAATACATTAATCTAGCAAAGGATGTCTCAGATTTCCTTTGCGTGTCTTAACTTCTCAATAATTAATCAAACAATTTTGCCCTTTACCCCTGGGCCTCGTTTTGAACTTCATTCAAACGTTAAATTTAGACCAGGCAATTTTTCTCAAAGCTGAGACACCATTTGGTCACCCTGTGCTACTTCTGTCTGTCTGCCAAATCTCGGCCAATTACGTCAAGCCGTTGGGTACAGGGAACTGTATGAATCTCGTTAGTCGCTGAAAATCTCATTNCCAAGTACTAGATTGCAGGTAATTTTCAGAAAAAGAAAAGGATTCCCAACAAAAGTGTACAAGATTTCCACCGAGTGATAAGCTATTAAAACGTATCCCAAATGAGAAGATTTAAAGAAAATCATTTTTCTTAAGGTTACTGTTTCCCTTCAGTGACCACTCTCCATTTTTTCTCTCTTGGTTGTCACGCATGCAAGATAACATGGTTAAACTATACATCATTCGATTTGTCATTAAATGGAGAGTATTTATGAGCCAAAAAGAATACCAATATTCAAGAATTGTGCGCTATGCACTGGAAAAGGCGAAAATCGGACCTCCCCCCTTCTATAACCTCCCTGTACCCCCAAGTAAGCTTCACATAAATCTCAATGAAATTTTTGCGTTCTCAATACATTAATCTAGCAAAGGATGTCTCAGATTTCCTTTGCGTGTCTTAACTTCTCAATAATTAATCAAACAATTTTGCCCTTTACCCCTGGGCCTCGTTTTGAACTTCATTCAAACGTTAAATTTAGACCAGGCAATTTTTCTCAAAGCTGAGACACCATTTGGTCACCCTGTGCTACTTCTGTCTGTCTGCCAAATCTCGGCCAATTACGTCAAGCCGTTGGGTACAGGGAACTGTATGAATCTCGTTAGTCGCTGAAAATCTCATTTCCAGCGAAGCGCTGAAATAGTTTCTTAGAGTAGAACTCCCCTGTTGTCGGTGATTGACCATCGATTAAGCAAAGTTCAAGAGGTTGGCCTAATTGTGACACAGTGGGCTAGGCCCAGAGGTGGAAATGTGCCAACAATGAAGTTTAAGCAATCATAGATTGTTATAGATGAGAGAAAAGCTCTGTCTTTCAGCTTTTCAATGCTTTTTGAATTTTTTATTTATCTTTTACCAGATAAACGTTACACAAATTTAGATCTTAGAAAAATTGCATAAATTGCACTTTTATTGCAATTTTGGGTCATTTTTGTGAGTATATTTTGGCATACAAAAACCATATATTTTCGGAAAGCATGGAAAAAAACTTGCAGATGAAATATAACTGACTTGTACAAAATATGCCGTTCTGGAAGGAGAAAATGTGGGTAACACTGAATTTCAGGGGTAAGGGAGGAGGTAGGGATAGGTTTACTGCTAGACTCTGAGTTTGGATTAGGGTTAGTAACCCTCTAATACATATCTACAATATTAGTAACATTACTTTCTTTCCAAATTTGAATTTTTTTTAGTGGTTTTGTGGACTAATCCTAAGTATCATATTTCTTCAATTTACAAAAGTGGACAAAAATGAAATTTCGCTCCACACCCCTAAATATGGTAAAAATTTAATCGTTTTTAGTAGTATTTATCTCATTAAATGCGCTTCCAATGAGCCATCTATCACTATTATACCATTTTACATTATCACATCACAGTCATATTTGCAAAACTTGGGATTCTGGGCTGGGAAATAAAAAGCAGAAGTTGTTATCCTCTACAATAACGGCAGCAAGATCGCCAAAACCATAGTTTTTAAATTTAGGCTTTGTTACAGCTTTTGAAGCTGGAAAGGCTGCTCCATACACGCCCTTCTTCTCAAAATATGTACAGTATTATGTATAATCACTAAATATGCTTTCAGTGGGCATGCTTCAGTTGGTCTTCCATTTTGTTGAAGATACTCTAACATTGGCAGAAACTTCAATGAAAATATATCTAAATTTGCCAGCATAGGATCAATTAACATATCTTGAACTTTCAATACCGTATTTCCTCTAATAAAGGCCCCGGCGTTTATCAAATTTTGAAAGAATTTTGTGCGGCGTTTATTAGAGGGAGGTGTTTATTAAACAATCAAAAAATCTTTATGAAACTCTCACACCAAATAAATCGATAGCAATGACTCTTCGCGAAGAGATGCAGAAAAGAAACCTGGCCCCTATAAATAGGCTAAAGAAAATGCTCACACATCCATCGTTTCTTTAGCTACACAATGAAATGGCATGTGCCAAGATTATCAAATTTAACAGGCCATTTTTACCACCTGGCCCGGGCCAGCTTAAACTATGTTTGATTCCTTTTAAGGTATTGTAAATACAGCTTTAAAAATAAAGTTTCATAACGCACCAACCTTAGGTACAGCTACAAGTTCATTTGTGTCTCCTCTAAGTTCAAGGTCAGGAGGGGCTACACCTGCAGAAAGAAAATAATGATATACTGTATGGCAGAATCAGTTAACCACAGGGGAGAGTACATAACATGTGGAGAAGGTATAAATCCATATGGGTGGGATAAAGGTGCAAGATTCTCCAGGAGTTGGTCCTTTTTCAGCTGAAAACATGGAATATCTTCGGTATAGGTAAGTGGGTACAAAGGGAAATTTTGGCAATTACAAGTGGCTATCGCTCTGAAAACTGGGCGGCAGACCCCATCTAATCATAAGTTGTATACTCCGAGGCAATTAGCAAAAAATAATTTCACAGGGAAAGTAATACTGCAAGTTTCTTTTTGTTCCTTTTTGATTATGTAAATTCAAAAGGTTTACGAAATGAACAAACAAGTGTCTTGTGCATTCTTGTATGTTGAACTGGAAGCAGTATCTCTCTTCTTGTTTAATTCGTTCCTGTTGTTCTGCTAGTGTTTCGAAACTTATGATAAAAACAGAAAATAATCATCTTAAAGTACAGTATATTCTCTTACCAACAATATTTGCAACATGAATGGATGCCTCAATATCACCTGTCCATGCCCTGGAAAGAAACATATCCTGTGACTTGTCTATTGAGGAGAGCGGTCATAAAAACACAAGATGTTCATCAACTTCTATAACCATAGAAAGTGACAACAACCTGCAGTAAATTCCTTTGTTCCAAATGCACTGAATTACAATGGCCTCTTCTTTTCTTCGCATCCTGGCTCTATTATTGCAGCCAATCAGATAGATGGCAGAACCTTCAAAATATTAGGTTATATATAAGACAGTAGCGTAGCCAGGGGGCAAGGGGGGGGGGGCGGTTGCCCCCCAATGGTAAACAAGTTGATGTCGGACAAAAGCCCAAATCTGCAATAAAATCGGCACCTCAATGAAATTTCAATGAAATTTCTGGTCAAAATTAATAATCCTGCAAGGGAGATGTCATGTCTTTTGTTATCAAACTTTTGAAATATTACAGCACTAAAGATGAAGATCATGAATGTTTCCACACCTTGTCCTGATTATCGAAGTTTTTCTCGCCAAATAGCCCATCATGAGGACTCTTCTCCTTCTCATTTTAGGATGGTTTCTCCAAAAAGGGGCGTTTTCCGACGCTCTGAAGGGCGTGGCCCCAAAAGTTTTCAGGGGGCAAGCCCGCGGACCCCCAATTTTTGCCCCCCCCCAATGACAGCACCATGGCTACGCCACTGATATAAGATACTTTAAAAGCAACTTCGACATACTTTTTCACTAAATGCACAAGGCATTTTAACTGATCTTTTGTTTTCTTCAGTTCCTCCTCACATCTCATCAACTTGCACTGAGAAGCACTAACTGTATCCCTCAAAGCTTGATTTTCCAATGATGCTGATGTGCTTGTTGCCTTTGCTAATTTCTTTCCGTAATCTTTTTGATTCTCCATTGCCTGCCACGTTTTATCAAGCCTTTAAGAGATGATGAAATTCAGAGCATAATGCAGTACACCAAAAGCATGGCCAGGACGAAAACTCGGATAGCTCGGGAAACTCGGACTGTTCGGAAGGTTTTTTCAAACTTTCCTTGTCTGACTTTTCGTATTTCCCCTATATCAAATTTGAAAACACGGACAAGACTTTCCAAAGTTTCAAAAACACGGACAAGATTTTCCGAACTTTCAAAAACATGGACAAAATTTTCCGAACATTCTAAAACATGGACAAAATTTTCCGAAGTTTCGAAAACACGACCAAAATTCTCCAAAGTTTTGAAAACACGGACAACATTTTCCGAATGAAATGTTAGGATTCGTTTCCGCTGGTTTCAAGGAAAGGTTTGAAATTACTTCATCTGAAAGCAGAAGTAGACAGGGCTTGAAAATGCCCAGCAGGAATTTCTTGATGAAAATGGCTTGCAGGAAGTTTGTCACTATACTCAGGAATGCTAATATGGAGTTTGTTTTCTTGTGTCTATTTTCATCCGCCAACTAAATTTTTTTGATCTATTTGAACGACGGCTTTTACTGTTAAGAGGCAGGGGCTAGTTGTAAGGAAAAGTTGTAACAGAGGTTATTTCGCAGCCGCTATAAAACCTGTGTGCACCAGCTGCTGTGTGAGTGAATGTCTCCTTGTTACCTTCTATTTAAGCAGTCGTTATTATTCCTGATAATTAGGCCCTAAAGTAAATTTTCAGATTTCTTAAATAATTGTTTTAAACCTGCGCTGCATTTGTGTGCATACATACCTAAATCTAGTTCAGTGATAGTAAGATACAGTATATAATGTCTCTCCTTAATCATATTGATCCAACAAATATTTTGAAAATCGTAAGCTGCTACTATTTGTCAGCCTGGGGCAAGTTGTAACAGTAAAAAGGGTCTATCAAAAATGAGCAATTTCATCTGAAAGCTATTACTTCTGTTTCTTATCGTTTTCGAAAAATAATTTGTGTATTAGGGACAGTGTAAAATGTATTTTATAACATGGCCAGTGCAAAACACGACGGGGCAACTACTTTTTTTAGCCCGTGCAGAACGGGGCTACCACTTTTTATCACGCGAATATGTACAGGGCAGTAACTTTTTTATGAGTTAAAAATGAAATTTGAAAAATAAAATTTTTCATTTTGCTCAAAAATGTAAATACCCTACAACATGAGCAGTACTTAAAGAGATGTGTTTAAAATGATGTACACTTTCCAGAGTGTCCATCCTTTCCAAATCCAAGAACAGTTCATCAATATCTTTCGTTGGCAAAAACTTGTAGCATAAGTACACGCTATGTTTTTTGGACATCAACCAGAATAAAACTTGTCACAATCATTAGCTTATTTATCTGTAGTATAACAACTAACACTCAGAAGTACGGGGCAGATACATTTTTTGAAGAAAGGGTGACAGGGCGGTTAGTTTTTTTAAAACATTTTCAACAGGGTGAGCAGATTGTTTGCATAAATTTTCTTTTCTCCACCGGCCATGTAGCAAAATAAATTTTGCGTCGTCCCTTAGAATGATAAACATTACATTTTAAGATAAAGTGTATTATTGGAATATTGCGCAGTAGTCAAGAATATTGCGTTTTTTGAAGATAGTATGAAAGATGCAGGTAAACCTTTGAAAAATATTTTTATGGCTCGAATGCCGAATTATGCCTGACGTTCTATGTCTCTGAGCATGGGTAGTTAGACACTGCATGTGTTCTTCTATTGGGGAGCGCCGCAACTAATATGCCTCTGCGGAGGAATAATTTATTTGGTCGCTGACACAAAGGATAGGAAACAGAAAAAGACATTATTTATACAGACGGAAATCACTCTGATCATGAAGGAAAGAACACATGCAGTGTCTAACTACCCATGCTCTGAGCTCAAGAGATGTATCGACATATCACTTGGAGCTGTTGATACAGTATCTTATAACGGAGAATCCCTAATGCAAGTACATAGTCCAGAATATAAGATATTTCTCTGTGATATCTGCACAAAATATGAAATTGATATCAAGAAGCTTTAAAAATAGTATTTCAAATGTCAACTTGTCAAAATGACCAATCTATTTTCTCGCAATGAAAACAAAATGTACATTTCTTCCGTTTTGTACCCAGATAATGAGAGTTTTGAGAAATTTTTGATGCTTGATCAAAGTTTTAGTATCTTAAAAAGATACGTGTATGCTTCCATAAGTTTGCAAAGTGCCATAAAAATGTTCATCTTTGCTCTGTTTCTGCTGTGTTGTTTGACTGTAAAGGAGTGATTCCAAACTGATGACCTCTAAAAGATAAGATATTTTTCTGCGATATCCGGACAAAAATGTGAAATTGATATCAAGGAGCTTTAACAATAGTATTTCGAATGTTAACTTGTCAAAATGACCAATCTATTTTTCACAATTAAAACAAAATGTACATTTCTTCCCTTTGTTGTTATCCGTAAGTACATTAAACCTAGCATTTCATTTCTACTTCATGTACCTGCTACACTGTAAAACCATAGTCAGTTCTTGCACTAAGAGCAAGGGCTGTGATTTATGAATTTATACGACGTCTTGGCTCATGTTATTGGGGCTCCCACTCTGATAAACTCGCAACGATGGCAGCAGTTCGATACAGCAATGAGAGCAAGGTTTATAGACCTGTTGGATGTACAGCGCTTCCCATTCTTGAACTTGGCAGTTTCGTATATTTATCATTGACTGTCGATTCATATTACAGTTCATTGGAATCGTAGTTTATTCGATGATGGCATGCAGCTTATCATTGAAGTTTTTGCGCCCTTTCTGTTGACTATGTTGTAGCAATGGGGACGATTTGTTGGTGAAACTGTCAGTAGTTTGCGGGAATAAACAGTGGATTTTTGCTATCAAAACCAGTTGAAATACGTTTATGCACTAGTGCTGCAAGTTTTCGGCTTGTATTCCTATCTTCTTCCAAGATAGAAATGGTAAGTACCTGTTGAATTCGCTTCTAGTTTGTATAACGCCGGCTTCATGTTCGTTGTTATTGTTAGGCCAATCAGTGCACTTTTCCGGCTAGTGTAAAACGCAGGCATGCAGGTTAATAAAACACGGGTTAAATTGTGCGGGTCGAAACTAGCAGCCAAAGATATGTGTTATCACATGAAAATTTCCAAAGAATATGTTTCTTCTAAAGGTTTCTAATCATCATAAAATACCAAAGGAAGTAGTATTGATGATCCTTTTGATTTGGGGAGTTTTGAATGGGATTTCTGTAATGCTGTTAGCCCTTTTAACAAAAATCAATCAATTCTATATCCAGAGCTTTAAAAATCTACAGAAACTCATAAGAATTGGTAGCAAAATGGCCTAAAATATGCAATATGCATCCAATGCTGAGCTTGGTAGCCAGTTTCTTAAATGTTAGGCCATTTTTGCTACCAAAAGTTTCTTATGAGCTTCTTGGATTTTTAAAGCTCTGGATATATATAGAATTGATTTATTTTTGTTAAAAGGGCTAACAGCATTACAGAAATCCCATTCAAAACTCCCCAAATCAAAAGGATCATCGATATTTCCTTCGGTACTTTATGACGATTAGAAACCTATAGAAGAAACGTATTCTTTGGAAATTTTCATGCGATAACACATGTCTTTGGAACCATTTGAAAAAGCAGTGGTTTACACAACGCACCACGTAACTATGTAATCAGGGAATATCGTACTTGCAACATCAGTAGGCTGTACTGAAAATGTTCATGTTAGAGCAGCAAAACTTATCCACAAAATACCATCTTCAGTTCCAAACCATCAAGTACTCGAGTATGCAAAATGGAAGTCTATAATTTATCTATACAAAAGGAGACTTTCATGTATTGCATATCAATGTTACAATGGCCTGTCACATGAAGCTATTAATTCGTTAATGCTGAAGAAAGAGCACACAAGATCTATGAGAGACAACCAGAAGGTGATACTAGGAAGACCACGTTCAGAAACTGGAAGGCAGACATTCAAACATCGTGCTGCTATTATCTGGAATGCACTTCCAGAGGGGGTAAAATGTTCCCCGAACTACAATTCTTTTAAATTTGCTCTGAAAAAACAAAGTAATCTGGTAGACAACATATCGTTCGGATCATCATCAATTGTTACAAAGAAGGACAGTTCTAATTATATTTACTTTTAACAATTTCT
>REGM01000088.1:585743-596799 GCA_004194415.1 Aurelia aurita | reverse complement strand
GTGTGTTGTTTTAGCTGATGTCGCACACAAAGTATTTCAATGCAATGAGAAACTTTCTACACAGATACCTACCTTTCAAGGACAGCACGATGTTTATACTTAGTTATTTCATACAGTAGTTTTAGTCATCTCAGTTGTTGAATGTTTAACCAACTGATAAGGCTTCATTTTTTAGGAACAACCTTGTGTCAGACATGCAGGAAATAGATAGATGCAAACAGACGGTTCAAGATGTTGAAGTCCCACTGGAAATATTTCAGTAAGTACAGTAAAAGCATGGGTAGTTAGACACCGCAGTTGTACCTACAGTACATTGCCTTCAAGATAAGAGTGAATTCCTTCTGTATAATAATGTCTGTTTCTGTTTCCTATCCTTGTGTCAGCCGCCATTTTGAAAGTTCTGTTGTTAAGGAGGTTCTGTTGTTAATTTTCTCCTCTGCAGAACTATATAGATAAATTGTTCCTCCACAGAAGCATATTAGTTGCAGCACTCCTCCATAGAAGCACACATGCAGTGTCTAACCACCCATGGTAAAAGAATGAAAATAGCCTTTAGTGTCATGGGTTTTGTAATTAGTGAATGCACAAGGGACTAAGAATTACAGTTTCCATTCTAACCAATGTAGCTTATAGAGGAAAATGGATCATTATTATAAATGATCATAAAGATTCCTTCTCTCTACAAATAACTCAACCCTGCTAGAGAACATTACTCCTCTAACTGTCAACTTTTAGATGAAATGTGTGCATTGTTAAACATTGAAAGAAATTTAGAAAATTGTATGTGAAAGCCTAAACCGGAATATGCACACAATAATGCACACTAGACCTTTTGTAAAATTCGGAAGGTCTTTCATACCTCTCATAAATTCTTATCAGAATGTGAAAAATTCCTTTTTAAGAGTTCTTGAGAAATCTTGTGATTTTGCTCTGTATCATTTTTAGGTATGTTGACCAAGGGAAAAATCCAGAGCTTTACACAGAAGATTGCCTCAAGAGAGCTTTGAACAAAAATGAAGAAGTTAAATCAAAAGTAGATGCTTATCAGGTGCAGTTATACTTGATCTTTATTTATTTTTGTGATGGCTTTCTCTTGCAGTAGCTTTTATTTCATGCTAACCAGATCCCTCCCAAATGTTTCTATCTTTAACCAGGCAAGTAAAAATCTGCTGTGTATGCTTGAAAGAATTTGCTTGTTTTCCTAAAAGTGGCAAACTTTCAACAAACAAATAGGCAGAGGGTTATTGCAGCCATACAAATTCGCAAATATGCCACTTTTAGTATCTGCAGTACTGTCCATGGGTATATTTAAGATCACAGGATTTCCAAAAAAGTTTTCAAGAATTCGTAACATTTGTGTAAGACTTCTTGATAGTGCTGTCGAAATGCTCTAACAGGAATACTCTCTTGAAAAATGTTTGTAAAACTTTTTTAAATATTGAACCTTCTTCATATGAGAATTCCAAGGTAAGAAAGCAGTTGTTAGTTTGGTTTACACAATCATAGGGGTAAGTGTGCGGGCTGGGGTGCCTACGTATTCATCTAGGGCATCCCATGTGCCCATGTCCACAGTGTCTGCACTTTATTTAAGTTAGCAACGATGTATATATGGTTTCTCCTTTGAAAATCCTGCCCTAAAGTTTTTCTAAATGTGAACTTTTCTTTTCAAACAAACTAATTTGCATTCTTTCATAATCAGAATTTTAGAACTTCACTGACTGAAGAGCTGACTAAAGAATTCCCAGAGACAATGGTTAGATATCATAAATTCAAAAAACAACAATACACTGGCCCTTAGTGATTCAGATTTTAATTCAGAGGTAAGCCAAATTTCTATGATACACTTCGCTGTTTTTATATTTTGTTATTATATTTTCGCACTGTGTATATTTTGGGTACTGGAGACTTGCCATGGGGAAGGGTATCATTTTCACGATTTTAGTATAAAGGATGGTATCAATTTTCGTGATTTTGGTATAAAGAACGGTGGGGATTTCCACGATTTTGATATAAAGAACGGTATCCATTTTTGTGATTTTGGTATAAAGAACAAATAAATAGGCCATTTTTTGAAAAATTGGTATCAAGTCGGGTATAAATTTTCGAAAAATTGGTATAAGGAACGGGTATGTTTTTAAAGCTTGAGTGGCATGCCCCCAATCAAAATGTGGTCAAATGCCCCCCCCCCCCCGGATGAAGACTAGAACATTTGGTAGCTAAAGTCATCTATTTACATTTATTTACCTTTTCACATGTGATCATAGTAAATGTGATAAACTTAAGGAATTGAGAATTGGGGATGGTACGATGTGGTGTTGGCTTTGCGAGTATTCATGATCTTGCACACGTCTTTTAAGATGGAGGCCAGCAAATTTGGACCTCTATCCGACAGCAGCGTACGAGGAGCACTGTGTCTGGCAAGGATCTCGTCAATTAATAGTTGAGCAAGCCCATACCACTAAAAAGATGAGGTTTGAAAAGACCGGCCTGTCCGGTAACCTCTAGGGCTGCTTGAACTGCTGTCATTTGCGTTTGCAACTCGTTAACCGTCGCGTTCATTTCAGCATGGACTATGATTTCTTCGTCGGGTATTTGAGAATCAAAATATCAATATCGACTGAAATTGCAGATCAGTTTACAAATAACAATACATACAAGCCGTAAAACGCAGTAAAATCAATAAGCTGTAGAGAATTCACCAAATACCGGCCATCGAGCGGTAAGGTAAGAGTTAGAGTTAAGAAATAAAAAACTTTGAAGACAACAAAGCTACGATAATGGCCTAGAAAACAATTAAAAAATTATTGAATTCCTATATTTATATTTGCAAAAATTGTTATGGACGAAGCTTGTTTTATTAAATGAGCTTAACTCAAGCGTCCATTTATTTCACGAGAGGAATTTTATGGTGGTTGCATTATAAGGACGAAATGACACTTTAATTCCTATTTGCAAAAATTGTTATGGACGAAGCTTTTTTTATTAAATGAGCTTAACTCAAGCGTCCATTTATTTCATATTTGTTTTAAAATATGAAGTAAGCTCCAGGTTCCATTTATTTCACGAGAGGAATTTTATGGTGGTTGCATTATAAGGACAACATAACAGTTTAGATGCTATTTGAACTAAAGTCTGTCTCAAATTAGATGTCACGTGGGATTTGCGATAACGCAAAATTAATCATGCAAAGCGCTTCAATTGTTTTTATTCGCGAACATGTTCACGTGACATCTAATTTGAGACAGACTTTAATTCCGTTTCTAGAGGACGACACAGAAAGAAACAACAGCGTTTGTATTTGTTCTGATCATAGTGCAAAGTTTCTCATTAAATTCGAAACTACTTGGTCATAAAAATGTTAGTGTCAGCCAGTGGCGGCACCAGCCGAAAATATTTGAGGTGGTAAGCTTTGATTTTGACTCTGGGGAGGAGGGGTCGGATGAAAAGGTATACCCAGACATCTTACTGCATGTTCTTTTCCGCAATTTTAGCTAAATTTTAAGAAAATTGAGGAATTTACTTACTTACTGCAAAGCCTCCCCTCCTGGCTCCGCCACTTGTGTCTGTTCACGTACGTTACTTCTAAAGAACTAAGAATCTGACCCAGCACTAACAAAATCCTTTTTAGATGTGAAGCTTTCGAACAGTGCATGAACAAAACATATCCAAAGAAATGACCCCGTGTTTCAGTGTTTTCCTCGTCCTTTTCATAGGCCACAATATTTTGTCATATCTTATCTCATTAAAGTCAGAGTAACGAATAATTCGCAAATAAAACCTTGAAAAGATTTAGGCAAACAGGCTCTACTATATGCACTACTATGACGTAAAATAGACGATTACGGAAAAGATAGCGTCGGGGGGCATTTGACCAACCAAGATGCATTGCGTTTGATGATCGAATCTCTATAGAATCACTGTTGATTCCATTATAGAACGCAATGCATCCCGACGCCATCTTTTTCGTAATCGTCTATTCACAATGGTGTTGTTACACAGGTTGCCTTGTTTACTGCCATTGGCCGCATCTTTCTGGCTTGCCCCAAGGATTCAAAAGTCTCGGCGACCCTTGATGCAGAACTTAGTTGTCGTTACTCTTAAGCCTGATTCACATCCGGTCGTTGAAGTCGCTGGGTCATTATCGTCGTCGGGAGCGAACGACTCAACAGACCCAAAAGACTGAATGTGAACGGCAGAAACTCAGTCGTTGAGGTCTTCAAGGTCATTGAGGACCTTTATTTCACGTTCATATTCATCCTTTGGGTCTTTTGGGTCGTTATGGTCGTTTGTTGCAACGACTCCATGGACTTCAGCGGCCTGATGTGAACCAGATGCTTTATGCAATAACCAGTTTCATTCACTTGATGGCATTGGGGAGCAAACATACAGAAAACGAAAGAAGTCAGTTGTATTCACTTGAGTACAGAAGATGCTGTGATGTCATCAATTAGTATTTCCTTTTTAGCTGTTGGTCCTTGTAAATAATTATCCCTTCTCACTTCTTTGCTGTTCACGTAAACATCCACGAATAGGAGAATAACACTCAGCAGGCCAAAACCCTGAAAAGAATATCAATCTATAATGACGGTAATGACGGTGCGGAAGGGGTAAAATCAGACTTATTACATTGAGTCCGACTAATCTACCAACTTTCATTTTCATTTCATTTCATTTTTAATTCTTTATGCAGGGTAAAAACATCAATATATATAAATACTGCTTTACAGCTTGCCCTGTTAACTAAACCAAAAGAAAACCTAAACTAACTAGTTACAATGTTTCATATATAAAGTAAACAAACGTAAAGTCGAAATATTTTCGTGGATCACGTAACAGCTTTCTTAAAAGCAGAGAAGCTACTTGTAGTTTTGGCTTCAGATCCTAGTTTGTTCCATAGTTTGGCTCCCCTGAAAGAAAAGCTCTTTTGACCAAGGGATTTTTTCAACAGCGGAAGGTTCAAATCCAATTTGGAATTGCGTAATTCCCTGACGCATGTATCAGAGACTCTTGTGAACAGACCTTGCAGATAAACAGACACTTCATTGTGCAGTGACTTGTGAACAATTTTTGTTGTTTCGAAGTCTATCATTTGTTGTACATCTAGCCAGCCAAGCTGTTTAATAAGAGGCTGCGAGGAAGCGTCATAGGGGCTATTTGTAACTATCCTAGCTGCTCTATTTTGCAACTTTTGTAATTTCTGAAGAGCCGTAATACCACAGTTACCCCAAACAGGAGAACAATATCGAAAGTACGGCTCTACAAGACTCTTGTACATCGTTTGTATGGTCTGTAATGGGAGGTATCTTTTTGCGAATTTCAGCATTCCTATTCCTCGAGAAATTTGTTTGGTAATAACGTTTAAATGCTCGTCCCAGAGCAAGTGTTGATCAACCTGAACACCCAAGTATTTCGCATGTTTGACCATGGAGACTGGTTCCTCTCCAATTTTTAGGGCTGGTATCGAGTTTTCAGACTGGCCGATCCTTTTGAGTCGATTACGGCTACCAATTACCATGCTCTGTGTTTTAGATACGTTTAGCGATAACTTGTTACTCTCCAACCAGTTCTTAAGGAAATCTAAATCTTCATTAACGGCATCGTTAATATTAGTAATAGAGTCCGACGAGAAGGAAGTACTGGTGTCGTCTGCATACATATTAACCTCCCCATATTTTAGCGAGAGGGGAAGGTCATTTATATATATCAGAAATAGTAGAGGTCCAAGGCAGGAACCTTGGGGAACCCCGCATTTTATTGATTCCATGCTGGAAACGTGTCTGTTTACCTTGCAACACTGCTTACGATTATGCAAGTAAGATTTAAACCAACTCAATTCTTTCCCTGAAAAAAAATTCAACTCCTACTCGCTCGTACTAGTTTGAGCAAGGGTACCAGTTAGCCCGTTGTTTCAAAAGGATCTATCGGGATACAGCATCTAATGTGACCGCAGCCATTACCTTCGAAATTCAATATTCGAAAACAGATTTTTACTCACCACTCCTCCTTGGATGGCCAAGCAAGACGTCTTACTCTCCGTTCTGTTTATGTATTCGCAATAATCAATAGTCTCCCATTCTCTATCGCTTGTAGGCCATTGTTGTTTACTCGTCATCAAAGATGCTACTGATGACGTCAACAAGCCAGTTGCGATCAATCCGAAGACGCCAAAGAGAGTACCAAATACGATGTTCTGGAATGAAGTAATTTGGTCATTTGACTTCGTTGTCGCAAGACAAGAGAAAGGCAGGAAAGTAACTAAATTTTGTTGTATTTATATGTTGGTACTGATTTGCACAATACTTAATTTAACTTAAATCAGCGCTTTCTCGCAAACCTTCTCCTTCAATATTAGTGTTCGCATCACGTTGACTGTGTTTATCTATGTACTGTTCTATGTTGGCTGCATAGAAGATATGCCCTCTGTGGTATCGTCCTGTCTTGTTCTATGTCCTTGTAGTAATTGCTGTAACATTGTAGCATTGCAGTATTGTAATATTTGTAATATTGTAGTATCTTAGTATTGTATATTGTAGTAATGCAATATTGCATTGGTTTATATAAAAGAGAAAAAAATGTGTACAATAGAATGCTAATTAATACATGCTAATCAAGCATTACGGGTCATTAGGAAAGCCCCCGCTTGGGCGCTAAACATTATAGAGTAAATTTTGCATAATAACTATAGATAGTGACTCGAAATGCTAATTATCGAATGCTCTTGATCTGTAACAAAAGGTTTAATGGACAGATATATCGAAAGATACTTCTAATTGTTGTAGCCATTTCAAAATCAGAAATTCTGATAATCAAGAAGTTTTTATCCTGAGGGACTTGAAACTCAGACTAACACCGGATTATGACTATGCATACGACTACAGATAACTTGGGCTTATCTGATCACCAAATGATCTACTGCACAAAGAAAAGTATTAAAGTGGTTAGAAAGATCGTATTCGTCCACGTCTGATTTTGCGATGAAGCTCATAGCTACTCACGATTTTCTTATGTAGTTCTTGCAACCATGGGCAAACCTTTAGCGTATTTTACGTGTCGCTTTTCATTTATGAATAGGCTTTGGCGCCGACATAAATCTTATTGCCTTTCCCGTCAATCAGCAAGTGACTTTGAGCTTTTGGTATATGTCCTTCATAATGGATCGTAATTTGTCTTTGTTAATATTAAGTAAACTTTAAAATAGATACAAATAGATACTTAGCGAAGTATTATAATTGTAATGAGATATCATCGTAGCTATAAAATTATAAATTTTGATCACATATTAAACTAATTATTCTCGACTTGTAGNGAAGCTCATAGCTACTCACGATTTTCTTATGTAGTTCTTGCAACCATGGGCAAACCTTTAGCGTATTTTACGTGTCGCTTTTCATTTATGAATAGGCTTTGGCGCCGACATAAATCTTATTGCCTTTCCCGTCAATCAGCAAGTGACTTTGAGCTTTTGGTATATGTCCTTCATAATGGATCGTAATTTGTCTTTGTTAATATTAAGTAAACTTTAAAATAGATACAAATAGATACTTAGCGAAGTATTATAATTGTAATGAGATATCATCGTAGCTATAAAATTATAAATTTTGATCACATATTAAACTAATTATTCTCGACTTGTAGAAAAACAACATGTCTCTTTAACTTTGACTAGGTTTGATTGTTGTCTCAGTGTGGTGACACTTAAAGACCCATAGCAAACCATGATCCTTTACGGTCCCAAGGTTGACTTTCGCATGATATGAAAGTCGTTTCTGGCCTAGGTTCTGTTTGTTTTTCTTTTAGTCGGCGCGCAAAGGATCATGGTTAGCATTGGGTCTTTAACCGACCGACAAGACATATCTGCGACAGTTGGGAAGCAAATTTATGTTGTCGATTAAACCAAGATTTGATTGTCGATTGATATAGCCCATATAGCCTGTGAACGTACCGAAACTTGGCTCTGCCTCAACTATTGATACATAATCCAAATAAATCGATATTTTGTATCCAGCATAAAGACCGGACATTAGATAATCTAATTCTTGGATCATTTTGAGACATCGTTAAAACTTCAACTTTAAGCTAGATGGGACAGATTGATCCAGAGGGGTCGTAGGATTAATAGTTCCATTTTAAGATATCGGCGTCGATAAATCTCCTTATTCACGTACTGTAAGAATCGGTCAAATGCAAAGGATTCATTATCGTTTCAAGATCATGGTAAAGATTTCTTTGTTTGCATTTGCAACATCATTCTTCAGCCGTAAGAATCCCTTCGTAAGTGCTTTGACTTGACTTGTCAATCAGTAGAATTGGGTACAATAGTCAAGAAGCTAAAGGGCAATAGCACGGTGTTACCAACTTGCAGAATTTGCGGGCAATTTAAAATCATGTTCAGAACTTGCCCATTTGGTTATAATGATAATAATAATACAAGAAAAATTTATACAGGATGTACACTTCAACAAGTTAAGAACTGCTGTTATCAATGTGTGTCCTGTGCCCTATGCCTTAATGTTAGTAACCTAAATATTTTAGATAATATGAATCTAAAATAACAATACAGATGTATATAACCAGATCAAATAATTTACATTCAAAGTTTAAGATGTCATAAATGTCGTTAAGAATATTATTTAAGCTGTTGCTCAAATTGCCTGTAGCTCTCAATTTTACGAAGTTCTACTGATAGTTCACTGTATATCTTCGCAGATTTTCGTGCGGATTCAGTTTGATACTTGGTAGTATTAGGGTGCATTTACTGCTTCGTGTTTGCTTGTCGTGCTGCAACGTGGAATAATTCTCAAACTTCACGCGTGTTTTTGTCGAGAGATTTTCGTACGAGCTTGCAAGCCCTAGTTGCAGATCATTATTTCACTGGTTGGACATCTCCAAATACTTGACGGGCTGGTCCAGTAATCTATTGTCATACGTACATTTTGATATACGTTATTTTCAGAATTTAAAACTTTAACTTTCAAAAAATTTCGTCACAAAATCGGATGCACTGACAAGATAAAGCTCGATGAGTAGATTCAGAAAATATACTTGTTTGTTACATTTGATCATGTCAATGATGAATGATGACAGATTAAAATTTGCGTGCCTCCCTAGAAATCAATCACTCTGCTTGCATAAAATGAAGTGCTCCATAAAATTGGATAAAACAGAAGAATGCTTCATGGAAAATGCTCGTGTCTTCTCTTAACAGCACCTTTTCGCATGCACAGTGAGTGAATTAGCTATCTAGGTTTCAGGGCGTCTTTTACAGTCTGCTGCGTAATGAAAAAGGACAACATTTGGATAGCAAATTGTTTTTTCAACTTACCACCCATGGCCAAGGTACAGGCAAATTCTTCGTCATCCTTGTTAAAATCATAAGAAACACAATAAGTTCTAAGAGCCATGCTGTTATGGTAACGAGTAAGAAGAACTGCACACGGGATACGGCTGTTCCTCGTATCTGAACTTCCCAGTGAAAAAAGAAGACAGTTGCTGCAGATGCGAGTAGGCAAAGCTAGAACGAAATGATTGTTTGTATTTAGATGGCTGGAATAGGAAGCTAAAAAATGAACTACAATCAGCCCAGAGAACTGTATTTGATAGATTGATTACCCTGAGATACGCCTGCTGATAGGGTGATAGGGTCCCAATTTCTGTTAGAAAATTCTGGACCCATTCGGTACTTGATTATATCTATCGCACCTTGATTTCGAGGCAACTGTAACCATAAATCTAATTCCCCCGGGAATGGCCCAACATGTTGTCATGACAATAACTAGGATACTAAATATTGTCCGTGACCTTTTTAAAGGATTGGTATTGTGTTTCAAAATTTCCAACAACATTTTCAAACTAAAATATTTTATATCTACGTGGACGTGTTAGGTACACATTAAACATAAGTTTGAAGGACTCTGATGCATTAGTTAGAAGAATTCAGGAACACAAGCGTCTAAGAATTTGTCTGAATCGCCCTGAATAAATTTAGATCTTTTCGTGATGCGTTAAAATATACTTACTAGCTCAATGAACTTGACAGCTGCCAAGGAAGACTTGAGATACTTGACGTTGATACATTTTCCCATCTTGTTGCGGTGCTAGGTATCTAAACAGAAACATAATGGCTGTTAAAATAGTGCTCGTTTACTTAACGGCATTGCATTTCATAAATTAGCCTTTTAAAAGCTGGCCTGTGATAAAAAAAATAACATCTGTTGACCTACTTAAAAAACTATGCTTGGGGAATATTTTACAGTAATTGCAAACACGACCAGTATGACAGAAAGCAATGACATGTGATTGTTCTTCAAACGAGGTGCTGAAGTACGAGTTTTGAGTTTTGAGAATAATGGGATATCAATAACGAAACCAGGTGAAACTAAAGTCTGTCTCAAATTAGATGTCGCGTGAGATTTGCCATCACGCAAAATTACTCATCCAAACATTTCAGTTGTTGTTATTCGCGGGCATTTTCCGTGACATCTAATTTGAGACAGAATTTAGTGGAAATTCTAGTCGAGAAAGCTTGCCAACGTTTATTGCAATGAAATTATTAATTTGATATGTTATTATCGTATTCTATTTTCTGCAAGAGAGGGAGGGATGTAGCTTTTAACAGCATAAGAAATCTTTAAAAGCATTGCACGATTAACGCCTCTATCGTTTGATTTAGTGGCTTGAAAGGAACTTCAGGTGCTTGATTATTTTCAGAATCACAGTGTCTTCTATGTTTCAAACAGTTGTCCGGTTGTGACGTCATCACATTGCTAAATCATGAACCTGAAAAGCTACGAATTTCTGCTTATCGCCATATTATAGACGTTCATGAACTATGGTTTTCTTGAAGATTGTGTCATCTTTCCTGTATCAATTTAAGATTTACAGCGATTTTTTTCAAGCTTTTCCTTAATTCTTTCACTAAAAAGAAAAACGCTAGAGGAGGCTCGCCCTAATTCGACCACCAATGGATTCCGACCCGTGGAACTGCCTGACCTGAAAGTTTGAAAACTGAAGGAGTTTGGGCCTAGTCTCTCCAAAAAAACGCGCGAAAGTAGTTTGC
>REGM01000088.1:560446-573585 GCA_004194415.1 Aurelia aurita | reverse complement strand
ATTTGGAAATAACTTCTCTGCCCTCGTACAGTTATATTTGGCTATAAAAGGCGGACCAGAGGACATGCCAAGGTTCTGAGACACACTTTGCTTGCCTGAAGCCTGCTCTGGTAGTGTGCAAAATATGGAGCCATTCGATTGGTTCCTAGGGTACAAAATAGCTTTTTCGTACCTGTACCTAGTGGATTTGTAAATCCTGAAAAAAGGGAATTTTACTGATGGCATTTAAAATGTAAATACTAAGGTCACTTAAACCACACTGTAATCCGGGTCAAGAAATTAGCGCTTAAGAAGCAATCAATCCATTTAGACAAAGGAATCGATACATAAAATGTGGTTTCATGTTTATTTTGTAACACACGATCGATTTAATAGGTCAAAAAGCTAGGATTATAATTTAAACCACACAGAACAACTTTGGGTGAGAAGTTGTAGCATCCTTCCTTCGATCAAGAATTCTACTTGTTCAACATGTCTGTTACTTCCAAAGATGGTATCTTTGTGTTTCTTAAAAGTTGGGTTTCTCCGAAAATTGGCTTTTTCGGCCTACAAACGTTTACCGTAACCTTAAGCCATTCAATTCAAAGAAATAGGTCACAGAATTTTACACCAACCTTTTTAAAGATTTGGAAATTGGAACCTATGCTGTCAGGCCAACAACTGAATTCAATTGATTGGTTGAAAATAAGCCTGGTTTAGATAAAGCTGGTTTAACTGTGTCGGTGTGTTTTTTATAATCATAGAAGATATTACAATACATGCTTACATCCTACTACACTTTTTAAATTACAATACCACTATACAACACTACAGGAACGATACCTTGGGGAGCAAAGGACAATGACTACCCTGAAATATCGGTATGAATGGGGTACAAGTGTATCGAGTGTTTTAGTATAAATGACAAACAAACCAAGGAGTTATAGTTTCGGATTTCTCATAAGAGTTTGAACCAGTGAATATAACGACTTTCTAAGGGTGCTCGATTGGCAATTCCAAACCTACCAGATTCTGAAACGGTAGACTTCACAGAGACGGAAATATATTTCCCAATCAAACACAAAAATCTTGAGACGGTAGATTTCGGGTTCACCACCAGGGTTTGCTAATGAAAGCGAGAATTTCTCCGAAGTCTGCCAAACCTTTACCCTGGGTACCAGACTCTAAAAAAAATGAGATCTCATATTTTTGAGAGTCTGGTACCCAGGGTACCAAACCTTCTGCCTTTTGGAGAAGGTTCAAAAGGCCTTCCAAACCTGCCAAACTTACCGTTTTCAGAATTTCGGAGCCAACCAAACACAAATTCCGAGTCTACCAAGTCTACCGTTTTCAGAATTGGTACCAATCAAAGACACCCTAAATAGTTAACAGTAAGCTCATTAAATGTGACTCTTCTGTTTAGGTTTTTTTTAAGTAAGGGAATTTTGTCTAATTCTGGTTAGCTTTTTACAAAAGAAGGGCGTTTGCAGCAACCGAAATGGCGTGGCCCCAAATATCCCGGGGGTACGCCCAATGATCCCTATTTTGGCTCTCTTTTCTTGCCTTTCACCCACCCCCAACAGCAGCATCCTGGAAACACTACTGCCTGTTTCAAGTTGCTAACTTGGCATTTTAGGTCGCGATGACCTTCAAGCGAGTTTCAGCGCCTTATCAGATAGAAATTTCCCTGTCTTCTAGGTTATCAAAACTTTGTAAAAACTGTAAAGAAACGGCATTTTCGTTCCGATTTGTGTCTTGGTGTTTACAAACTTAGTAAGATTTTAAAGTCACCTGGAGACCGCCAGCCAGCATTGAGCTCAAATCTTTCAAATCTTTGAAAAGGTGGGTGTAAAATTCTATAATATTTTTCTTTGAATTGAATGGCTTGCTGTAAATCTGTCGTGGAAATTGTTTGATATCTTGATTATTTTCGAAATGACGGGTTTTTGTTTTTATTGAAAGAATTCATGAAAAATTTTGAAAAAATTAAAATTTTTATAAATCCTAAATCAATGGATGAAAAATGATACAATCTTCTAGAAAACCATAGTTTATGAAGGTCTACAATATGGTGTCAAGCAGAAATCTGTCACTCTTCTGGTTTAGGATTTAGAAATTTCATGACTTCACAGCCTCAAATATAATAAATGCTGCCATGCTGCCATTTGGAAAATAATGAAGATATCAAATAATTTCCACGGCCNGTGCCCTCGACAACATTCCAAAACGATTTTTTTTAGCCTTTCCAATGTTTAGGCATTAATAAAGTACCTTCCGAGTAATATGATACAGGAAACAAGTGAAATTAAAGTAAAAATATGCTAAGGATTTGCTTGACTAAAATGAATAGTTTCTGAACTAATTTTTTCCCAGTACTGGAGTTTCTTGATTTTTTAGTGATCTGAGAGTTGAGTTTCTTATAAAAAAATACGTTTATACATGTTTTTCACTCCCCTGGTGTAAAGAATACAAAATGAATGAATGAATAATCAAACAGTAAAGTGCTCATGAGGTGTTTAATATTCCAACAATTGACTTATCAATCTCTCAGCAAACCATCCTAAGACCTCTAGCTGTTCGGTTTGTTTTACCACAACCTCAAAAGAAGTACTTCGTCCTTCGTTAAGTAGTTTTTCTTCTGTTGCAATTCCTTCCTTGTTCGCTTTGATATCAAATTTCTGTTGGTGGCAACCACTTGATTGTTGTATTTGAACAGTAGCCACCGTCACGCCTTGTAAAATAGCGTCGCCTGCCACTCTATCCAAAAAAGATGAAAAAGGACTTTCTTGTGTCAACATGACTATCGTGTTTTTCTGGTCGAATTCTTCATCTGTAACAATGTGTTTGTTAGTGCCTAGCAACGTGGCCTCATTTCGGGACATCATTCCCTCGTTTCGGGACATTTCGTTATCGCTCGGCAGCACTACATCGTTGTTTCCAGGGATAGACATGAGTCCAGCTCTAACTTCGACATGGGATGTCTTCGTATGCTCCACAACGCACGTACTTTCACCACATTGGAAGCATCTAGGATTCTCCGCTTCGCTACGGTTGCCATACTTTACTTGTTCATTATCAGTGGGCTCTGTACTGCCCGTACCTGCTGCTCCCTCTCCTTGTGCGATGGCGTCTAATTTCTTAGCTTCCTGTGTACTAGGTCCTTCCTTTTCAAGGCAAACAGAGCCTGTCAAATGTTCACTTGTATGGTGTGCTGATTTCGTGATTTCTTGGCTTGTTTTCAAGTATTTCGACATGGCATCCTTTATCACCGAAGTAACAACTAAATATGCGATGTTTTCCATTTCATCCGGACATTCTAGCTGCGAATCAGGAATACTTTGTTGAGGCAACATTTCAAATCCGGCATCCCCTGATGATGAAATGTTCCTTCTAACCGTCTTGCAAGATGGTACAAATTTCATCGAATCACTAGCGAGCTGGCATTTTTCGCTGACGCCAACATCAACAGCCGCACAGCCTAAGCTGTGAGAAACACTCTTTGATTGAGTTACATTGCTGCTAGTTTCATATTTAGGTCCACTTTGCGTCCCTTGGCCAATTGCAGTGAGCTTCCCACTCTCTGCAATGCACTCATGCAAGATTTCTTCCCCCACTTTTGCCGCGAAGTCTTCTATTTCCTGTATCATCGATTTTTTCATCACGGATTCTACCCTAGAGAGTTTTTTTGGACTTTTCAAGTGCTCAGATCTGTTTTTTGAGTCCTTAATGGTCCTTTCAGCGCAAATATTCCCTTTTAGAGTCAATAATGCATCCTTTAAAATAGATATGGAATAATAATTATATAACGCTATATTTGTGTTTAGCCCTACTGAATCAATTTTGTTGTCAGTGTTATTTGCATTGAGCAAATTAGTTTGCTCCAGACTGTAAGTGGAAAAATTTGGCGCAGCTGTAATCTCTGCCTCGCTTTGCACGACTATTTCATTTACGATATCTTCACTTTCAGTATCCCTAATTTCCGTTTTTACAAGCAATTCACCATCCGATTTGTCAGGTGGACTAGTTAGGCCAGCAATGCATTCATCTGATCCAGCATCTGATGGATCAAAAATCGTACCTGACTTGTCTGTTTCAATATCTATGTTAACATCTTCTACTCGTATTTCAACCTCAGCATCCGATTCTTTCTCGACTTTTGTCGTATTGTGTTCCCGACAGTCAGCTGCTACAGCTTCTGCTATAGAATCTTCTCTCCATCCGGCAAAATTTTCAGCTACGACGACTTTCTCTCCCGACGACCTCACAGAAATTAATTCAACATGTCCATCGTTCTGAGTATTTTTCTGTTTCTTTGGTCTTCCAGGCTGCAAGAAAGAAAATTTTGTATAGTGGATGTTCAGGTAGCATTCAGAATGACTCGCTTAAACCAGGTGTAGCACCTTCCATCGTTTCATCTCATGAAAATGAGCTATTTTTAGACTAGTTGCCCGAGCCAATTAAACCTTTTACCCTTGTAACGTATTGAAAATGATTTTCCAGAGCTACCTGATTTTGGAGCTATACTGTGCTGAGTCTGTACAGTTACTTCGTTTGAAAAATATAGTATTGCGAAGTAATTCCTCTTTTAATTAAAAAATTAGCTGCCGAAATGGCTGCAGAAGTTACATAATGAAGCTGCAAAGGTTTTAGGCTCAAAATTAATCGCAATGTAAGTCCTCTTAAAGCTACAGCGGGTTAGACTGAACGAGCTCAAAGATTTGTGGCTACCGGGTGAGTCAGAAAAATGTTCAGACGTTTGAAGGCCTGTAGCTCTCAAATTGTTTATTAGATTCCTATACTATCTGTGCAGCTAACATATCAATAGTTTGTCATAATCGGTCATATTTCGAGTCAATTTACAAAAATGCCTCATCTTAAAATCCTTCAAAATAGGCCTAAAATCCTTGATCAAATTTTCCAGCAACGTAGCCCCACAGCTATCATAATCAAACTCTACCCATCTACCTTATCATTTAAACATTTACTAGGTATACAAAGAGGCTACTGCATAATTGTATAAGCTTGGGACTGTCATTCGGCCTTTTCTCGTCTATTTTCTATTATTACGAGGCTGGGTTGCTAGCAAATTTGATCAAGGATATTAGACCTGCTTTGAAGGATTTTGAGATGAAGCACTTTTATAAAATCGCTTGTAATTTGAGAACGATAAGACCGATTTTGACAAACTAAATATTCTTATCTAAATTGATATTTCAGCTACCCCGATATTATCAGTTTATAGGAATCTGATAAATGGTTTTAGAGAAACAGGCTNAGTATCCCTAATTTCCGTTTTTAGAAGCAATTCACCATCCGATTTGTCAGGTGGACTAGTTAGGCCAGCAATGCATTCATCTGATCCAGCATCTGATGGATCAAAAATCGTACCTGACTTGTCTGTTTCAATATCTATGTTAACATCTTCTACTCGTATTTCAACCTCAGCATCCGATTCTTTCTCGACTTTTGTCGTATTGTGTTCCCGACAGTCAGCTGCTACAGCTTCTGCTATAGAATCTTCTCTCCATCCGGCAAAATTTTCAGCTACGACGACTTTCTCTCCCGACGACCTCACAGAAATTAATTCAACATGTCCATCGTTCTGAGTATTTTTCTGTTTCTTTGGTCTTCCAGGCTGCAAGAAAGAAAATGTCGTATAGTGGATGTTCAGGTAGCATTCAGAATGACTCGCTTAAACCAGGTGTAGCACCTTCCATCGTTTCATCTCATGAAAATGAGCTATTTTTAGACTAGTTGCCCGAGCCAATTAAACCTTTTACCCTTGTAACGTATTGAAAATGATTTTCCAGAGCTACCTGATTTTGGAGCTATACTGTGCTGAGTCTGTACAGTTACTTCGTTTGAAAAATATAGTATTGCGAAGTAATTCCTCTTTTAATTAAAAAATTAGCTGCCGAAATGGCTGCAGAAGTTACATAATGAAGCTGCGAAGGTTTTAGGCTCAAAATCAATCGCAATGTAAGTCCTCTTAAAGCTACAGCGGGTTAGACTGAACGAGCTCAAAGATTTGTGGCTACCGGGTGAGTCAGAAAAATGTTTAGACGTTTGAAGGCCTGTTGCTCTCAAATCGTTTATTAGATTCCTATACTATCTGTGCAGCTAACATATCATTAGTTTGTCATAATCGGTCATATTTCGAGTCAATTTACAAAAATGCCTCATCTCGAAATCCTTCAAAATAGGCCTAAAATCCTTGATCAAGTTTTCCAGCAACGTAGCCCCACAGCTATCATAATCAAACTCTACCCATCCACCTTATCATTTAAACATTTACTAGGTATACAAAGAGGCTACTGCATAATTGTATAAGCTTGGGACTGTCATTCGGCCTTTTCTCGTCTATTTTCTATTATCACGAGGCTGGGTTGCTAGCAAATTTTATCAAGGATATTAGACCTATGTTTTGAAGGATTTTGAGATGAAGCACTTTTATAAAATCGCTTGTAATTTGAGAACGATAAGACCGATTTTGAATAACTAAATATTCTTATCTAAATTGATATTTCAGCTACCCAGATATTATCAGTTTATAAGAATCTGATAAATGGCTTTAGAGCAACGGGCTTTGAAACGTCAAAACAATTTTCTGCCTCGCCCGGTAGAAAGTAGCTAGAAATATCTTTTAATAGCTAAGTTACTGAGATACGATATGTAAAATTCCATTCCTTTATCCGAAAAGAATAAAGTTTTAGTGCAGAAATGAAAAACAAATGACTCTTAGGTATAAACATTACGATGTCGCAACCTTTCGTCCTCCGCTCCGGAACAAACTTGTGATTATTCCTAAAAGTACTGTGTAATTGACAACTGAACAAGACACAAAAACTTCATATCAGTAACAAAACAAATGTTGTCGACTTTTCAACACCGAAAATCTAGTTTTATATACCCTATATGGCTAGGATAACCCTCAAGAATTCTTACAAATTTACAGATTGAATATACACTTTGATATCTGTGCATGCAAATTCGTGTACACCCCATGCCGTAGAATTTTGAAGCATTTGATGAATACTAAATCTTGGTACTTGTAATAACACAATTATTTTATCTGTACTGTAAATTCATTATTTTACGTTATCCAACTGTATCTCTGAAAATATATCTTCCAGCAAAACCTTTCAGTTAGGCACTCATGCATTATTTAGGACTCGCAAGTTCAATATTTGTTGTTAGGAATTAACGAAAAAGCTGTTCGTTGTTTTCTTATCGGAAACACCAAAGACAAACATTGCTTGCATATCTATTTAAACAAACCAGGCCATCAAATCTCTTTAAAAAAGACTTATAAAGTTAAATTACGGATTTATCTGGCTTACCTTAAACGCTGTTTCTTCTATGCCTTGTAAATTATGAAAGCATTTTGAGCAAGCTTCTCCCATTATTTGACCTTATTTCTTTTTGATTGTAATGTTTGCAAGAGTACCTGTTGTCGACGCGAAGAAGCAAGAATGTTGAACGACTTAGGCCTTCATTGACCTTCTTGATGCTGTGTTTCTTTCTGATGGTTTCAGCACTTTTTCAACATCTCACTGTCAACCACCTGTAGCTGTTTTCAACACAGTCTGTTTTATTTTGGAATAAGCTAGGTCGCTGTAATGCTAGCAAAAGAAAAGCTGTTCGAGCAGGGATTCTTGACCGGCCGGCTGTACTGCTTTCCAGACAAAACAGAACAGCGGTATTCAATTGCTGCTTAAATTTGTAATCAGAATGCCACAAGTAATAGTACGTCGGGATGTCCAAAATAGGTGAAAAAAATTAAGCCATTCGATTTGTTCTCGGATGATATAATTGGCAAGCCAGAGGTTGCGTGTGCTGGGTTGGCCAAAATCTTTCTTGGTTTGCAGTCATCCTTGGTCTAAATCTTTCTGCAGTGCTTCCCACAAACAAAGAAAAGCATTCAATTCTACTTAGATGATTTAATCGGAATG
Source organism: Aurelia aurita (assembly GCA_004194415.1). Lineage (NCBI taxonomy): Eukaryota > Metazoa > Cnidaria > Scyphozoa > Semaeostomeae > Ulmaridae > Aurelia > Aurelia aurita. Next base: position 565,654 of record REGM01000088.1, on the reverse strand, counting down.
CCACAAGTGGAAGTATGTCGGGTTGTCGAAAACAGGCGAAAGGATTAAACTTGGCAAACCAAAGATTGGGTCTGTTGGGCTGACTAAAATCTTTCTTTGCTTACAGTCATCCTTGGTCTAAATCTTTCTGCAGTGCTTCCCACAAACAAAGAAAAGCATTCAATTCTACTTAGATGATTTAATCGGAATGCCACAAGTGGAAGTATGTNTGTTTGCAAGAGTACCTGTTGTCGACGCGAAGAAGCAAGAATGTTGAACGACTTAGGCCTTCATTGACCTTCTTGATGCTGTGTTTCTTTCTGATGGTTTCAGCACTTTTTCAACATCTCACTGTCAACCACCTGTAGCTGTTTTCAACACAGTCTGTTTTATTTTGGAATAAGCTAGGTCGCTGTAATGCTAGCAAAAGAAAAGCTGTTCGAGCAGGGATTCTTGACCGGCCGGCTGTACTGCTTTCCAGACAAAACAGAACAGCGGTATTCAATTGCTGCTTAAATTTGTAATCAGAATGCCACAAGTAATAGTACGTCGGGATGTCCAAAATAGGTGAAAAAAATTAAGCCATTCGATTTGTTCTCGGATGATATAATTGGCAAGCCAGAGGTTGCGTGTGCTGGGTTGGCCAAAATCTTTCTTGGTTTGCAGTCATCCTTGGTCTAAATCTTTCTGCAGTGCTTCCCACAAACAAAGAAAAGCATTCAATTCTACTTAGATGATTTAATCGGAATGCCACAAGTGGAAGTATGTCGGGTTGTCGAAAACAGGCGAAAGGATTAAACTTGGCAAACCAAAGATTGGGTCTGTTGGGCTGACTAAAATCTTTCTTTGCTTACAGTCATCCTTGGTCTAAATCTTTCTGCAGTGCTTCCCACAAACAAAGAAAGGCAATCATTACTACTTAGATGATGTAGTCAGAATGCGGTTGGCCCCAAAATCGTTCTTTGTTTACCGAAACATCTTCAGAACTCTGCCGCTCTAAGACACGCTCGAGGAAAAAATGACCGATGAACTGCTTCCCACACAAAACAGATATGCATTCAGTTATGCATTCAGATATGCATTCATGTTGTAATCATAAGTAAAGAATTGAAGTAAGGGGGCCCAAAATCTTGCGAAACTAAGTTGCGTTTATGATCTTCAGAATTCTGCTTGCTCTCACTTGCAGGAGGAAATATTGACCAGCGACTCAGTTTCTTACAATATGCCAAATGTGGGAGTATGTCGGTTTGCCCAAAGTCTTCTTTAGTCTACGAAGTGTGACATCAATCTTTAATATTTCATGAATGACTTATCAATGTTCGTCCATCATTTCTAACTATTTGTCGTATGTTTTATGCTAATGATGCAACATTTTATGCATTTTAATATCAAGATATCTTATCTTAATTAAGCTGGGCACGCTCCTCCGGAGGTCTTAATTACTACGCTATAAGCTTGATTAAAGTAGTAATCGTGATTTATAAATAATCTGCCGAATAGATGCTTCATTGGAAAGAAAGATGTCCACATCGCTCCATGCATCAACTAGTTGGAATATGAATCACGCATCGTCAGTCAGTGATGTGATAATAACCACATGAAAATATATCGAACTGGCTGTGTCAAAACTGTGATTTAGCCGCAACGGCGAAGCAACGTCAAGTTGCAACCGGGGATGGTTGCAACCCTTTGTAATAAGATACCTGATACCTGTATTTTTGTTGAAATTACAGTTTTACTTTGTAGTAAGCCTATCTTCAAGACCTAGACTTATTACAATTCTTTCTAGATTAGTTAAATCTATTGATCTGACGTCACATTAACAACACGATAATGTTTTCTATGTGGCTTGTTTCGTCTTGATTGGCATTTCTTGATTGACTACGAAATGAGAGGATGTAAAGTTGAAGCCTTGCAGAAGAAATGGCTGCAGAAGTTACACAATGACGCTGCGAAGGGTTTTGACTCAAAAATCAATCGCAATGTAAGTCCTCTTAAAGCTACAGCGGGTTGGACTGAACGAGATCAAAGATTTGCGGCTACCGGGTGAGTCAGAAAATGTTTAGACGTTTGAAGGCCTGTAGCTGTCAAATCATTTATCAGATTCCGATAAACGGATAATACCTGTGTAGCTAAAATATCACCTAAGATAAGAACATTTTTCAAAATCGGTCGTATAGTTCTCAAATTGCAAGCTATTTTATAAATAGGCTTCATCTCAAAATCCTTCAAAACAAGCATAAACCCTTGATCAAATTATCTAGTAATTTATAGCCCCACAGCTATCATAATCAATTCTATCTGTCTCTATTATCGCTCAAACATTTACTAGGTAAATCAAGGGGCTGCTGCATACTCGTATACACTTGGGACTGTCATTCAACCTTTTTTGGTTTACTTTCTATCATCATGAGGCTGGTTTGCTAGAAATGTGATCAAGGACTTTAGGCCTGTTTTGAAGGATTTTAGGATGAAGCATGTTTATAAAATCACTTTTAATTTGATAACGATATGTCCGATTTTGACAAACTAAATTTTCTTATCAAAGTGGAAAGCTGCGCAAGCATTATCAGCAGAATATCAGTTTATAGGATCTGAAATGCGGTTTGAGAGCTACAGGCTTTCAAAACTCTGAACAGTTTTTTGACTCATCTGTTATTACTTTTGTTACTCGACTTTGGATTAAACATTTGTGTACCTCATAAACGAAATTAGGTCTGACAGTAGTTTTTCGAATCTGGTCATTTTATTCCGAGTTACTAGCTGTTTTATGAAAATTCTGCCTCTTGAAAACACTTCAAAACAAGCACTTAATCTTGATAAGACGCCAAAAACACAATTGGAAGACTTCTTGGAAGCTATCATTTCAATGATCAATCAAGTTTCGATTGGCTTGAACACTTCGCTTGCCGAACCGTAGTTTACTGAACTGCAGATGGTGTAACGATAGTATCTGTTGTTTCAGAAGACCGCAAAGATGAGCTGAAACTTAGGTAGCTAGCTCGTTCGTTGTACATGCTGAAAATGCTACATATGAAAAACTTTGACATAGCGAAAGGAGGAGGATAGACCTAAACATCTGCTACATAGATTTCTGTTTCTGAGGGCCTGTTTATATGAGGAAAACACCCCACCTGCCAGACCCGGCGGGGCTGGCAGGCGAGATTCCACCTTCTCATAGAATCCTTTATACTTTTCACTCTATGTTTATGTGACGAACTCAACGCCACCAGTATAATGAGATCTCACCTCACCAGTGCCGGAATCTCACCTAGATATGGAGAAAATTTCCATGTAAACAAAATGCCACAGGTATGGTGAGGTGAATTGGTTTATTCGTTGATTGTTTTTGGTTAATTCGTTCAGATTTCACGGAGGCGAGACTTTACCCCATCTCGCCTCTCAGCCCCTGGGCTGACAGGTGAGGTGAAATCCCATTTGAACAGGGGCTGAAATTTACCTCGCATGTCAGCCTTCGGTCTGGCAGGTGAGGTGTTTTCCTCATATAAACATTTGGGCTAGAGTGCAGTTTAGCGGGCGGCATTCGAATGTTGTGCTGTTGTATGTCATACTGTAAGGGTTAGGGTTAGGGTTAGTTTTAGAAAAGGGTTTTTAGGTTTAGTTAGGGTAAGTTAGGTTTAGTTAGGGTAAGTTAGGGTTAGTTGGGGGGTAAGTTAGTGTTAGTTATGGTTAGCGGTTTGGTTAGTTCAATATCTGCAAAAGGAATATGACATTTAGCGCCGCCCGCTAAACTGCACTCGTCCCCTGTTCAGCTTCTTAGGAAAATAAATAATACCTAAGCTGCAGATGTTAAGATCTATCCGTTATCTTTTGCTGTCTTCTTTGATTACATTTGTTGCTTGACTGATCGGCCGTAGATTTCCCTTTGTTTCCAATCACTAATCGCTTTCTGCTGCTATCATTTCCAATCAAGCAATAGAACGTTTTAGCTATTCTAAAAAAGAGTCTGAATCGAACGATATTTTAGAGTTTTCGAATATGCACAAAAGTGATAGAAGCTCTAATGCCACTCAATCGAACCTTTCGTCTAAAAATGTTTACAAATATTGCTCGATCCAGACTCTTTTGTAGAATAGCTAAAAGGTCTATTCTGATAGCATAGGCTCCAAATCTTGTAAATGGCTATTACCTCTTGCTACACATTGAATGGCCTGAAAGGAACTTTGGCTGCTTATCTATGATTCTACCGCGAACTTTTTTGATATTATTTTTATTTTGAAAATGACAGCATTTTTCATATTCTAACTCAGTTGAGGTTGTGACGTCATCAAATTTGTAAATCGTAGAGCAGAGTATCGATAGACCTGTGCTTACTGCCATATTGTATACCTTCATAAATAATGATCTTCTTCAAAATTCCATCAATTTTCTTCCATTAATTTGGAAGTTACGATGGATTAATTCTTTTCGAAACTTTTGTTTTATTTTTTTTTGAAACAAGAAAATCCTGCAATTTCGAAGATAATCAAGATATAGCAAAGCATCTAAAGTTCTTTTCAAACCAAAAGTTCCTTGTGATTTTGGAGTATGCTTCAAAACCAGGTAACTTATAAAGGCACAAATTCTCACCAATTCAAAACCATTTCAAGACTTCACAATATTGCTGAAATCAATTTGGTCCTTGACACAAATGCTTGTAAAGAAATTTTCATGATCGATAATATGATCAAATTTTGTTGATTTTTAGAAAGTTTCACTTTTTTCGAGCATAGGGCTCAAAAATCTTTCAAATCTTTAAAAAGGTGGGTGTAAAATTGTATTGCATTTTTCTTTCAATTGAATAGCTTGAAAGAAACTTAGGGTACTTTGCTGTAAATCTGTCGTGGAAATTTTTTGATATCTTGATTATTTTTAAAATGGCGGGCTTTTTGTTTTTGTTGAAAGAATTCATGGAAAATTTTGAAAAATTAAAGTCATCCTAAATCAATAGAGCAAAAATGAGACAATCTGCAAGAAAACCATAGTTTACGAAGGTCTACAATATAGTGTCAAGCAGAAATCTGTCGCTCTTCTGGTTTAGGATTTAGAAATTTGATGACGTCACAGCCTCAAATATAGTAAATGCTGCCATTTTGAAAATAATGAAAATATCAGAAAATTTCCACGACAGATTTACAGCAAAAGCAAAGTACCCTAAGTTCTTTTGAAGCCATTTAATTCAAAGAAAAATGTTATATAATTTTACACCTACCTTTTTAAAGATTTGAG
>REGM01000088.1:516018-547480 GCA_004194415.1 Aurelia aurita | reverse complement strand
ACGGTTTCGTTTGGCTGAATTTAAACTCGCGAAAACGAAGGATTTATGTCGTTTGAAAAGCAAAGGAAAACAGAAAAACAACAAAGATACAACCAAGACCATCCTGGTATGTTTCCTATTCTTAATAATACATATCTGGGCCTACTGAACACTCTTCCTAAGGCCCTTGTTCCAAGTAGCAACATAAGCGTCGCAAGTCGAGTTTTGCAGTTTTTCTTTGGCAGTTTAAATCTTTAAAAACCATAAGCGTACGGCTGAATTTTCCAGGGGGGGGGGAGGGTTGGGGGCGGTAGGATTATGCCCGAGTAGGGAGACATCTATGTATGTATAGCTGAGTCCAATGGAGATTCAGACCTTGGAGATAGCAGCGAAAGACCGGAGCCGTAATAATTACATATTCTGAGTTCTTTTTCGTCAGACATTGCTCCCTCAGTATGAAGTCTGGTAATAACCGAAATATTTAAAGCGATAATTGTTGAGTTTTGAATAAACCAATCAGAAATATTTGGGGGGGGCTTGCTATATCCTCGCAGATTCTCTTGTGATGTCTACTATTCAGATCTGATAATTTGATCTAAATTTCTAGAGTAGGACCACGGCTTCCTCAAACACTATTTCGGGTATAATGCCAGCAGTTTATAATATTTACTTAAAATCACCAAAAAGACTATCATTAACTGTCTTCAATTCCACTACAGTCGCAAGAAATATTAGTCCCGACTTTTCCTATGTCCAAATGTGTCAATCATTGCACTCATGTCACTTTTCAAAACTTCGATCGAAAATTTCCTCTCGATACAAAGGAATGCCAAATTGCTGGGCTTTTCTTGTTCCATAGTTGATGTGAGGTATGTCTTCAGCCGTCGAAGGCCCAATGAATCAATGATCTTTGATCTTGCGTTTTTGTAACACCCTGTATATCGAAAAAGAAGGAGAGATCTAAACATCGGCCGCTGCTATTTAATTAATCTAATTCAGAAGTTCAGAAGTTGATAAATAAGTGTTTCATTTACATCCTAAATGCATGAGAATTGTTATGCCTTCTATTCCACTGCTGAACTTTTATGAATAAGAACATGGCTAATTGCATGGTTCTAAAGGATAAGTATTACAATTGCCCAGGGAGGGAGTACACGACTTGTGAATGTACGGGGGTCTGCAACCCGGTTTTCAGAAAGCTGCCCTCTTCTAATTGCCAAAATTTGCCTTCGTACCCACTTTTACAATGAATTTTGGCGGAACAATACCCATTTTTAACGATTTTTTGCCGATTTCAGGCAAACCGACCCATATCTAAGGAAAATTCGCAAAAAAATGACCCCTGTTTAGAGGATTTTGAGCCCAAAAATCCACCTATAGGGCGGTAGATACTCGTACTCTTAACATGGTATGTGCCACCCCCTGGGTTCAATTGTCATCATTCTAAAGCAGAACTGGACAAAATGTCATCATAATTTATTGTCCTGTTTCGTATAATTTCTGAGACAGCTCTCGAGCAAAATAGTCCATATTTTCGAATGGCAAAGACGATTTAATTATGTTTTTTTATTTTTTATATTCCATTAAAAATTGACAAGACAAATTACTAATTATGCTACCTACAAATTACTCTTCGAAACACTACAAGGACGATACCCCAGGGAGCAATATATTATAACAACCCTGCGGCCATTACATTGAAAGAGACAAAAACTACCCGGTGAATCAGGGAAAAATATACCACCCGCCCGCAGAGCCGCACCCAAAGTGCCGCTCAACCGATTCGCAAGATATATCAAACAATTCTATCGAAGCATCAAAGAGGCTTTGACAAAATTAAGTCCTGGCCTAACTCAAGGACTGACATTTGAGTTGGGACGAATCGGTAGTGAGGCCCTCGCGCCACGACTCCCCGAACAATTGATGATTTCACCATTTCACTGTAATGTTTCCTGACTTTGGTCTTCAAACTTTTGGAAACCATTGTAAATCCCAAAGCCTGACTATAACTATTGAATAATTATAAATAATTTTTAAGTTTTCGTTTTCAGCACGAACCAAGAACAAAAGCTGTCCGCAAAAAGCTCACCAAAGCAAGTTTAATTGTGATTATAACGACAATATCAGTTTGCCTTATTGCTGTCTTCAGCGCCATAACAGGCTTTGTTGGGTGCGTCTTTTATCGTAAACATAAAAGAAGAAAGGAGCAAAAGCGTACGAAACGCTACCATTTTGATGATGACGACGACGATACATCGTCTTGCAGCGAAAATCTTCGCGACTTTATTGACAAACATGGCAAGAATGAAAACAATTCGAAAGGTAATGGAGGTAGCGTTGGCAAAAAAGCTAATAGCGAAAATAAGTTTGGTAGCGACAAAAGTGTTAAACATTCCGATAAAGAAAGAAAAGACAGTCGTTTTGATAAGCGAGAAACGAATAATATGAGACGAGAAGACGTTTATCTTAACAAAGAATTTGGCGTGAAAGGCAAAAGTACTTCTAGAATCAGCATCAAAGCAGCAGAACAAATCGAAGCAAAGATAAAACATTATGCAGATGAATGCGCACCAGATGCCACAAGGTCATCACCAATAAATAAAGTCGCGAGCAGTGATACCTGTGGTACACCACCAAGCATTGTCATATGCAATGAAACTGAGGATCTAGCAACTGGAGCAATTGATATTACACAAGAATTGAAGAAGATGCATACCAGTGGGACTAATGAGTTGAGCATTAATAAATCGGGTGGCATAGACACCAACAAAAGCGACCCTCAATGTGGCACTAATTCAATACAAAGTCGACAACTTTCCGCTGAAACTCTCAAGATCCACAACACCAAAACAATCACGGGTTCGAGGATTGGCCTTACAACAGAAGAAGTACGTGATGCGGATGTCCTTATTAGACCACGAGGTAGTACTAGTGAAGTGAGCTCTGTGACTGATATAGAATACTCTGAGACAGACGCACAAAAGATGAATATTAATGAAAAAAGAGCGACGAAAACAATCAAAGCACAAGGGCATGCTAGTTTGGGTACCTTGGGTATCAAAGATCTGAGTAAAAAAGGTAAGATAACATAATATTTAAAGGGGCCTTTGCAACTGGCATGCTTCGTGAATACACCCTTTTGTAGTCTCTTCGTTGTCGCAATTTTAATGGTCCACTAAAATGGCCGACAACAAAGAGATGGCACGTGCAAGGCATGCCGGTTGCAAAGGCCCCTTTAAGCATGCAGTTTGGAAATTTTTAAAAAGTGGTAGAATTTTAGTAGATGGCATCATCTAGCAGAAAACATACTAGGTGTCCCAAAACGATGTATCGGTGTTTGCCGAACCGAACAACCATGAATCACATGCACCTATTTGCTTGAATTACCTATCAGTTTGATGCTTAAATGCTAGCTTAGATTTAGCAATTTATCTCACTAAAATCGGTCATATCGTTCTAGAGTTAGGGACGGGTCATTAATACTTGCCGGGGAGGGGGTGGAAGACATCTGGGAGGGGAGACCAAAATTTTACCTACTCAAAGAGAGGGGGGACGAAAAATAAAGCACACCTCAAGGAGGGGGTATGAAAATAATTTAAGGGTATGAAATTAAATCCTGATAATTTCTAAAAACTAGTTCTTCAGGAATTAAAACATAGTTGTTCTGTTTCTATATACACAAGGTTATATATGTATTGGGAGGAGGGTTGAAAATATTTTCTGCTATGTTGGAGGGTGGGCGAAAATTTTCACGTAAATCAGAGAGGGGGGACGAAAATTCCATCAAATATTTGCAAATGTCTTCCACCCTCTCCCTGGCAAGTATTAATGACCCGTCCCTTTTGACAATTTTACAAGGACGCTATTTTTGAAAAGTCTTGAGAAGAGCTGAAAATGAATTCCCAAAAACGTGGTCAAAGTCGAATGAATGATATGAACTGAGATTCAGAAATGCGTTTATTATCGTCATTCTTGTTTAAAATTTCTTACAAAGTTGCGCTTTCCTACTGATGTAGCTAAAAATTACGATTAAATCTCATCCTGTCTTTAGCTTTGATAAGATGACAATTCCATCAATTATCATCTACAAGCAACCCAAATACATTTTCATGCAAGAGGCACATATTTTCATCAGGTTTTGCTCCTTGGACGATGACCATGCTCGCTGTTATTTATTGAAGGAAACGTTATCGGAATTGTTAGTCCTCTTTGAAGTATGCTAAACAACATCTGCCAAGCTGAATAACCCACAACTCTGCAATAGAATGACCGATTTTAGTGAAATACATTTCTGCATCTAATACCCCATTCACACTGGCAAGTTAAACCAGCTTAAAATAAACCAGGTTATTGAATGCTGCGTTCTAATTGGTCGATCCAACAAATCGAATACATTTGATTGGTTGAAATTTAACCTGGGCTAGATAAAGCTGGTTTAACTGCTTCAGTGTGAATGAGGTATAAGTTAGGCTTTCTGTCACAAATTGATTGGTACTTCCTTAAAATCGGTGAATGATTCATGACAGTACATTTTGGCAAACGCCGATATCATTTTCTGTGTCCTGATTATAAAATATCTTTAAAAGCAGTTTGGTCCTCCTTTTACATTCCATTAAAAGTTTACAATTTACATATTACTACCGGGTGTCCCAAAAAAAGTATACAGATTTGGCCTACCTTAGCGATGAGAATTTAGCGCAAATGAATCCGAAATCATTTTAAAATTTATGTTCAAGTTGACTATCGAGATATATTTTAAAAATGTTTTCGGATTGATTCGCGCTAAATTCTCACCGCTAGGGTCGACCAAATCTGTATACCTATTTTTTGGGACACCCGGTGCACTACATATAAACTACTTTACAATACTTCTAAACGATGCCACGGGAAGCACAAACTATGTCTACCCGCAGCCATTACATTAAGCCAAACTGCAATATATGAATACATTAACACATATAAAGAAAAATAACTATTATCTGTATCGCAGTCGCTGCGTTTAATTCCATTACTTATTAAAAAGTGCCCTTTTATTCAAGAAAATGCCGTTGGAATATCGCCCCTTCCCCTAACTGCAAGATGCTCTCTATACGGTCCTGTTGTCAAGTCAACTTTTACGTTTTACAATAGACCTTTTTGTTATTCTAAAACAGAGTCCTGATCAAAAGGTAGCGGGTGTCCCATAAAAAAGTACTCCTGTTAAAATATCAGCAAAACTCCATTATCAAACCTATGATAAAATAGTGTGTTTGATTTGTTTTGCCAATGACCCAAAAATATTTAAGGACGATGAAATGTTTGTTTTTAATACTTAGAAGTAAAAAATTGCTTGTTGAAAAATCTGATTTTGAGCTATACTTTTTAAGCAACATAGTCGTTCTTGCCTAAGAGCCAACATTTTCAGATTTTTTATCATCCTTGAAGTCTCCAATGAGAGTGTGCGTTTCTTTTATGTCATTTATGATCAAATTAAAAGCTTAATATACGCAAAGAAATTAATCTGGAAATCATCCGTGCTTTTTTGCAGTATGATTCAAAACCAGGCAGCCCTAACAAGAACTAAACTTGCTAATTTCTAAACAAAATACAAGATCAGCTATACCTGGAAAAATAATTCGTCTTTGATCTACTTGCCAAAAAGCAAATTTAAAGATCGGCAATGTAATCAAATTTTGGTAATTTTTCAAACAGGAGTACTTTTTTGGGACACCCGGTATTTTGATACATTTTGTAGAAATCTAACGAATTCTTGTATGTCCACAACAGTGATAGAAGCTATAACGCCACCCAATCGAACCTTTCGTACAAAAATTCATAGAATAATACTCGATCCAGACTCTTTTGTCGAACAGTTGTAATGTCTATTTCTCAATTCTTTCCAAGGAAATTCTGAAGCACCACCACAGAGTGTTCCTCGATTTGGTAGCAAAACAAACAAATTTTCTGGAAATCATTCATTGTTGGTTGTTTGTTTGTTTACATATTTGTCCGTTTCAATGGCAATGAAACCAGATTTGAATTTACTGCAAACTGCCAGTGCTGATATAACAATAGAAATTCCTGATGGATTCTTTACAGAGGTTCAAATTTTTGTGAATGCAGATCATGAAAATAAAGTAAAGGTCACTGGTGATGCATATCAGTTCACTTTGAAAATATTTGGTGAGCATTTGTAATTTACTTTTTTGAAGTAATGGTTTGTTGATAAACTACTGGGTGATTCAAGAAGTTTAAAAGTTTGCAAGCCTGTAGTTTTTTTGCTATTCGTAAAATTCCTTCAAAGTGATTGTTATCGTGTAGCTAACATTTCAACTTAGATAATAACATTTCTTTGGTTACAATCGGTCACATTCTTCTCGATTTAGGGACAGTGCAAAATTTATTTTAGAACATGGCCAGTGCAAAACGCAACGGGGCAACTACTTTTTTTAGCCCATCCAAAACGCGGTTATCACTTTTCATAAGGCGAATATGTACGAGGCAGTAACTTTGTATGAGTTTAAAAAAAATTTGTGAAATGAAATTATTCATTTTGCTGAAAAAGTGTAGATACCATACAATGTGAGAAGTACTTAAAGAGATGTGTTTAAAATGATGTAAAATTTCCAAAGTGTCCATTCTTATCCCCCGCCATAGTGGACAAAAGTAAAAGATGTTAAAATATATATCGAGGGAACTTCCGCGTTGCAAGTTTTAACATGGAGGCGGATAGAAGGCCTAACTTGCCAGACATCAACAATATAGTTAGTAACATTGTGAACCATCCTTCATTCCGGGAGACGCTAAGCCAAATCTTAGAAGTCCAGACAGGCATAGCAAGGACCCAGACTTCATCAGCAACCACAGTAGTGACCACTTCAACGACACAAATCACTCAGCCTACTAGTAGTGGTGGTGGTGTTGAAATTTTGAGATGAAACATTTTTATAAAATTGATTGTGATTTGAGAGCGATACGACCGATTTTGACAAACGATATTTTGTTACCTAAATTGATACATTAGCTACACAGGTATTATCAGTTTACGGGAATCTGATAAATGCTTTGCGAGCTACAGGCTTTCAAACATCTAAAAATTTTTCTGACTCACCTGGTTTTGCTGCAAAATCTGGCCTTGTTTTCTTATTACACATGTTTTTCTGTTTCCAGATGTTGCTTCAGCAGCTGAAATAAGAAAAGATAAATGCAGGGGAAAGCCCCTGAGAATCTGTGACACTGGCTCATGTGATCCAATTACAGGGAACTGTGTTTGTCCGAGAGGATATAATTACATAAAGCTTTTTCAAAAATGTGTGCCAGGTATGTAATGACTTTATTCTGAACTTGACACGACTAAAACATGACTTTGTTCTCTTTTAACACAATATATCTATTTTTTATATAATCCAATCAAAGTTACAATGACATATTACTAATTACACTACTTACAATATTACTATACTATACTACTAAAACGATACCACAGGGAGGAAAAGATTGTGTCTACCCTGCAGCTATTACATAAAGTTAACGCTACTAATGTATACGACCTAAGAAAAGAAATCAACAATACATATAACTACTACAAACAAAAACAAACATATGACAAAGAAAAGAAAAACAATTACTAAAAGGGGACGTGGTGGTTGTGTTGCTTGTAATGGAGTTTGAGATTTTCTAATTGAGTCGACCTGTTTTGTGAATAAAGCTTCAAGTTAAAAGAAGTATACCGTTATTAAAGTCATTGGGAAGGTCTTTATCACCATACAACAAAATCTGCATCAAAACCTTGTCTGAATTATTGATATATTCAAAAATGTGTGCCAGGTATGTAATAGACTTGCCCAAGTCTATTTCATGCAGTCCGTCTGACCGATCCCTTTTTCATTGTTCCCGGGTCCACCATTCCAGCATTCCGTAACGCAACAAAGGACGGACTTCATGAAATAATGAAATAGACTTGGGCAAGTCTAGGTATGTAATGACTTTATTCTGAATTTGACACGACTAAAACATGACTTCGTTCTGTTTAATTTTAACACAATATTCCACAGCATAGGCGTATAATCTTTAATAAATGATTGCAAAAGTGGTTATGGGCTCTTCCTTTTGATTTAATAGTTTGAAAGGAACATTAGGTACTTTAATGGAGCTTTTTGATATCTTGATTATTTTTGCAATTACAGCGTTGTTTTGTGCTTCAACCAGTTTTGAGGTTGTGACGCCATCAAATTGCCAAATCATAGACCAGAAAAGCTACAGATTTCTGCATATTGTTGATCTTAAAAATTATTGTTTCTTGAAGATTGTACCACAGTGAAAAGATGCCCCTGCTTAGGCCCATTCTCAGCTATCGCCTCGCATAAACGAAATACAGCAAAAAACAATTCGGCACACAGTTAATGACGAAATCTTAGCATAGGCAAGTAGTGTAAATTTAAAGCTTGCATCACATTAGCCTGCGTGCAGACTTTGTTGGTCACTGAGGAGGAGGGGAGAGAAAGTTCTAGAATCACATTGGAATTCGTGGAATCTTATGAGCTTATTGCCATCACAATTTTTGCGCGTGAGGGCCTACATAGGGTCAAGTTTTTCGGAGCAATATTATGAGTCTCTGTTGACCAGAAAAAGTCACAGATGTTCTTTTCAATTTTTTGTAGATTGTGGTACCGCTTGTCCATTTGAGTCGTTCATGGCTACTGCATGCACAGAGTCAGCCCCTGGTGTCTGCAAACGTAAGTAAGCTATTAGAGTTTAAAGAGCGCATGTCAACTATCATGCTTTGCGAGTTTTGTCTGAGAAGAGATGCCATTTTCATATCATACGTCTAATCAACTCCAGGGTGAATCCAAGTCAATCGGGCTCTGTAAAATTCAAAAGCTTGTTGCTTTTCGTGTTAAACGCCTCGTTCATGGTGCTGCTTTAGCTCGTTTTATGATTGTTTTTGTGATGGATCTGCTCCGAAGATAAAGCATAATAGGTCTAAAGTTAAGAAAACACCTCATACTGAGAGACACCAATCACTCTGATGATGATGGGACATTCTGACAAGCTCACGTCATCATGTCAATCCTGCTGGCCTAAAAGTAGCCATTGACGATCCGTAGGAATTAAGTTGCTGGCCAGCCTCGGAGTCGCGAGTCTCGCGAGAAGGAGAAGGTACAGTTGCTTCCAAGCAGTATTCCGCCATTTTGCAAATCTCTTAAAGCACGATGGTCGACATGCGTTCTTTAATTGCAGCATAACCACAAAGACATTGCTTAAAATTTGCCACGAATTGCATCCTCTTGTGTAGAGCCTATTTATCATTCGATTTGTATTCTGCAAGCTAAGAGCCAAAGATTTTTATTTCTAGGGCAGCAATTTGCTTCTACTCTGTGTATTCTTCATTTTACAGGCTTAACTAGCCTGCGTGCAAACTTTGTTGGTCACTGGGGAGGAGGGGAATTAACATATTGGATGCTTTTCACAATAAAACGATGTATATCTCACCGAAAAAGGAACCTAATTTACTTTTCATTTTCTATGAAGAGGAAATTTACGTGCACATGCACCCAAATTGATAACTTGGAGCCAATAAGGTTTCTACGGATGCTTAAAGGCTCAATGTTAACCATGATCCTTTGTGCGCCGAATGAAAATCAAGACAAAGAAAACCTAGGACAGAAACGACTCTCATATAATACGAAAGTTGACTTTGCCGCCACAAAGGTTCATGGTTAGCAATGGGTCTTTAAAATCCGAAGTCTACCTGTTTGTATTCATAGGTCTCAGCGTATTTTGTTTTGAATCTTAGGTTGCAGAAGTCCATGTCCATCTGGCATGTATGAGAGTACAGCATGTGATGGAAAAATGGACAGAGAATGTTCGCGTAAGTTTGCGGAACTGTCNCCCCCCCCCCAACTTCACAAAAATTTCATAACCCTTGCAAGATTCGAGTTAATTTGCTACGCTCTTTCGAATGATACCTAATTTGCAGTATTTTGCATTAAAATGGCAGTTCTATGGCCAAAACAATTTTGGGCTGCAACATCTTTGAGAGTACTTTAGAACTAAATGGACGATTTTACTGTGATGAATTTTCACATGTGAGTAGGTTTTCTGCTTCAAAACGATTGGTATTTCATTGAAATCGGTTGAAAATTTATGATTGTACAGTTCAGCAAACGCTTAGACATCATTATGGTACACCCAGTAGATTACTGTAAAAATGTTATTTGGTTTTTTGTAAGTTTTCAACAGGGTACACTGTAGAATAGTGTAAATTCGATGTTCTTAACCTGTACAAATATTATAAATGAAATGAAAAATGAGATATGATTTTTCAGGTTCTTCCAATTCATCAAAGGATTTACCCAAAACACAACGAGCAGACAGTAATTCAAATGA
Source organism: Aurelia aurita (assembly GCA_004194415.1). NCBI lineage: Eukaryota > Metazoa > Cnidaria > Scyphozoa > Semaeostomeae > Ulmaridae > Aurelia > Aurelia aurita. The sequence continues at coordinate 537,133 of REGM01000088.1, read as the reverse complement.
ATCGAGGAACAGGCCTTGAAATCGTTATTACTGTCGCTGGAGCTAAGTTTGCTACGATTGTTGGTGAAGTTAAGCCGAGAGATTACGACAAGGACCCATCGAAACATTCATATCCGATTTGCGACCACAATGTGCCTATATATTACAAAGCAACGATGCGCGTTACTCGCGAGAAATTCTACTTCCCATCGCAAGGTAAAGGACACTGTGACACACAGAATCCTAACATGGAGAAAGGCTACTTGTATTGTTTAAGCAGTGATCATAACATTGTTAGGGTTTTCGATAAGAACAGAGCTGATGCAACTGATCTGAAATACACAGAGGCTTCTCCAGCCTGCGTTGCAAGCATGAGAGAATGCGTAAAATGTAGGACAGATTGTATGAGTGCATCGTCTGGTTGTAGAGGAAGAGATACCCAATGTCAAAACCAATGCGAGGCCTCGCGGTGCAGCTGTCCTGAACATAAATGTCCATGTTACAGATATGATGTGGCTAATTGTGGAGGAAGGGGTACAGGATGCACCGGAATGAGAGCAAATGTTATCAATCTGGAGCCTGTTTTTAGCAAGAACGAGCAGTATTGCAATATAAAATTGCTGCGTTTGGCAACTTATAAGTTTCGCGCTGATCTTTATGTCGGAAATGAACTTGTGATTAGTAAAGAGTACGACGCCAAGAATCATTCAGATGTTAACAAACGGAAAATATTAGAAGATGATTTTGGATTTTTGATCGTGAAAATGCCTGACTCAGCACTCAAAGACAAAAACCTGCTCCTTAGAAGAGCAAAAAATACTAGAAGTTTGGAAGTAGGCCATTTCAGTAAGCTACCCGCGGGATGGTCTGGTGGTTCTCGAAGAAAACTTGCTTTCATGCCTGCCAGACCGTTTTCCATCAGCAAAGCAAAGTGGAATAAGCTGAAATGCAATGATATCAAAATGAATTCATTTGTGGTATTTAATGAGCTTCCATTACGTAGCAACAGCCCCCGAATTTTCGATAAAATTTATGCTGTTGATGCGAAAGAGACTGAGGAAAAAGGGGGATTTGGTAGAGATATTGGACGTACATTCGCTGTGACCAAGACTGGGAAAAAAGGATTCTTGGACTTTACAATTCCTAGTAGTAGGTCGATTCTGTTACACATATTTCCGAAAGGCAAGATCAAGTCTGATGGATTGTATTGCCGACTAATAAACAAGACTTCGCACTGGCTGATAGCAGCGGAGGGATATTTGAAATCATGTCCAGGCTCGCTTGCAGCGAAACTCTTTGATCAGGAAAAATCAAACAACCTTTTATTTTATCATGATTTTGCTGTGACAACAGCCAAAACTTGTTACTTCAAATTCGAATTCAACATTCCAATCAAGAAGGGTAATAATAGCGAGGACAAAGCGTTTATCTTGCACCTTATTGCCAGGGACCAAACGATGAAATTTGTCCTCGTGCGACAGAGGAAGGTGGAGAGAATTCTGCAATCCATCTACATCCCTAAAATTGACCAGAGTAAATTGTACAATACTATGGTTGCAATTTCTGTGGTCTTCGGTGGCTTTATATTTCTTATCACTCTGATTGTTATAATTGGAGCGCTGACTAAACCAAAGGACAAGGCCTACCAAGCAGATCGAGATAACGAGTTTCATTTCAGACATGCTCTTGTGATTGTGTGGTTTGTTGGTGCGCGACTGGGAAAGAGCATCATCTTCACTATCACTTTCATGAGCTACATGTTCATTATTATTCACTCTACTAATTACTATACTCTAAAGTCTTTTAAAAAATTCCAACAAAGAGAAAGAACTATATTTCGGAAAATATTCCAAGATATGGAACGACATAGGGTGGTTGAAATTAGTAGGCAGACAAAGAGACTGACGGAAGAAAGAAATATCTGCGAAAGAAATCTGCAACAATTAGATTTGTATCTTTCTGAGAGAAAACGTGAATCCTCTTGGGACCAGCAGATCAATAAAAAATCGAAATCAATAAAAATCATGGCTAATCGTCGATTTCTAGAAAATTGGGCCAAAACAAAATCTGAATTTCATAAGAAAAAACAGGACATGACAGAGAAAATGAATCAACGTTTTCTTCAAATAAAAGGTCAAATTGATGGATTAGTAGATAGAGTATCAAGCCACCCAACTGTACATTGGGGCAAGATTTTGTGGAAAGCATACAAGTTCTTCGGCGGTTCTAAAAGCCTTCCTCGATATTGTGGTCTAGACTTTGATTTCAGATCGTTAAAATATAACCACAGACTTGAGTCATTTCGAAATACATTCGATAAGTTTGAAAGAAGTTTAAAGAAGGATACAGAAAACCAGGAAAATAGTGAGAATTTGAATCATGATCTTTGGCAGAAAGGTAAAACAAAATTGCGAGCAAAAGTGAAACAAACAAAGTTGAGGTTCCTTAAGCCTAGAATTGGGGTGAGGTTTAATAAAGAAAAAGCAGTGGACATATTTGCGCTTGCCTGGATTAAGGATATCGTTAAAAACAAAATATTATCAAAGATCGGGACGGTGTTGATGATAACCTTAGATGTATTGTTTTTCATCTACCGGCACACCCGCACTTACGCAATGGCTGTTATGATGATATATGGGTTACAGAAATTGTGCGATCTCGATGAAATGGAGAAGAAACGGCAAGAAGAGGAAGAAAGACGTGAAATTCTTAGAAAAGGGCGACCACAAGACTGGCACTATCCGGGATTATCGGATCTCTCAAGCTCAGATGAAGGGAGAGACGCGGAAGATCGCAAGGAAACTACTGCTTCAAAGGTTGCAACTGCCTCCGAAAAGGATCACAAAAAAATCTTGGACACTAGCTCAGCTTCATCTGGAGAAGAGTTTGACAAGAGCAAAATTACGGAGAAGATACCTAGACAGCGAGGTAAAGATGTTAGTAAGATTTCCAAGAAAGAGAATGACGCGGAAGCTGAGGAATTGCCTGGAGAAGACTTTGACAAGAACATGATCGCTAAGAAGATACCAAGACAGCGAGGTAAAGCTGCTAAAATGTTTTCGAAGAAGTCAAATGAACCGAAAGCTCCGGATAAACGGACCGATGATAGGAAAAACAAAAAGATGTACAAAGGTAAGTGGTTATTGTAACCCCCCCCCCCTCCTCCTTATTGGACAAAGTCTTGACACTTATTGACCAATCACATTCCTTGATTCACAAGGCACGCAATACGTTGTGGGGGCCCTGAAAAGGTGGATTCTTAACAATTTCAAGGAATTTCCCTTTTAGGTGTTCAAAGTTGGCAGAAACCAGTATAGGCTTCAAATCTTTAAGCAAGATTGCACGAATAGCTGTTTCCTCTTCCTGTTGACTTCATGGCTTAAAATAAACTTTTGGTACTTTGCTATTATTGTACTTTGGACATTTTTGATATTTGATGATTTCAAGTTTTTCCAAAATGTTCATGAATTTTTCAATAGAAATAAAAACGCTCTACGAATTCCGAAAATGATAAAGATAGCGAAAATTTCCAAAGTACTACCGGGTGTCAAAAAAAAATACCCCATTTTGACCGGAAAAAGGAAAGAAGCGATAAAATGTCGGGACTTCTCGATGTCCCGGACCAAAGGAATTTTCGACTTTGTGTTTTTAGTTTTTATTTTTGAAAAGAATTCTACATTGAGATGTTTCAATCGTTCTTGAAATCAATTTTCTTTTGAGGAAAAAATCGTTCCTTGCATTCCATTGAAAAGTTATTTTTATCAAAGAAGAAGAAAAGAGAGCACGAAGCACATACACGCTTATTTCGGAGATGTGGTACGAGTTTATTAAACTCGCCACATTTTTTTTTTATATTTTCAATTAGGGTCGTGGCTAAGCGTCTACGATTCTTTTCAAACGCAAAAACTAAAGGATAATTTAAAGTTAAAAATTCCTTTGAAAAATTCTCATGATATCAAATCATGGTCAGTTCCATTCGCAAAACCTCTGGTTTCGGGAGCACTCTAAATTTTGACTTTGAGAGCTCGTATCACCGGTGTTTGGTGGACGATTTATAAATGCTAGGTATGTGCATTTAAGTTGAAGATTGACCAATTTAGCTCTGCAATCGGAAAGTCACGATATCTAATCGTTGTGTTCCTTTTTCCAGTTAAAAGAGGGTACTTTTTTCTGAGACAAACGGTATTATATCACAGTACCTGAGAAATTTCTTCTAAGCCATAAAAATCAAAAGGAAGATGCAATAACCATTCTCTGTTCATGCAATCTTTTGTAAAGATTTGACACCTATGCTGCAGAAACCCTGTTTGCATTATGAGGAAGAGTACGGGCTTTAGGAAACTCTGAATTAAAAATTAGATTTTCCGATGATACATCGAGTTTTTCTTCTTTTTCGTTTCAATCGTTATACATCGAGGGCGAAGCGCGCGGCTGAGTGACGTGACCTAGAGCCATTATGCCACTCAAACGGAAACTCCGGAAGTCACGTCACTCTGCCGCGTCACTCTGCCTCGTCACTCTGCCTCGATGTATCATGATTGAAATGAAAAAGAAGAAATTCGATGTATCATCGGAAAATCGAATTTTTAATTCAGAGTTTCCTAAAGCCCGTGGGAAGAGGTGGTGACTTGAGGTTCATGGTTTCAAGTGCGCTTGATTTCCAGTTGAATTGATTTTGTGGTTTTGATACCCAATATGACCTCTGCAGTAAACAGGGGTGGCGCCAGGAATCTTCCAACGGAGGGGCTGGAACTTCCGACAGGGGGGATAAAATGGCAAAAAATGCTGTTTTCGTACTTCATTTTGCCAACTTTCCTCCGACAATAACCCAAAATTTCCTCCGACGGAAGAGGGGGCTAGATGCTTCCGACGGGGGGTTGTAGCCCCCCTAGCCCTCCCCTGGCGCCACCACTGGCAGTAAATACAGATCTGTAGAAAGATTAACTTGAGCAAATGTTTCGGCCAACCTTCTTCGGTCAATCTGTAGCCCACCCTCCCTGGGTACCAGAGAGTCTGGTACCCAGGGTATCTGTAGCCAGATCAATGACAACCATTGGCCAAAGTGGAGTTTTAGTCTCTAAAAGCTGTTTTGGGTCTTTTCGCGAAGTCAGATTTTCAGCGACCAATGAGTATTCATACAGGTCCCTGTACCCAACGGCTTAATAACGTAAATGGCTGAAATTTGGCAGGTCGAAAGAAAAAGCACAGGTTGACCAAAGAATGTCTCAGTTTTGAGAAAGATTGGATGGCCCCAATTTAACATTTGGATGAATTTGGAAACGAGGCCAGGAGGGCGATCACTTAATTATCACTTAATTGTCGTTTTAGTAAGTATGGCCTATTTCAGATGCAGGAAAATGGTAGGAAATTTACATAGGCGAAAACCCATCTTTGTGAGAATTTATTTTATCATGGATCTCATGGGAATAATTTTCTATGTTTCCTACCTTATGTCTCGTTCAATTCCCACCCTGACCATCCCCCCGGGCAGCCCGGGGGTCGACGAAAAATGATTGCGCAAATGCCCGGGGGCGGGGGAAATTTTTTGGCAAATGCCCGGGGGCCGGGCACTGAGAACATGCCATATTCCCAGTAACTGTATAATGTGAAAGCTGCTTGTGTTGTCAAATGCCCCAGGGCCGGGGAAAAATTGACAGTCAAATGCCCGGGGGCCGGGGATAGTTTTGTGCAAATGCCCGGGGGTGTCCCGGGGGGGATGGTCAGGGTAGGAATTGAACGTGACATTAGGGCATCACCTCAAGTGCTTCTAGGCCTGAAATGTTTTCACAAAATCTGTTTTGTAACTTTTTACGGTAAAAAAGGTGTTGATTTGGCTCTTGCAGCATGCTGCATTTGAAATTGGCCATACTTACTAAAATATCAATTAAATTATGAAATTAATTTCATTAATGTATCCAAACTGCACATCATTGGTAAGAAGATAGATCGTGCTACCAGACGGTTTGCATTACATCTATTCAAATTTTGTTACGTTTGAGAATTTTCAATTATAGTTAAGTTGCGTTTTTTTCTGAAACACCTTGTAGAGCAGTAACCTTGCAAAGTTTCTCATTCTCGCCTTATCCCGTAGGATATCATCCAGTTCGAACAGGGCGACAAGAACCAACAATGGCCAAGGAAGCTAACGACATAGCCCTGGGAGTGACTGAGAAGCTGGCTGCGATTATGTATCCACTTCTGAGGAAATTGAAGATTTTCGATATTATCAGATTGGTATGGAGTTTGATCTTTTAACTGAGACGTTTATACTAAGCCATGGCCAAACGAACAAACATGTAAGCGGTGATGGCTCAACGGTGGCGCGCTTGACTACCAACCTGAGGGTTGGTGTTTCGAGTCCCCGCCCTGTCGAACCTGCTACGTAGAGTGAGGAGAGTCGCCAACTCTCTGTAATTCCAGGCTAAAGGAATCGCGAGGTGTGGTCACATCGAGAGGAAGGACCAAGACATTGCTCGATAAGCTTAGCTTCTCAGTGTCCTAAAACTACCTTCGGATGCTAGGTAGCAACATAAAAAAAACATTTTTGGCCAAACAGTGTTGAGATTTGCTTGCCAAACGATGTTTTCCCGTTTGGCCAGTCGCAAAACATTGCTTTGGCAAGCAGAACTGAGCAGAACTTGTTGGGCAACATATTTGTAAAAATTTGAAAAGCAATGTTTTACGACGTGACCAAATGGATAAACGCTTTGCTTGGCAAGCAAATCCCAAATGGTTCGCAAACAATGTTTGCTATTTTGGACTTGGATTAGCAGTCTGTTCACTCAACGTATCAAGCAAACAAAAACCTGTTTCACAAGCATATGTAAGCGTTTGATAGCCGTGCAAAGACAATGGAACATCTTCAAAATAGTACAGTTGGCTAGACCAGTTTTTGTGAAAATGATACCTTGGCTAGACTAATTTCTAGCCCAAAAGTGCCATAATTTGCCGTTTTCTAGGCACAAATCACCAAATTTTCGCCTTCTCTAGACCAAAATCGCCAAAATTCGGGGTTTCTAGACACAAATTAAGAAAATTTGGCCTTTCCTGGACGAAAATTGCCGAAAATTATGCCCTTGCCTAGACTGGCCTAGACCAAAATTGCCAAAAAGCATACCCTTGGCTAGACTAGAAGTCCGAAAAAGTATACTCTTGAGCGCGGCACATCCCCAGGTACCTTTCCTGTGGAAGAACCCCCCCCCCATGGAAAAAACATCCACAATTGATCAAAGTCACCCCTACTTGACGGTAGCTCTGCGTTTCATTTCGAAGGGGTCAAAATGGAAGCTGTTCTTGTATGTTGAGCCCTATTTAAACTCCAAGAACTTTGTTTATTATTCAACTTTTCTAAAATTTCTTTCACGTACCGGGTGAGTAAAACAACTTGCACTTTTAAGAAAATCATTAAAATTTGATCATATTACCGATCATGAAAATGTTATGTGCATTTGTTTCAGGGATCAGATTAATTTTGGACTGATTGCAAAGTTATGATATGGCTTTGAATTTGTAGGAATTTGTACTTTTATAAGCTACCTGGCTTCGAAGCATATTCCGAAATAACAAGGACTGGTTATCAAATTGAATCTTAAAGGTAATGTGTCCATACAAGTAGGCCTCCCAGAGCAAGGCATGTGATCAATTAAAATTTCTTTTCAATCACTCAATACAGCAATTTTCTCTATTCATGTGATCAGTTTGAATAGCAACCAATCATTTGCCGAGAATTTGATGGATGTTGACAGGTTGGGTATACGCTGGCCTTATATATGGACACATTACCTTTAAGGGGGCACTATACCATTAAGAAAAACTTTTTTGTTTTAGAACTTAACCAATGTTATTTACTATCATGTGAAAGAGAATTAAAAGTTATACAAAATTTCACATAATTAGCATAATTCATGCATATCTAATTTGCATAAATTAACATAAATCACATAAAAGTTCACAGTTTTGAACAGAATTATTTCAGAAACCACTAGGGTTAGGTGAATGAAATTTGCACAGCTGCTAAAGCATAGGCTCTCCTAGAGATTAACCCTTACTCAGCCTCATATCTTTTGTAGATTCAAAAATATTCAAATTTTGCCAAAAAGCACTGTTTTCTATCGTGCAACTGATTGGACATAGATCATAAGTTTGAGTTTCTTTGCTCCAAATGCATGAGAAAGGGTTAAACCTCAGTTCAGCACCTTAACTTACATCTGTGAAAAATTCAGACATTTATCTCAAGTACTTGCTGAGAAAATTCTGTTCAAAATATTTGATTTTCATAAAAATGTTACTTTCGGAAAACAGGATTTTAAAGTTTCGCATTATTTCCACATACACACACTGCATTGCATTAAAAGGTAAAATGAAAATCCCATTCTTTTGCTTGGAATTTGATGCAAAACTAGGGATGAATAGCACTCTGGGCATGAGCCAACCAGTTGAATGATTCTTTCAAAAATCTTGAAGTTGATCAGGAAGAAGAAATTCTTATCCATTATTATAAGTTATTGGCTTGAACTCTTCCAGCAAGCTTCAACTTCTTAACGCTTGAACAGTCTTGCAGCTTTTCTGCGTCAGTTCTTGTGAATTGGTTTGCACAAAAATTTCTTGTCATTACTCTGCGCACTTTGTTCTTCTCATTCCCCATATTGAACTGTAAAAAGAAATTCAGACAAGCGATAAAGAAAGGAAATTATTATGAAAGGAAGTTACTTGCAAAATTTCAACATTTTTAATCATAATGCAACTTAAGCATAATAGATATTAAAAAAATGCATATTGAAACTACCCACACAGCACAGCAGTTTCTTGCCATAATGAAATACTGAAGAAACACTTAGCAATTATATACCAATACTATATCCAATTAAATTGATCTCAGGCTGAGAGAGAATTGACCTTCGCGAGTTTGGTACTGCTCTGCAACAACAGGAGGGCCTTTTGTTGACATTTAGGCCCTATAAAATAATGCGACCAAACGTTTACTTTCTCACAGCAAATGGCAAGAAAAGAACTAAGTTATTATAGGAGCCGTGAATCAAGCAACTAAATATTATAATATCGTAAATAAAGCAGTATTCTTACCGATTCGTGACGAAGAAGGACTTTTGTTAGCAGGGAAACACTTTTGAGCTGAAGCGATGGCGATGCAATCAGAAAACGTTGTTAAAACCTCGTTCTAGAAAGCACCAACAGGAGGCAGAAACAACATGGTTAGCCTGGAGGTTCGGTTGCACAGTTTTTCATGAAATTTCAGGGGGAAAGGGGGCAAAAACACCTATAAAACCATCAGAATATCGGAGAATCCGTTGCTAAGGCATTCCTAGGGAAGTAATTATAGACCTAACGCTAGAAAATATTAATTTTGACCAATTAGCATTACTTTTTAGTTGAAATAGACCTGATAAACGTGTTCTCCATTCATTTTAGCATCAGATGGGATATTTTTACAAATTTGAAACTTTTGGTCAAAATTTGGATTTTTAATGGTATAGTGCCCCCTTAATGCCGCACTACCATTTAAATTGGCTTTTTATGTCCTTTGATGAAGTTCTTATGTCGTTTAGGACTCGAACTTCCAGAACATATTACATTACAGATTGACAAATATTTGTTGGGAGTATTATCAAACTTTATCAAATACTATTGCTGAAAACAAGGTCTTTCATCTCGTAATTTTATCGTCCCTCTCCCGGAAGAAGCAAATAATAATCACCTATAGACCATTTTGACATTTAGAAAAAGGGTCTGGGGAGAGCAATATTTTTCTGGTAAATGGCGGACACAGCGCTTTAACGAATGATAAAATAAACTCGTATTGTGGAGCTCAATTTATCTTTCGTTAAAGCCCCGTGGGGGCCCCGTGGCAGTCATTTACCAGATTTGTGCCCGCCATTTACCAGAAAAATATTGCTCTCCTCAGACCCTTTTCTAAATGTCACAATGGTGTATTGAATTTAGTTGGTCCTTGGCACATGGTCCTTGATACGAATGAATGTAAGAAACTAAGGTCCGGGGTTGGTAGGCAGTTTCTTAAATTTTAGGGCCATTTTCCTACCAAAACTTTCTTGTTTGTTTTAGTAGTCTTTTTTACATTTTTTAAATCCATTTTTTGCACCCAGGCAATAAATGGTAGTCTTTTTCACTCCTTCTTAATATTTCAGCAATACTTTTTGATGTTTTCTCCATTTTCACAGATTGCGTTGAACACCCATCTAATAGTGATCTTCTGCTTCCTGTGCTTCGCTGTGGCGGGTGTATACTTTACTTTCATTACTGCGAAATATGTGCTTCGAACGCCGATCCTTGACGAACTTGGCTTTTTCAATGCGAAGATTTTACCAATTTTGACATATCGTAAAGCCGTAAATACGAGAACAGCCGCAAATGCATTTATGGTTAATCATGTATGGATTCCATATTACGAGACAAGGTTTGTGTGTAATTCTATACGACTACCTGGTGTCCAAAAGAAGTTCCGATGATTGTAGAGGAGTTTTATTCTCAATTTTCCTGTGTTTTATTTCATTCGCATTCGCACATTGTAAAGTAAGGAGACTAGCCTCCCTATGTTGTTATTGTTGTTGTTGCTGTTGGTGTTGTTGTTGTTGTTGTTGTTATGATTGAATTTAATTGTTCATCACTTCTTCCTGTGTATGAGACACGTGCGGTTGTACTTTTCACCCCTGTTCATCTGCTCTGCCTGATCGCTACGTTACACCTCTAACAGAAGAGGCTTCAACGTAACGTTTGGTACCTTATTTGACTTTATCTTCTCCATATTCACTGAGATTATAGCCATGAAATTTAGGTATTCATTGTGACAGGCTTTCCGGCTACCAATTCGACGATTATGTGTTGATAATGATATAGGACATCTATATAGGTCTCACATCAACTTGAACGACACGTCAGTAAAGTTGGTACATGACTTAAAGTGGCATGTTACTTATTTTAAGTACTACAGGGTATTTAAAAAAAAAACGCAACCAACATTTATGCGAAATTCTTCAGCAAATAATAATATTTGAATTAATTTTACTGATACTACCTGAATACACAATCCATCTTCTTCTCAATGATATCCAGCTTGGGCACATTAATTGAATTATTTATCACCTAACTGATGCTTTTGGTAAGTATGACCTATTTTGGATACAAGAAAGTAGTAGGACATATTGTTGGTGGTTCGAGTCCCCGCACTGCCGAACCTGCTACGTAGAGTGAGGAGAGTCGCCAACTCTCTGTATTTCCAGGCTAAAGGAATCGCGAGTTGTGGTCACATCGAGAGGAAGGACCAGGACATTGCTTCGATATGCTTAGCTTCTCAGTGTCCTAAAACTACCTTCGGATGCTAGGTAGCAATATAGAAAAAAAAAACAAAAAACAAAGTAGGACATCTACATAGGCGAAAACTCATCTTTGTGAAAGCTTATTTTATGAGTTTTAATAAATGTATCTCATGAGAGTAAATTTGTATGTTTCCTACATAAGGGCATCACCTCAAGTGCTTCTAGGCCTGAAATTTTTTCACAAAATCTATTTTGTAGCTTTTTACAATAAAAACAGGTCTTGATTTTGCTCTTACAGCATGCTGCATCTGAAATTGGCCATACTTACTAAAATGCCAATTGAATGCTAAATTACCCATCGATGCATCCAAACTGCATATCATTGGAAAGACGATAGATTGGGATTTCAGATGGTATACATGACCAATCTCGTCCCCAGAGTGAGTTCGTTGCTCTACCTCTGCTCTGGTATGCAAGTGGCCGTTCTGCAATTTGATTGGCTATTCGAAAACAATAGATAACGCAAACTGTTTCTCGAAAACTTACTAATTATTCGAATAACAACAATATAATCTAGTCACTAAGCAACAACCACTACAATGTTACTTTGTTGTTTGGAAACGAGATCGCATATTGAGCGTTACCCTGCCAACCACAAATCCATAATGGCTGCTAATCGGCCCTTATTTTGGGCGGATTGGGACTATGTGTACCAGGGTATTCACTCGGCTTCGTGACTAGCATATGACGTAAGAACACCCTGGGAACGAGGTTGATATATGACCAATCCTTCAAAGCTTCTGTCTTTGATGCAATTCAACCATGCAAGCAAATGCTTCTGTAAATTTGATGATCATACTAATTCATTTATTTTTTTCTAGGATAAATGCTCGTTTGGAAATTTATCGGTTTAAAGCAGGATTGTACAAAAAAATCCAATGTGCTCGTTCAGTTTTATTCAATAGTGAATTTTGCTCCTGGCAAAAGGCCGGGCATGCTTGTGATCGGCTCAAGCCTTATGATGATAGGTTTTTTAAGAATTTGACCAAGTACAGATGCAACATGAAGCTTGCATTCTCTAGAAGGTAATTTTAGAAGTTAACAATTATACAATTTTCTTTAAATGGGCTGTACAAGATTTTAGTAAGCGCAGGGCGCCTGTCATATAATTTGTTAAGCCTGCAGTGGGCTTTCGTGTGTTTATACTAAACACGTCTAAAACGTGTGGCTCGGAATCCAGCTGTAACTCCATAATCGTTGATGGTATGAGAAATCTGATTGCACTGGCTAATTCTAAGGAATTCAAACCTATAGAGTATATTTTCATTTGCAATGTATCGTCTGCTATTTGCGTGCATTAGGGAGAGAAAGTCATATTTTTATTTAGCCTGTACAGCCCCTTTAAATTTGTTTTCTTTTCAGAAACTAGCAGAAATTTTAAAGACCCTATGCTCCCCAAGATCCTTTGCAGTCTCACAATGAATTTCATGCTGTACGAAAATGATTTTGGCGTGGCGATCGTGAGGCTCTTATTGCCTTGTCAACCTTCAAATGAACGTTGTTATACCATCGTTTCTCAAATCAAACAAAACATTCCTGGAATTAATTGAAGGATTGGAAAACTTTTCCTCTTTGAGTTATTTATGTCCCCAGTATTGTGTGATCAAAATAAGTTGTATGGTCAATTTGATATTTTGATTGTTTGCACACGTGCAAAGGATCATGGGGAGCACAGGGTCTTTAAATGATTGAATAAGCAGGATGAAAGTATTTGCAGAGTTTTATCAGTTATCCTATATCAAATTTGATCTTTCATTTGGCTTTCCTTTTCATTCCTATATCAACTATTTCATATAAATTATTGACAAAATTGTAATTATTCTTAGATTTAGTTTGTAGTTAAATATCTTCTCAGTCCTTAGTTGGTTTTAAAGTATTCTTTACATCAATCTAATATTAAAACCACGGTTTTCATTCTTTTGCGTTGACCTGCTCTCGAATCCTAACTGAAACTGCCAGCTCCGCTTCAGAGCCAGCTCCAACCACCATTTTCTTAGTTTTTTTAATTTGGGCCTAACTAAGTAATGGCGGTTGGAGCTGGCTCTGCAGTGTAGCTGGCAGTTTCGATTAGGATTCTAGAGCAGGAATACAGTGGCTTTCAATTGTTTCATCTGACGAAATACATGTTCTCACGGTCCAGTCGGAAACTTTTCTAGGTTCCTCTGCGTCATGGTTTGAAACAGCAGGTGGACGGAGAGGAATATGCTTAAAATACAGCACAACAAACGCTGTTATTTCGATAAACTCTTTCTTAACAAAACTGTGTTCATAGTTCATTTAAAGGTGACCTGAGACGAAATTTTTTATTTGCGAAAGCCAATAACCTGGTTGAACAACGAAGAACGCCGTTTCAGTTTTTCCATATCATTTTTTGTTTTGGGATTATTCCCGAATTTATGATTGAAGCCTTTTGACGTCATTTTGTTTGCAAAAAGGCAAGAAAACAATTGATATTGACAACGTTTCTTACAAAAAAGCCAAAAACTCGAAGCTTTGGCACTGGACTTTCTTTCGTGAGATATAAGACATTTCTGGGCAATTTTTGTCTCACTAACGTACTTCAGCAGCAGGTTTAATCGCAAATATAGTCAATGTCACCGATTTTTCTACTATCTGCGTATCCTTTCCTAATAAACATGGAAACAAAATGATGTCATCACCTCAAGACACAAAACAGTGAATAACTCCGAAACGAAACAAAATATCACAAAACTTTGAACAACGTCACTAATCAAACCATTTTGTCACTCGTTGTCTCCTTTTGCAAATAAAAATTTTCGCTTCAGGTCCCCTTTAATTATGCTGTATTTTTTTTTAACTCTTTCTTGGTTCTTTATCGTATCCTACAAGAATGAAAATCTATTTTTATCTTCTTCAGGTATTCCGATTTTGATAAAGTTCAGTTCAAGAACGAGATGATCAGATCCTATGACCCATACATCGTAGCGTTGCAAGGAATTATTCTCGATACTTTCCAAATGGTATTTATTATAGTTGGTATCCAAACAGCTTTAAATATTATTGCTAAAATCGTATTTAAATTATTATTATCGTTTGATATGATACGGCAAATTAAAGTGTATCAAAGTAAAAGACCATTAGAAGTATGGGACTTGAAAGAAAAAAAATGATCAATAAGATCTTTTATTCTTAGAGGTAGATAAAATTGTAGATAATCTGTAGAGAATTTTACTTATATGCTCAAGCATGCAGGCTATTTCCTGTTTCCTTTACTTCTGCAAAAAAAACACAGTGTGCGCCAAAAAGAACTGCGCACGTTTGAAAATTCGTCATACGGAGAATGCTTGATAGAAATTTGAAGGCTAACTTTCTCTTTGTAATTTTCCTCTATATTTTTAATAATGGAAATGTAGGTAAAATTGAATTTAAGAAAATGTCTTTACTTCGAAAGGCTTGAAGAAGGGCCTAAAACCCCCTTGATCAAATTATAAAGATTCCCTTTACTCAGAGCAAGAAATACATTTCATTTCCCTCAAGAGTAAAAAAGCTGTCTTTTCAACAGTATTAGATCGTGAACGTTACAAGAGCCGTAGGAAACATCTTAAACTTGGAGGGACACAAAACTTCAAGGGCAGTTTTTTCTTTAAGTTAGAAGGGAATTTCCTCAAACAAAAAGGGCAATTTCTCGTTTATTGCAAAATCTTGGGGGGACACGTGGCCCCACTGCCCCCCGGTTCCTACGTCTCTGAATGCTACTGTTTTATTATTAAGAGACTTGATTCTTAAAATATTACTCGCGTTGTAAGAAAAACGGTGGTATAAATATAGGTACACCGTTATCGTTACTGCGTGAGAGGCACATTTTCCTTTGATCTCGAAAAAGTTGCAAATTTTCATTCCTTGGCTTAAAATCTTACTCACGTTGTAAGAATAACGGTGGTACCAAAATATATGTACACCGTTATCGTTACTGCATGCGAGGAACATTTTCCTTAGCTCTCGAAAAAGTTGTAAATTTTCATTCGTTGGCTCAAAATCTTACTCACGTTGTAAGGATAACGGTGGTATAAAATATAGGTATACCGTTGTCGTTACTGCAGGGGCACATCTTCCTTTGATCTCGAGAAAGTTGTGAATTTTCATTCGTTGGCTTAAAATCTTACTCACGTTGTAAGAATAACGGTTGTATAAAATATAGGTACACCGTTATCATTACTGCAGGAGAGGCACATTTTCCTTAGCTCTCGAATAAGTTGCAAATTTTCATTCCTTGGCTTAAAATCTTACTCACGTTGTAAGAATAACGGTGGTACCAAAATATATGTACACCGTTATCGTTACTGCATGCGAGGAAAATTTTCCTTAGCTCTCGAAAAAGTTGTAAATTTTAATTCGTTGGCTCAAAATCTTATTCACGTTGTAAGAATAACGGTGATATAAAATATAGGTATACCGTTGTCGTTACTGCAGGGGCACATCTTCCTTTGATCTCGAGAAAGTTGTGAATTTTCATTCGTTGGCTTAAAATCTTACTCACGTTGTAAGAATAACGGTGGTATAAAATATAGGTACACCGTTATCGTTACTGCGTTAAAGGCACATTTTCCTTTTATCTCGAACAAGTTGTGAATTTTCATTCGTTGGTCTAAAATCTTACTCACGTAGTAAGAGTAACGGTGGTACCAAAATATAGGTACACCATTATCGGTACTGCAGTAGAGGCACATTTTCCTTTGATCTCGAAAAAGTTGTGAATTTTCATTCGTTGGTTAAAAATCTTACTCACGCAGTAAGAATAACGGTGGTACCAAAATATAGGTACACCATTATCGTTACTGCAGTAGAGGCACATTTTCCTTTGATCTCGAAAAAGTTGTGGATTTTCATTCTTTGGTTTAAAAATAACGGTGGTACCAAAATATGGGTACACCGTTATCGTTACTGCAGTAAAGGCATTTCAGAAACTAGCAGAAATTTTAAAGACCCTATGCTCCCCAAGATCCTTTGCAGTCTCACAATGAATTTCATGCTGTACGAAAATGATTTTGGCGTGGCGATCGTGAGGCTCTTATTGCCTTGTCAACCTTCAAATGAACGTTGTTATACCATCGTTTCTCAAATCAAACAAAACATTCCTGGAATTAATTGAAGGATTGGAAAACTTTTCCTCTTTGAGTTATTTATGTCCCCAGTATTGTGTGATCAAAATAAGTTGTATGGTCAATTTGATATTTTGATTGTTTGCACACGTGCAAAGGATCATGGGGAGCACAGGGTCTTTAAATGATTGAATAAGCAGGATGAAAGTATTTGCAGAGTTTTATCAGTTATCCTATATCAAATTTGATCTTTCATTTGGCTTTCCTTTTCATTCCTATATCAACTATTTCATATAAATTATTGACAAAATTGTAATTATTCTTAGATTTAGTTTGTAGTTAAATATCTTCTCAGTCCTTAGTTGGTTTTAAAGTATTCTTTACATCAATCTAATATTAAAACCACGGTTTTCATTCTTTTGCGTTGACCTGCTCTCGAATCCTAACTGAAACTGCCAGCTCCGCTTCAGAGCCAGCTCCAACCACCATTTTCTTAGTTTTTTTAATTTGGGCCTAACTAAGTAATGGCGGTTGGAGCTGGCTCTGCAGTGTAGCTGGCAGTTTCGATTAGGATTCTAGAGCAGGAATACAGTGGCTTTCAATTGTTTCATCTGACGAAATACATGTTCTCACGGTCCAGTCGGAAACTTTTCTAGGTTCCTCTGCGTCATGGTTTGAAACAGCAGGTGGACGGAGAGGAATATGCTTAAAATACAGCACAACAAACGCTGTTATTTCGATAAACTCTTTCTTAACAAAACTGTGTTCATAGTTCATTTAAAGGTGACCTGAGACGAAATTTTTTATTTGCGAAAGCCAATAACCTGGTTGAACAACGAAGAACGCCGTTTTCAGTTTTTCCATATCATTTTTTGTTTTGGGATTATTCCCGAATTTATGATTGAAGCCTTTTGACGTCATTTTGTTTGCAAAAAGGCAAGAAAACAATTGATATTGACAACGTTTCTTACAAAAAAGCCAAAAACTCGAAGCTTTGGCACTGGACTTTCTTTCGTGAGATATAAGACATTTCTGGGCAATTTTTGTCTCACTAACGTACTTCAGCAGCAGGTTTAATCGCAAATATAGTCAATGTCACCGATTTTTCTACTCTCTGCGTATCCTTTCCTAATAAATATGCAAACAAAATGACGTCATCACCTCAAGACACAAAACAGTGAATAACTCCGAAACGAAACAAAATATCACAAAACTTTGAATGACGTCACTAATATGGAACGCCGTTTGCACAAAAATGACATAAACTATGTTTATGTTACATAAACATAGTTTATGTGCACATAAACATAGTTTATGTAACATAAACATAGTTTATGTGCACATAAACATTATTTATGTACATAAACATAGTTTATGTCCATTTTTGTGCACATAAACATAGTTTATGTAACATAAACATAGTTTATGTGCACATAAACATTATTTATGTACATAAACATAGTTTATGTCCATTTTTGTGCACATAAACATAGTTTATGTAACATAAACATAGTTTATGTGCACATAAACATTATTTATGTACATAAACATAGTTTATGTCCATTTTTGTGCACATAAACATAGTTTATGTAACATAAACATAGTTTATGTGCACATAAACATTATTTATGTACATAAACATAGTTTATGTCCATTTTTGTGCACATAAACATAGTTTATGTAACATAAACATAGTTTATGTGCACATAAACATTATTTATGTACATAAACATAGTTTATGTCCATTTTTGTGCACATAAACATAGTTTATGTAACATAAACATAGTTTATGTGCACATAAACATTATTTATGTACATAAACATAGTTTATGTCCATTTTTGTGCACATAAACATAGTTTATGTAACATAAACATAGTTTATGTGCACATAAACATTATTTATGTACATAAACATAGTTTATGTCCATTTTTGTGCACATAAACATAGTTTATGTAACATAAACATAGTTTATGTGCACATAAACATTATTTATGTACATAAACATAGTTTATGTCCATTTTTGTGCACATAAACATAGTTTATGTAACATAAACATAGTTTATGTGCACATAAACATTATTTATGTACATAAACATAGTTTATGTCCATTTTTGTGCACATAAACATAGTTTATGTAACATAAACATAGTTTATGTGCACATAAACATTATTTATGTACATAAACATAGTTTATGTCCATTTTTGTGCACATAAACATAGTTTATGTAACATAAACATAGTTTATGTGCACATAAACATTATTTATGTACATAAACATAGTTTATGTCCATTTTTGTGCACATAAACATAGTTTATGTAACATAAACATAGTTTATGTGNCGTCTTTGCTTTAATGATTTTTAAAGATGGTTGGAAAATATGGAAGTTATCGATGTTGGTTGATATTTGCATTTCTCGTACGGGGAGTTTTAGGGCCGCTTCCTACACGAGATGAAAGGTCATCAGTCTCTACTGTTGAGAACATCCTGCAGAGGATCAGGCGAGAGTTGCTTGACATTCAACGAGTAATGCAGACACACCCAAGTCTGCAGAGCACTGTCATCGCTAGATAACATTTTCATGTCCTTGTTCTAGCTGGCAACTCTGATGGCTGGACGCGAATTTTTTAACTGATGTCATAAGAATCTCACAGCGGTAAAGTCCTTCTTGTCCTCAGGGGAAAGTGCACACCTTGCATTCGAATGAGATAAGCGCTCTCTTGTTACCTAAACGACTCTCCGATGAATCATCATGACGCCTTCTAGAACAGTGGCTATGACGCCGTTTGCACAAAAATTGACATAAACTATGTTTATGTACATAAACTATGTTTATGTGCACATAAACTATGTTTATGTAACATAAACATAGTTTATGTCATTTTTGTGCAAACGGCGTTCCATACACTAATCAAACCATTTTGTCACCTCCTTTTGCAAATAAAAATTTTCGCTTCAGGTCCCCTTTAATTATGCTGTATTTTTTTGGAACTCTTTCTTGGTTCTTTATCGTAGCCTACAAGAATGAAAATTTATTTTTATCTTCTTCAGGTATTCCGATTTTGATAAAGTTCAGTTCAAGAACGAGATGATCAGATCCTATGACCCATACATCGTAGCGTTGCAAGGAATTATTCTCGATACTTTCCAAATGGTATTTATTATAGTTGGTATCCAAACAGCTTTAAATATTATTGCTAAAATCGTATTTAAATTATTATTATCGTTTGATATGATACGGCAAATTAAAGTGTATCAAAGTAAAAGACCATTAGAAGTATGGGACTTGAAAGAAAAAAAATGATCAATAAGATCTTTTATTCTTAGAGGTAGATAAAATTGTAGATAATCTGTAGAGAATTTTACTTATATGAGCAAAAGAATGCAGGCTATTTCATGTTTCCTTTACTTCTGCAAAAAATATCACAGTGTGCGCCAAAAAGAACTGCGCACGTTTGAAAATTCGTCATACGGAGAATGCTTGATAGATAATTAAAGGCTAACTTTCTCTTTGTAATTTTCCTCTATATTTTTAATAATGGAAATGTAGGTAAAATTGAATTTAAGAAAATGTCTTTAGTTCGAAAGGCTTCAAGAAGGGCCTAAAACCCCCTTGATCAAATTATAAAGATTCCCTTTACTCAGAGCAAAAAATACATTTGATTTCCCTCAAGAGTAAAACAGCTGTCTTTTCAACAGTATTAGATCGTGAACGTTACAAGGGCCGTAGGAAACATCTTAAACTTGGAGGGGCACGACACTTCAAGGGCAGTTTTTTCTTTAAGTTAGAAGGGAATTTCCTCAAACAAAAAGGGCAATTTCTCGTTTATTGCAAAAACTTGTGGGGACATGTGCCCCCACTGCCCCCCGGTTCCTACGTCTCTGAATGTTACTGTTTTATTATTAAGAGACTTGATTCTTAAAATATTACTCACGTTGTAAGAAAAACGGTGGTATAAAATATAGGTATACCGTTATCGTTACTGCATGCGAGGCACGTTTTCCTTAGCTCTCGAAAAAGTTCTGAATTTTTAATCGTTGGCTTAAAATCTTACTCACGTTGTAAGAATAACGGCTGTATAAAATATAGGTACACCGTTATCATTACTGCGTGAGAGGCACATTTTCCTTTGATCTCGAAAAAGTTGTGAATTTTCATTCATTGGTTTAAAATCTTGCTCACGTAATAAGAATAACGGTGGTACCAAAATATATGTACACCGTTATCGTTACTGCATGCGAGGCACACTTTCCTTAGCTCTCGAATAAGTTGCAAATTTTCATTCCTTGGCTTAAAATCTTACTCACGTTGTAAGAATAACGGTGGTACCATAATATATGTACACCGTTATCGTTACTGCATGCGAGGCACATTTTCCTTAGCTCTCGAAAAAGTTGTAAATTTTCATTCGTTGGTTTAAAATCTTACTCACGTAGTAAGAATAACGGTGGTACCAAAATATAGGTACACCATTATCGTTACTGCAGTAGAGGCACATTTTCCTTTGATCTCGAAAAAGTTGTGAATTTTCATTCGTTGGTTAAAAATCTTACTCACGTAGTAAGAATAACGGTGGTACCAAAATATAGGTACACCATTATCGTTACTGCAGTAGAGGCACATTTTCCTTTGATCTCGAAAAAGTTGTGGATTTTCATTCGTTGGCTCAAAATCTTACTCACGTAGTAAGAATAACGGTGGTACCAAAATATAGGTACACCGTTATC
>REGM01000088.1:486218-512053 GCA_004194415.1 Aurelia aurita | reverse complement strand
TGTGTAGGTTGCATGTCGTTAAATAAATCAAAACTAACTTTCAAGGGCGAACTGAGACTCAATCAGCATAAATCGCGCTTGTAAACACTAGTTGAACACTTTGTAAACTCTTGTAAGAGCTCTTGTAAGTAGCAGAAGAAATACAAACGAACGTGGTTTCAAAGCACAAAACATCAATATTGTTGTCCTCTCTACTGTCCATTATTGACCCTCTTATAGCTGTAATTAACTAGTAATAACCATGACGCAAAGTTGACCGATGTTCTAAATCCTTAATTGTCCGTGGCTCCATTACCGATTGTCGAAAGGAATTTTAACGACATCACATTTTTCGTTTGGTCTGTATTTCGATCAAATTGTTCTTAATATTCCCTATTCATTCCCTATTCAAGACCACCTGTTGTAGCAACAAGATAAGTAGTTTCTGTTTTAAATTTCTATCAGAGGCCACTCGATACCTATCACAGTATGTCGTTAAAATCTCGTCTTTTTGTCGCTCTTTTGCAAAATCCCAAACAGGGCTGAAGCCAGTGGGGGGCCGGGGGCCGAGCGCCCCCCAGCAGGCTGTTTGTCGGAAATTTCACTCTACTTGTCGGATTTTTCGTGATTTACAGGTCCACCTTTAAAAGATTTTGGCGGAGAAATGATGCATTGAACACGAATTGATTAACGATCGAACGACATGAATTTTGAATCTGCAGCATCATTTTGATTCACATTCACTACATTTGAAGAGTTCAAGGTTGGATTGCAAAATAATTCCAGATTTTGGTTATTGAAGGAGTACATCAGTCATTTAACGCATATGATTTGAATGTATGTTCCTACAACTTGCGTTGTTGCTGTTGTTGTTGTTGCTTCTGTCGTCGGAAAATTTTGGTTCTTTGCCCCCCTATGAATTCATGGCTGGTATCGGCCCTGATCCCAAAGTATTTACATTTATCAATAACCTTTCTGCGTTGCTAAGGGCAGTCTAAAAGGGCATGCGCATTGCTTTTGTTACAAATTACAGACGTTCATATTATACACTTGTGTCGTAGCATTTGTGTCCTCCGTTCCGTTGAAAAAGTCTTCAACGCTTTCAATTTCAATGCTTTGGCCTACAGCTGGGTACGAGGTTAAAAAGGGTTGAATTCGAAGTCCATAAAAATCTGAACATCGGGAGCCGTTCCTGTCGTTCCGATTCGGAACAGACACTGAACAGATCATAACAGATCAAGGCAGATTTAACGCAAAAAGAAAGACAGCAGGTAAGTAATTCCATATCATTCTATGATCCTACCGACCACACGTAGGCCAAACAACATGTTCTATTTGCCCAAGAGTTCAATCAGACTTTCGGCCACGGACATGACGTGCACTATTTGTCCGTGGCCGGTTTTAATTCAATTTTTCCACGGACGGTCACGGACGTGTCCACGGACAATACACGGACATTTCCGTGGACTCGGGACCCTCCTTAACTTGTATGCCCAAAAACTTTTGCGTGTGTTGCTTTTGTCTGTTGATCTTGACTACACATTGTCATTAGCTGTTAAAAAGAGTATGTCATTTTTCTACTGTTTTCAACTGGTAATTCGACCTCAAAGATTTACTTAGGCCATTAAACCTGCGCACGCAAAGAGCAAACTTTCTAGTCTGGAGGTTCCAAACCAGATCGGACAGTTTGCAGAATGTGCAGAGGATTTCTTCTTCAATTGCGGTTAGAATCACAGATAAATTGAAAGTGCGCGACGGAGATATCCACCACTCAAGGCAAATTTTCTGGGTTCCAAACATGAAAGACGTTTAACTATTTAATTCTCCAGACTGAAAAGTATGGCACTTCTATTGTCTAATGATCTATTGTTTTATCCATTGTTTATGAATTTCTTTTGAAATTTCAGGATTCCATTACGATTTTCATTCAGAAAGCTCACATGTGCCTGTGCCATACTTTCCAGACTGGTTAATTTTTATAAAAAGAAAGCCTTTCGGGAGTTTTACAGCTTTTGAAAATTCTAAAAATTGATGTTTTCTAATATATCTTGCCATGTGCTTGCAAATCCAGGCTGGAAACGATGCTTGATTTGGCCTACATGTAGTAACAAGTGAAAGTATTGAAAGGTGTGAGCAACAAGGACAGTTTAAAAACTGCAGGAGTCACAAAAGTAATAACATTAAAACATTTTATTGTCTAACGCAAGAACCTTTTATTCTAGCTGCAGACAGCGAGCTTTGATATAGTGGTATAGCTGCAGATGAATTGACGTTTTCAAACCTGGTGCAAAAAACTTTGACTGACATGACAGTTTACCAGTAAAGTTTGAAAATGCGATGAAAAAGGTGTCCTGAATGTTTCTCAGAGGGCTGACATGCTTCTTCCATCCCTAGAATCGTTAGCTCTTCTCTTCTGGGAGCTCTGGTTTGGGACCAAGAGGAAATTTTGCACTTGCTGATTTATTGCACTGCAACCAAGTATCCGAAAATTATCAGAAAAATATCAAAATTTAATTGATCTATTGAGGGTTAACATAAAAATAGCTTTAAGGTGATGTGACAAAAACTCTTGGCATCAGAATTTTTCAAACTTGTATACAGTTTTTTGAGACACCCGGTAGTTCTATTACCAAAAACAATTTTACTCTACATAGTATTTGGTTGTACTTTAGATCATTTTTTTCAGAGGTAAGCCATGAGTAACATTTGTAAATGAAGCGTAGCATGATACTGTTAATTTTTATCTTCTTTAGATCAAGGATAAATATGCTTTTGGAAGCAGAGAATTTGGTGTTCGCAAATCAGCAATATACAGAGAAGTGTTGAGGTGTCCTGAATGTTTTTCAGAAGGTAGATTAAGAGTTCCAGGGAAGGACGTCATAAAAGAAGTTGAGATGGTCGACCCTGATTTTGGAAATGAGATGAATTTCATATCATTAAAGAATGCTCCAGTTTGTATGACAATGAGAGGTCCTTCACAGAATTCAGTTTGGTACGATCAAACAGGTATAGTCATATTAATATTTATATGGCAGCTGATTCAAAGTTGTGCATCATTGTTTACATTACACGCCTTGTACAAATTAACACTGTTTTCTTGCCTTGCTTAACATTTTGTATGAATTCTCAAAGATTGTGGTGTATGTATATTTTATTAGCATGCTCACAAGGGTTCAAACAAGAGTAGCTTTTGAAAGCATAGGCATCAAATCTTTGTAAAACTTTAAAATTAATCGTCTAAAATGTTATTGCCCTAGTATTTCAAGTGAATTGCTTGTAGGAAACTTTGGGCAATTTGCCATTATCCCAGAGAGAACATTTGTGATACCATCACTATTTTCAGAATTAAAGGGTTTTTTAAATATCTGCTACATCATCAAATTGCTAAATCGTAAACCATAAAAAGTTACAGACCTTTGCTTGCTACCATCTTGTAGACCTTCAAGAACTGAGTATTTCTTGTATTGATTTGGTCATCTTGATTTTCCTCTATCAGTTTAGAATTCATGAGTGCTTTTACTGTTTGTGAAAGCTTTAGATACATCCTCTCGTACATCCTTTCCTAAAACAAAAACACTGTATTTTCAAGGATAATGATGATATTAAAAATGCTCTCTCTGGAATTATGGCAAATTACTTAAAGTTCCCTTCGAGCAATTCATTTGAAAGAATGGGGCAATAAAATTTTACACAATTAATTTCACAGTTTTGCAAAGATTGAATGCCTATGCTGATTTTGAAGGCATTATGCTGTTTTTAGCATTAAATTGACCTGGATGTTCTTGTTTCACAATATTTGCCAATTAATGTAATATGGTTAGAATCCTCAAGTTCTTACGCATCAAATGATGTATAGTTTTATCATATTCTACTAACAGCTTAGCTTTTTAGGAGTAAAAATCAGATCTTATGCCTTGAACGTTTACCACTTAAGAGATACCGGGTGCGCCAAAAAAAACTATCCATGTTTGAAAAATCATAGTACCTAGAGTACTAGTAAACGTGGATAGTTTTTTTTGGCGCACCCGGTATATAGTTTTAAAAATTTGTTAGTCATTTACATCAAGAATGCTCATCAGAACATGAAAGATTATTGAAACACACCACTGAGAACACACCACTGCAATCAAAGGCCTGGTTTGGGAGATTATTCAAAATGTCCAATGATATAGAAGTGCCAAAAATGTCTCCATAGGAACAAATTTAGTGCCCAGATTCTCATTCAGAACCCAAACTTTACTATCTGTTTAAGCAAGAAACACCAATCTGATATGCTTCATACCATGTTTGCATTTTCAAATGAAAACTCACTGGAGTGGCATGAAACCAATCTAATATTGTGTAAACTGTCAAGTCCAGTATAAATTCAATACAGGAGCATTGTTATCAATTTTAGGAGCCTCTCATTCATCTGGCAAACTGTGCAGTGAATGCAAAACCAAGGCACTTTGATCCAGATTTCCATTTTAGTGTAATAAATGCATAAAAACGAAAGTATCAGCATTGTACCAAATTGATTTTTCCATTGCTCACCATCAACTGAAGTATACCAAAACACAAGAAAATTTTAAATCGGACAATGTAATGCCAAGAAAATATTATTTCAAATTAGGCCTAAAAGTGTAGTTAAGGGCTTCTTTTGGGAAAAAACAAGGTCATAAATTAGCACTAACTTTCAAATTCAAATTATTATTGGCTCAATTTGATCCATTTTTCAATGATTAAAATGGTAAAACAATGTTTTCCTTAGCTCACGCATTGCTTTCTAATAATACGGAAACTGTTGAAATGTAATTGTGCTTTCCCATCAATGCTTGGCATCAAAAGGTTAAAATCTATAAGATAATGAACAGGCTGATATTTACTGTTTTTCTGCCTATCGAGAATTATGAATTTTTGGCTAATTCCTAATTTCAGCAGAAGATAATGCACAAAAGATTATGAAAAAGATCTTGGAAATTAAGTTGAAGCCTCAGTAAGATGGTAGATTAAAAATTTTACAAATCGGTCGCATTGCTTTTCCTATATGATTTTTTTAAATTTAGGTAAATTTTCTGACTCACCTGGTATGTTTTTGTTTTATTACAGGGCTGGCCAGTGAGGACAGCTTGTACAAGAAACTGCTTGGTGTGATCAAAGAGGTTGGGATGGAATTAGGGAGAACAGCGCAAGATGATGTTTATGCAAAAGAACGATTGATGACAAGTAAGATATGTAATTTTCTTCAGTTTGGTCATTTTACAAGAAATTAATTTTATTCAGTCACTTTATTATACCGGGTGAATAGAAAAAAGATTAAGTGTCTGTAACCCTGTAGTTTGCTAGCTATTCATCAGATTCCTTCACAGTGATTCTTATTGCGTAGCTAACATGTCAACTTGGATCCTGAAATTTAGTTGGTTGAAATCGGTCATATTGTTCTCGATTTACGCGTGATTTTATAAAGGTGTTTTTATCTCAGAATCGTTCAAAACAAGCCTAAACTTCTTGGTCGAATTTCAACATCTAAGCTCCTCTGTGATGAAAATGAAACTTAATCGGGCTATCTTATTTCCTAGGCAATTATTTGTGTAGATGCAGAGCCATCCCTAATATTCTTTTCACTTGGGAATTTCTTTCAGCCGTTTTCAGGTATTTATAAGTACCGTCATACTGAATTGTTAGCAAATTTGATCATGGATTTTAGGCCTGTTTTGAAAGATTCTGAGATTGAACAATTTTATAAAACCGCTCCTAATAGACGATTCCGAAAAAGATGGCGTCGAGGGGCATTTGACCAAGATGCATTGCGTTTGATGATCGAATTTCTATAGAATCACTGTTGATTCCATTATAGAACGCAATGCATCTTGGTCAAATGCCCCCAGACGCCATCTTTTCCAGAATCGTCTATTGGGGAACCATGCAACCGATTTAAACCAACTTTTATTTTGTTATCTAAGTTGACATGTTACCTACACAATGGTAGCCAGTTTTAAGGGATCTGATGAATCGGAAACACGCTACAAACTGCAGGCTTGCAAACGTTTTAACTTCTTTTGATTCACCCAATAGGAGATTAACACGGCTAGAAATACACCAATTCAATTTCCAGCCTCGTTTTGGAAATTACTCAAAATTCTTTCATGCGAAATTTTAGAGCCCAGATTCGGTTTTAGCACCCAAACTTTAGTCTATTCTCAGGTTTTCAAACTGCTAGCGCTTGTGATGCTCATTTTATGACGATGGAAAGTTGAACATTTTATAAGGGATTTGACCGCGAAAATCGCTCAGGGTGAAACTTTACACCCGGAGTCACTTTTCACGGTCAAATCCCTTATAGATTTTCAAGCTTTACATCGCCATAAAATCAAAATTAAGACCACTAGCAATATGTAAACTTGTAGTTTGACTAAACTTTGGGTGCTAAATCCGAATCCGGGCTCTAAAATATCGTATGAAAGAATTTTGAGTAATTTCCAAAACGAGGCTGGAAATTGAATTGGTGTATTAAGGATTGTTATATTTACAGACATTAGATTGACGTGAATAAGAGGGAAGAGACTTGAAAATTGAAGTAATTCATACCGGGCGAGTCAAAAACAAAGTATCGTAGTTTGACAAACTGTATAATTGAGAAGAATCCATCAATCTTATCGTACTACAGGGTTGTCCCAAAAAGAAGTGTTCCACGTTTGATGAAATATTGAAAAATAACGATAAAATGAAGTAAGATAGCCATGTCCCTAAGATCTTAAATTGATTTTAGACACCAGAATCTTGCAAATATGCTGAAAATTTGCTGAGTTACGAGCTTTAAAGATCAATTTTGTGCCGAAGCTGAAACCAGAGACCCCTAAATGACTAACTATTCAAAAATCTCCAACATCAAGGTAAAAGAAGGTTATCCAATGACATACCTCTCCTTGATATCAGAGCGAACCAAAAAGTAATTTATTGTCAAAACTCGCTCAGGAATGCAAGTATCTAAAAACATGAAACTTGATTGATGAGAGACTATCATTTTCAAACGTTGTTCAACAGAATTCCTTAAAGCATCCATACGCTTGAATTAATGTTCGAAAAGATACGTTATCGAAAAGCTTTTCCAAATACCATTTGGTCTGCTCTGAAGTAAACGAGAAACAAGACAAAGAACAGCCCCATGCTACATTCACAACAAATGCTATTGAGAAGCCTCTGGTTTCCGATTTCGCACAAACTTATTTTCAAAAGCTTGTAACTGCGTGAATATTCAGCGGATCTGCACGATTCTTGTGTCTGAAATTAATTTTTATGTCTTCAGGACTGGGTTATCTTTGCTTGTAACTGCGTGAATATTCAGCGGATCTGCACGATTCTTGTGTCTAAAATTAATTTTATGTCTTCAGGACTGGGTTATCTTACCGTGGAGCCGGTTCATTGTATTTTTATTTTTTAATATTTAATCAAACGTCGAACAATTTTTTGGGGACACCCTGTGTATGCCATTTTATTTTTGGGAGTACTTTAATCATCTCTGTTTTCAGCATCCAAAGTTATTTGGAGAGACACAGCTTAATCTCCGACAATGGAGAAATGCTGTGACATACATCCAAAATTGTATTCCAAGAAATATTATCGCAGTCAAATTTTAAGAAGCAAGGGTTTATGTATCTTTACTTGCTGTAAGGTTGCTTCGCCGATATAAATACCCTCTTTTGTTTCACATAACAAGTGTTTTTATTTTTTCTTAAGCCCTACCAACACACTTTTCTACCAACTTCTCTTAACCTGAAAATTCTATAATTCAAAACTTCGAATAATGGAGAGTCTGCCGTGTTTCAAATTTACAAATTTGAAGATGTCACAAGAGTCATTCAAACGTGGGCACTTTTTGGGATATCCTTTAGCAACATTTTCCACTCTCCGTTCTTTGTTTACATTTCTCTTGTGACCCAGGGCATACTCCTTAACTTTCAATACAGAAGGGGTCCGTGCCAATATTCAGGGTCTGAAATCTTAGATTAAATCAATATTTGGGGTCTATAGAACAACATAAACAAGAATTCAATATTTGGGGTTGAAGCTGAAAACAGGGAGAATCGTGCAATTTGGTGCAATTCATTACAGTTTTGAATCATGAAATAAATGTGTTGGTAATATTCAAAAACTGAGTGACATCACAAAGCTTAAAATGAAGTCATATTCAGCAACATTTTATGGTACCCAGAAATAACAATATTTGGGGTCTCCAAAACATTAAACTCGATTTTTAGGGGTCAGCAAAGAAATACTGGCATGCACTCCCCCCGTTGTGAAAGTTAGAGAGTACCCCCTGGGTCTTGTAAGTCTTTGTTAGGATAATAATTGGTTCTGTTTATTTTTTATTTTAGAAATCTGTTGTGCAGAAAAATTGGTTTGGGATCTGAAGAAGAACTCAGAGAAAGAGTTTGCATTTCGTATTCCATCTAACCATTTCTTAGAAGACTTTAATGAGTTTCAGCAAGAGTACTTAAACAAAGGAGACGCCGCTTTATACGTACATGATATGAATTACATCACAAACACATACCGGAAGTTTCGCAACCACGAATTTATCAATCTTATCAATAATGGCGTCCAAGAACTGACCAAAAACGAGGTTGGTGCAATGAGGCTGAATATGAATGCGGACGGCCTTGTTTTAGAAGGCTCTTTAAATGGGACATTTCCAAGTGATGGAAGCAAAACAATGGCTGTGGATCAACAGCAAGTGTTGCCTGATAAGCCCACCCAGTCTACGGGGAAACAAACTGTTACAGCTACTACATCAACAGCAAAAGCTGTATCATTGAAAGACAATCCTAACCATGCTTAGGAATTGAAGAATCTTTGAACTGCAAATCTTTGAACAAGGTGATGTGAATGGTTATTAGACTTATGACCTTTCGTCCCTTGTTTCCCTGCGTTCTTTGATTTGTTGATATCTCTCCGGTCAATAGGGACACGTAACATTACTATGATAAAGTGGGCACACTTTAGGCCATCGCAGAGTGAATCCGTACGCATCAGGCAAATTAATTATTGTATTTGCACAGAGGAAGATTATTGCTTGAAATGTATGCAATTTGTGATTATTAGGTCAGGGAAACATCATTCTTTGTATTAACAGTTTGTCTTCCTCTGTTCAAGCTCTTTAAACCAGACTTTGAAGTGATTTTGTGGCAGGTCGTTGGTGTACGGAAATTCCCGCAAGTTTTAGGTTATTTTTGGACGGGAGTTTTCGTACAGCAACGTCTTGCCACAAAATCACTTCAGAGTCTGGTTTAAAGAGTTGAACAGAGGAAAACAAACTGTTAATACAAAGAATAATGTTTCTCTGACCTAATAATCACAAATTGCATAAATTTCAAGCAATAATCTTCCTCTGTACAAACAAAATAAATCAATTTGACTACTGATGCGTACGGATTCACTCTGCGAGGGCCTAAGTGCGCCCACTTTTTCATAGTAATGTTATGAGTTCCTATTGACCGGGGAGATGTCAACAAATCAAAGAACGCAGGGAAACAAGGAACGAAAGGTCATAGGTCTAAATGGTTATTACATCTCTCTTTGGATTCAACTGCTTGAGAGGAACTTTGGGCACTTTTCTGTAACCCCACGCACTGTGCGCATTTTTGATATCCTGATTATTTTAAAAAATTACAGCATTTTCCTTTGAAAAGAATTCATGCAAAGTTTTGAAACAGACCAAAACCATCGTATCGTTGTACTTCCGAATTAATTGATAGAAAATGGCAGTATTTTCAAGAGAACACATCTATGAAGGTCTACAACATCATAGCAAATAGAAGTCTGTCGATTTAATGGTTTTTGATGGAGCAGTTTGATGACGTCACAACCCTACACACACTGAACTATAAAAAATGTTTTAATTCAAAAACATTGATCAACTAATACAAAATCCGCTCAGAATAATTACAGGAAGTGCCTAATGTTCCTTTCTGAACATTTATATGACCATTTTTTTTATTGTAAACATTGCGACTTGTTTTGACCTGTGTTGATTGTCCATCACAATTTGCAATTTCTTGTCCATGTTAGACCAGATGTATATATTTCAAGTTTTTTTTTTCTTTTACTAACTCTGTTTCTTTGTTTAGTCTGTTATCCGTGCCTTGTCATTTAATTTTTGCTCCAAAATTAATATTTTCAAAATCGGCTAATTTTAGCGACAAAGGTAAGCCTATAGCCTTACTTTTTGGTCCAGAATTAGCATTATAAAAGTCGGCTAATTTTAGCGAAAAAGGTAAACCTATAGCCTTATTTTTTCCAACATTAGCATTTTCAAAATCGGCTAATTCTAGCGACATAGGTAAGCATGTAGCTCTACTTTTTGGTCCAAAATGAGCATTTTCAAAATCGGCCAATTTTAGCGAAAAAAGTAAGCCTATAGCCTTACTTTTTTGTCCAGAATTAGCATTATAAAAGTCGGCTAATTTTAGCGAAAAAGGTATTAGCCTTATTTTTTCCAACATTAGCATTTTCAAAATCGGCTAATTCTAGCGACATAGCCTATAACTCTACTTTTTGGTCCAAATGAGCATTTTCAAAATCAGTTAGTTTTACCGAAAAAGATAAGCCTATAGCCTTAGTTTTTTGTACAAAATTAGCTTTCTCAAATCGACTAATATTAACGAAAAAGGTAAGCCTATAGCCTTACTTTTTTTCGAAAATTTGCATTTTCAAAATCGTCTAATTTTTGCGAAAAAGGTTATCATATAGCCTTACTTTTTGGTCCAGAATTGGCAGTTTCAAAATCCAACTATTTTTTGCGAGAAAGGTTATCCTATACTCCTTACTTTTTGGTTCAAAATGAACGTTTTCAAAATCGGCCAGTTTTTGAGAAAAAGGTAAGCCTATAGCTTTACTTTTTGGTCCAAAATTAGCATTTTCAAAATCGGCTAATATTAGCGAAAAAGGTAAGCCTATGGCAATACTTTTTTCTCCAAAATTATAATTTTCAAAATCGGCTAATTTTTAGCCAAAAATGTAAGCCTATAGCCTTTCTTTTAGGTCCAGAATAAGCATTTTGAAAATTGGCTAATTTCAGCAAAAAAATTTGGACCAATATGAGCATTTTCAAAATCGGCTAATTTTAGCGAAAAAGGTAAGCATATCGCCTTACTTTTGATCCAATATGAGCATTTTCAACATCGGCTAATTTTAGCGAAAAAGGTTATTCTACAGCCTTATTTTTTGGCCGAAGTTCAAAATCGGCTAATTTCAGCGAAAAGGGTAAGCCTATAGCCTTACATTTTTGTCCAAAAATTGTCTTGCTCTATCGCTGTAACCGGTTGTCTTCCAAAGGGTTGATATCTGAAGAGAACGTAAGTCTATGGGGTTGCTATCTTTGTAACAATCAGCTGTACTTGAAAATTTATTTCTCACCAAAAAGTACGGCTGTAGCCTTGGAGTTTCTCGCTAAAATCGATTGTTTTTAATGTAACAGTTTTTCGTTAGAATTGGCTGCACTGCAAAGTTTTCATTTTTGATCGAAATTAAGGCTTTTAATTCGCTTACAGCAATCTTTTCCTAGTTTTTTCATCGGAATATATGGTTATAGACCCTCCTCTTTCGCCAAAATTTGCTGATTTACAAACTGCCCATTTTTGATAAAACTGTACAGCTACAACCCTAGCTTTTTTGTTAAATCCCGTTTTTGAAAATTTTCATTTTTGACCTAAAATTATGGCCTTGCCTTTCTCGCCGCTAAAACCACAGGGAAGCCAGGAAATAATTGTTGCTACAAATAAAATTTGTAAAAAAATTGTCTTTCTTTGTCCCCTGTGCGCAGCACAGCAGAAAAAGTTCTAGAAGGATTATTTCCTGGTTTCCCTGTGCTAAAACTGCTCATCAGTGTTGATTTTCAAGAAGGCGTGACTAAAGGTCGATTTTTTCGCTAAAATCAGCTGTTTGAAAAGTCTCATTTTTTACTTAAAAGGAAGGTATAGCCTTCCCTTTCCAAATAAAATCGCTTTTTTGAAAGGGTTAAGTTTTCAAGAAAACGTAATGCAAAAGGCTTGCCTTTTTCGCTAAATCCGCTTTTTGAAACATCCTATTTCTGTCTTTTAGGCCCTCATTCTTGAACACAAATTACGGCTTTAGGCCTTCATTTTCGCTAAAATTTGGTGGCCTTCAAGATAGGCCAACTCATTTCGTCAAAAAGCTGCTTCCAAAGTCCCCATTTTTAACAAATAGTAAGGCTACTGCCTTACCCTTCACTGAAATCGGTTGGTTCTTAAAATGCTGAATTTATCCTTGCCTTTTTTCTGGAGGATGTTTTATTCGTGAAAGTTATCATAAGGCTTTGAAGATCTTTGAAAGAGGATACAGATTTACAGCCGCATACACAGTTCCCAAGAGCAAACGAAATAAAGACAACAATATAATGGAAGGCCATGAGATGAAATTATCTACGAGAAAGTCAGTTAGTTCTGAAAGCTTTGTATTCACATGTTTTGGAATCAATTACTACAAAACATAAGAACGCACAAACTTGAGTAGAAGCAGTCTATAAAGTTGCAATTGATTTATGCAACAAAGAAATTAACTTTAAATATCAAAACATATTGAACGTGAGTCCAATAATTCTCCTGTCCAATAAATTAATAGTCCAATAAATTGTAGCCTGCGTGCAGACTTTTTGGTTACTGGGGAGGAGGGGAAAGAAAGAAAAAGTCTGCACGCAGGCTAATAAATTGGAATTAACTGGCCTGAGCGCAGCCTCAACTCCTGCTCGAAAGAGAATACTAGGAAAATCCTCAAAGAAAGCCTGCTCTTTGAGGAGCAGTTGATGCTGCGTGCAGGCAGAATTAACCTGAATGACAATGCTCTATCCATTCTTGCCCCGTATTAGGGAGGAAGAGCAATTTGATTTGAAATTGGGCCTTGAAATTGGCCTTGAAATTGGGCGGTGGGCTGACCCGGTTAAGTGGGCTGGCTCGCCTAACAGGGCTGAAATTATCTGAACAATTACATGCAGAATTCCAGCGCCGGGCTGTAAAATATTTGGCGCCATAATCGTATAATCTGTTCATAAAGCGCATGCGTTGCAGATTTCTCAGCCAACTTTGCCAGGCAAGCCCGATCTTGAATCAATTACATGAGAAGAATGTGTAACTTCCAGCCCGGTAGGCAGTAGACGAGATCTCGGCTAACCGGGCCAGCCCGCTTGCCATGTAATCCAAAGTCTCCCAAACACTGTAACTGCTATTGACTCCGAATGAAAAGCTTTACCTCAGTTAACCGGGATAGCCCGCTCCATGTAATCGGCCCCTAAACACTCCTGCGTTCTAATTCCTATACCCCCTCTTTATTAAGATTCAGGAAATTGTCCACCCTCTCCGGTCGTTCCAGACCACTCGCTTCTAAAAAATCTCTTAATCAGCTTTCAATTTTACTGCATGGAGGGGACTAGCGCGAACGCAGGTCCCCACTACCAGAAATTATACAGTTGAGTTACCCACGTTTGGGGTAATCACAGGGGTCAGCCAATCCTAACTGCAATGGAGAGGCCTCAACCTGGAGAAACCACCATGTTGATCATGGTTTCTTCCCTGTCAGGTAAGTATGAAGATCGTTATCTGCGTTCGGCCGATTGGGCCCCCTTGTGTACTGAACACCTTGCGGTTGAATTGCAGGTCAAAAGCGATCAAAATGACAGGTGTCCTGATATCAGAAATTATATCCGCATGCGCATTACCGCAACAGATGACCCAAGATTCTTACTGATCTCTGTCTTCCTCCTCCGCATTTCACGATTTGTTTCTTCTTTCACGATTTTCCTCCTCAGAACGCGCTCCGCAGTGAAGATACCTCTCAAAGAACACACCTCTGTAAAGCCATGGCAAACAATTTTTGCCAGAAAAATAAGGCTGAAACATGCATCCATTATTCGCTGCTTGTTTTTCCAGGGTACATTACTCCTCACAATGATTAGTCTTATTAGGTACGAAGAGAAGAAAAAACCAAGTAGTTTGACTTCTCTCAAGTAATGAACAGCTAATCTATTTGCCCTTCTCTATGAAACTTACAACAAACGCTAGTCTAGGCCCATATCCTTTCCTCGCTTGCCTTCCTTCGCAATATTATTTTCTGTGGCAGGGCACTTTATAGCTTTTCGAATTTTTTTTTACAAAAGTTAGTCCATAGCACAATCATTTTTTATTACAAAGTACTTTGTCTATAATAGGGGAAAGAAGGAGTATTGCAAGGGAACGCAACCATGACAGAAAAAAGGCCCAATTTGTGGTTGTAGTGGTTCTCGAGCAATTTCATTNTGGGGAGCATAGGGTCTTTAAAATTTCTGAGTTTCTGAAAAGTTTAACTTCATAGAAACACTAACATCACTGATCTCCGTCTTCCTCCTCCGCATTTCACGATTTGTTTCTTCTTTCACGATTTTCCTCCTCAGAACGCGCTCCGTAGTGAAGATACCTCTCAAAGAACACACCTCTGTAAAGCCATGGCAAACAATTTTTGCCAGAAAAATAAGGCTGAAACATGCATCCATTATTCGCTGTTTGTTTTTCCAGGGTACATTACTCCTCACAATGATTAGTCTTACGAGGTACGAAGAGAAGAAAAAACCAAGTAGTTGACTTCTCTCAAGTAATGAACAGCTAATCTATTTGCCCTTCTCTACGAAACTTGCAACAAACGCTAGTCTAGGCCCATACCCTTTCCTCGTTTGCCTTCCTTTGCAATATTATTTTCTGTGGCAGGGCACTTTATAGCTTTTCGAATTTTTTTTTACAAAAGTTAGTCCATAGCACAATCATTTTTTATTACAAAGTACTTTGTCTATAATATGGGAAAGAAGGAGTATTGCGAGGGAACGCAAACATGACAGAAAAAAGGCCTAATTTGTGGTTGTAGTGGTTCTCGAGCAATTTCATTGGCCCATTTCGTGGAGCGGGCCAGTATTATCAGCGAATCAATATTTGGTGCCAACATTGACAAAAAGTTTCGTACACTTTCCTTTTTACAGCTCATTGATAAAATCTTTCACTTCAAGTGAGTTATATTTGTATAGCATTAACCTGATTTTAAAGGGAATGTGCAATGGTAAATAGGCTTGTCTATAAATAGAACAAGAAAAACACTCACGACACTGCATTGTTTCTTTGGCTATCCATTGTTCACGGCGGGTGTGCAACTTCGATTTGAATGGGATATTTTTTAGATTTTTTTGCTCTTTGCAAATACAAGCTTTTAACCTTGCACAAACCCTTTAACCAAAGATCGACACTGAATGCTTTAAATCGAAGTACCATGAGCAAAAAATATGTCCAAACAATTTTCGGACGCTTTTGACAGCAATTCGAACAAAAAAGGTTCCGAAACTTTAACCGTTTTTGGATTCTGATATGCTGTTGGTCACACTGCCAGTCCAAAATGTTGATCGTCCCTAATCGCTTCATCATAAAGAAATCTACCAAATCAGACACGGGACCTAGCAAGTTTGTTTTTGCATTTGCAGTGCCTTTCATTTTACTGACTTTCATCTCATTAAACGATAGAAAACAAACACGTTCTAAACAGTGTGTTNTTTGTTTTTGCATTTGCAGTGCCTTTCATTTTACTGACTTTCATCTCATTAAACGATAGAAAACAAACACGTTCTAAACAGTGTGTTACAAAAATAAATCACTAAGCGTTAATTGTAACTATAAACAGTATATTCTAATATTTATATTTTCCAAACAGAAGAGTGTTAGAGATGTCCCTTCAAGGCGAACAACGGCTCACCTCACGAAGCATCAAAGTACAATCTTTAGGTTACTTAGAGATACCCTTTCACTCCTGATACACAACATGCTTACATTAAGAACTTACTCAAAATCTGTTATTGAAGGGGGCATCATGAGTAAAAAATGTAATTCAAGCGATATTTCAAAACCTACGATTGGGGACTTTTATCCAGCGGCAACGTGCCACTGTCACATTCTATTCCACCTCAGGGTCAGGAGGAGGGCATTTTGAAGGGGTGCATTATAAAAAATTGCAGGGTTATGGGTAACGCTTTTCAATAAGTTGCCGAAATATGGGTACTGTTCGAGAGTTATGTTGCAGAAATGTGAAATTTGTAGACTTTTTTCACGACATGCGGAATCGTGGTTCACGATTTCATCAGGTTCACGGAATTATGGCGCAACTTTTCAGAAAATTGATAAATTACTGACACTATTTCCTCAAGCGAAATGGCATATCTTGTCAACTAGATACGCCTCTCTCACATCCCGAGAATTGCGAAAGGCCTTGCTCGCCCAGGCTGTACCAGAAGTGAAAGGGTTAAGACTCCTTTTGTAATTACTTAAACAACAAAGCCACTTACTTAAAAACTACAAGTGTTACGTCATCTCAACCTAGGATCAAAAATTTAGATCAACGCTTTACAACTGAATGTAGAAAACATGCATGCAAAATTTCGCTGCTCACATTTCAAAATACTGAATGATGCATCATTATAATAATTATGTTCAAAATTCCACAAATATTCGAATGGCGTTGGTGTAGTCTTATGAATCGTTCAAGCAACGAACATGCTGGCGCTGGAATGACAACAATTGTCGTCCTCTCTCATTTTCTGCCGAAAATCAACCGATTTCCGAAAAGTGTTTTCGCACAATTTATGTTTAAACATGGATTTGTTTAGTAGTTTTACTCGCAGCAACTTGCAATGCTTCGACTTCCTCAGGTGAGAGACCATTCTTCAATGTTCTGGTTCTTCTCACTGTGTAGAAAAAACCTTATTATTAGAAAAATACTCAAGGCCAAAAGCTAAATATATTTTTTCAAAATCCCATAGCATAGCAAGACTATCTTCCATAGCATCTAAAGACTATCTTCCATTTGCGATAAGAAATTACATATTATTCTACAACAAGCCTTTGCTTTAAAATTGAGACTTATCGTCATCATTAGCTTTTGCATAATCAAGAATTTTAAGTAAATGTTGGTTTATGACTGAATAACAAAGCTGTTCGAATCTTCATTGATTTGAAGATTGCTGGCCAAGCCACGTAGCAGGGATCCAATACGTTACGACAAGTTTCCGAACTAACAAGTTTCAGAATACTGCTCCTGACAGAAACTATGAGTTGCTTTATTGTATTCTGTTGCCACCTTAGCAATTTGCGGTATTAAAAAGGCTTCTTCGCTTTAAGGAGGCTTTAAATTATTCTAACTTTAAAGACAACAGTCAATTGCTTTCACAGTTTTAAAGAGTAAACGTTCTCTTGGGGTTTGATATGCGGAAGCTTATCTTTTTAGAACCAGTCTTTTGGACAGACACTTTTTTCCAGGTAAATCTTTACTTGAGGACAAAATCATACTAAATATAACACTGAAATCGCCAAAAATTAGTCAACAGCCTCACTAGCATTTCTGAAATTGGTTTCGGTGTGATTTTTCCAACAGTACATACACTTAAACACCACAATGAAGAACATATGAAATTAAGAACCAACAGATAATTGTTTCTTCGAAAAGTTACGTTCGTTTATGAACCAAACGAAGACTGAACTTTGTGAGTGTTCTTAATTACAAGAGTAATTCCAACAGCATCTAGTTTTATAATTCATTGGAAAAGCAATAACTTTGTATTTTAGTCCATCACTTCTACCTTTTCAATCATATTTGTGTTCCACAAATTATACATTTTTATAAACTAATGACTACAATATTTCTTGAATGTCATTGTTTTTTATGTATGACGTTGGCTTTACACTGACCTTGACATCTCTTTTCCTTTTTATATAAGGACATATTTAAGAACCTTTCACTCCGAAATACCTTTAAGTATCATCAAAGAACCAAGACAGGAGGTTTTTTTGTACACTTCTGTTCTTCTTTGCGGGCTTTATTGTACAACTTTCGACAACCCCGTTACGACCATAGGTAAGACTATTCAATCCATACCTGATTTTCGCGTAGTTTTCCCTTCTTTCGCTCTATTTTTCCTTATCCTCGTTCTTTTGTTATCAATAGAAGTTGCAGATTTCACTAACATATCCATCATCTGATCCGTTTGGTCATCTGTGTCATAATTCGTATAATTATTATTGTTATTGTTGGGTGATGCTGCGATACTGTTTTCTTTTTCTCTTTGCGGGGACGCAACTGGTCGCCCTGTAGGAGTTCTTTGCCGACTTTTTTGCGGGCTTTTCAAATTTACTTTTGGGGTATCACCGACAATTGCATTGTGGAATGCCTGCATATCGAGGTTCTCTGTTTGATGGTTTTCGTTAACTGGAACAGCTGTAGTGTCTGTTGTTGTCGACGAGTGTGAAGAACTCGACTGGAAAAAATATGATTAATTTAATTTATGATCAAGTACCTTTATGACAAAGTATATATTATACCCCATTGACATTGACATAATTAAACCAGCTGTATTTAAACCAGGGTTGTTGGATTGACCAATTAGAACTCAAGACTTATACCCCATTCCCACTGACAGAGTTAAACCAGCTGTATTTAAACCAGGTTTAATTTTAACCAATCAAATAAATTTGATTTGTTGGATTGACCAATTAGCACGCAACATTTGATAACCTGGTTTACTTTAAGTTGGTTTGACTTGCCAGTGTGAATGGGGTATTAATAACCTGGTTTAGTTAAATTGGTCTAAACTTGAAAGTGTGAATCGTGTATTTGATTCACCAAAACCTACAGTGTGACCAATAGGGCATGAGCACAGGCATCAACTCTTTAATAAAAAGGCTGTATGTAAATGGTTATTAGATCTTTCTTTTGATTGAATGGCTCTAAAGGAGCTTTAGCTACTTTGCTATAATGATACTCTTGGACTTTTCTGAAATCTTCAATATTTTCGAAACTGCCCTTATCCACTATATGATTTCTGATAGAACATGATTTCAACCGGTAATGAGTTTCTTTTTTGATCCAAATTTACAGCGTATTTACCTACTTTGCTATAACTCTACCGTTGGACTTTTCAGAAATCTTGAATATTTTCGAAATTACAGCGTATTTCATATTTCAACTCATTTGAGGATGTGACTTCATCAAATATCGTAAACCAGAAGAGTTAAAGACTTGTGCTTGATACCATATTTTAGATATTCATAAACTATGGTTTGCTTGAAAATTATTCCATGTTTTCTAAAAAATTTTTAAAATTACGCTGCCTTTAATTTTTTCAAAGTTTTTTTGAATTCTTAAAAAAGAAGAAGAAACCTCTAATTCTGAAAATATTGAAGATTTCAGAAAAGTCAAACAGTATAATTACAATAAATTATACAAAGCTTCTTTCAAGCCATTAAATCAAAGAAAGATATAACAGTTGACGCCTATGCTTGGGACATGCAGTTGAAAATGACAAACATTTGTTGCACTACAGATCTCGAAACTTTCCTCTTCATGAGATTATGTCCAGGATCAAGTCGTATTTTTTCCTGTCGGGAATAGATGATGATAAATACTATTGCTAAAAACATCATTTCGAGTAAGTGTTGCGTCAGTACAGCATTCTACCTTCCTAATTTTTAGGCAAAAAGGTTTCCTTATAACGGGTGAGTCAGAAAAAACGTGGGGTGTTTGCCAATTTTTATTGATGCAATTTAATTCGCAAATTCGTTTCTTTTGAAACTCATTGCTTAGGAAAGAGGCTAACTTAGATGTGAAAAGTTATTTGGTTGAAATCGGTCTATCCGTTCCATAATTACGAGTGATTTTAGTAAAATGGTGTTTCGTAAGATTGCTAAAATAGGCATTCAATTAGATTCATATTCATCCATGCGTGCCCTTCTAAACCATGACAAACATACTGTTTCTCTACCAAAAACTTGGAAAACAACGCATGCATCGTGTTAGAGCTAGAGCACAAAAGGAAAAACTAATGTCACTTAAGTTGTATCCCATGGGGACTAGTCATTTAATTGTCATTGTTAGCAAGCTGAAAGTTCTTTTACTACCGATACTTTTCACCAAAATGGCTATATCACAAAATCGCAAATAATTAAAGAAAGAAATGACCGATTTTAAGATACTAAATTTTTATAACTAACTTTCTTCTGAAATATAAAACTTCAAACTCCCGATTTGACTTGTTTTTCACTAAAATATGGCTTGCTAAACGCCCCACGTTTTTTCTGACTCACCCGGTAGAATAGTTTGAACCCTAATGATAACAGAGCTAAAGCGAAACAATGGTAAAACGTACTGAGACAATTTCTTCATCACACAAAATCTACAAAATTCCCAACGTCTGACAGAATAATCGCAAGATTAAGCAAGAATCAAAGCAAATCAGACGCAACCTAGGCTAGACTGGTATTACATAAAAAAACTCGTATAAAAGAACCTACATTTTGTGTACTTAGGCTAAAAAGGTTCTTAGTGAATCATACTCAGGTATTACGCCATAATACATAGTTTTCAAGGCATAGTGGGTTTATTTTATCATCACCAGTTTCAGTTACCATCAAAATAAGAACCTAACAATATTTTAGGGTAAGACATGTTCTCATTTAATTGGTTTAAATTGAGTGATTTTTGCATAAAGGCTCTTAAAAGTTGTGGTTCTTAGATGCTGGCTTTCACTGTATATCTTGAATACCAATCAATCCAAGTCGAAAGAAATTGGCCTAAGCTTGGAGAGTTATAAGAGCTGCATCACCTAAAGCCCTCCTAAAATGCTTGCTAACAAAAAATGCTCCATGTTTTCATCAAAGAGCGTCCTTCGACGTAAATATAATACCTCCATATTTCCATAAGCTCCAGATTCGGTAATAAGTTTCCCTCTAGTTTTCGTTCGTTTTCTATGATCTTCCTTCTTTCGTTTTTGATCCAAGACTCTCTGTCTCACGGTTCGATATTCTAATGAAAATTCGCTGATTACTTTACAGAACTCATGGGGCTGAAAGGAAAATTTTTAAGAATGACAAAGTTGCTAAAATTTCACAAATAGCTATCCTTACTGGTTGTACCAAATAAAAATTTCAATAAAAATTTCCACACGGTCGATACAGACTTTTGAAGTGCAATTCGTTGTGGAGATGTTGACTTATAATTTTTAATGATTTCTTGCCTTTTTCGCCCTTCTATTCTCCGTCTATTCTCTATCTTCGAAGAATCACTACTTTCACATTTGAGCTTAAAGACGACAAAACATTGATTAAAATCTAAAGCATGAAACTCATCATAGGGCAAAGGAGAGTCTCCTTTTGGCTACGAACTTAAAGATCTTTGCATTC
The DNA here is from genome assembly GCA_004194415.1 of Aurelia aurita. Taxonomy (NCBI): domain Eukaryota; kingdom Metazoa; phylum Cnidaria; class Scyphozoa; order Semaeostomeae; family Ulmaridae; genus Aurelia; species Aurelia aurita. The sequence goes on along the minus strand of REGM01000088.1, from coordinate 490,847 downwards.
AAATTTTTTGAAAGAATTACTGGGATCGAAAGATCTTACGACAATGCTTAACAATTTTAGGCCAAAGGAGTGCAACGCTTACCTTTGAATCTTTGGCAGCCTTTTGTGTCATTGCAAGAAACAACAGCAGTTTCCGAAACCTAGGATGGTAAAAAAACGAAAATTAGGAGAAGTGACGATGGCACGAAACAGAATCCTGTAGAAAGGATTCTTCTCTCAAGGTTATATGAGAGTAGTTTCCTGATTTAGTAAATGTAAAAATTACGATGAGGCAAAACGAATAAACTTTAATTCAATACAAAAAAATCACTATTTGTTTCTGGGACTTGAAAAAATATCTAAATCGTCTTCTGAGGATCAAAATGACAAACAACATTAGCAAAAAAAGAGTTTTGCTCTCGACATTATATTTTATGAATTATCGCAGCCCTGGCCTGACATCTAATGTTAGACAGACTCTNTTTCAGGAAGCTTGGTGCGATCTAGCTGGTGAAGTTTTTTTTAGGGTCACACGGTACTGCTCTCAGTTTTTCTCTTTCAGATTTTCTCTGTATGGACAATTTTCTGTGAATAGAAACACAGGAATCGATCACCTCAGTTAATCTATGTCATTTTCAATAACTCAAAACCCTTACCTCGTTTTTAAAGGCGAGGAGCTGTCATGCTTTGCAATTAGCCTCAGATGCTCCCATGATTTTTTACAATGGTCATCTAGTTGCTTCAGTACTAACGCAATATTATCAAAATCAACCTACAAAAAGAAAACGAGATCAGTCAGAACAAAAATGTCATGACACTCAGGAATGTCTGTTGTTTGAAATCAACAAAAACAAGAGGGTAATCCGGCGCCGGATCACCAATTTTTTGAAAAATCCGGTTCCGGCCGGATTTTTGTTTGAAGTCGGGCCAGCTACCGGATTTTCAAGAAATTAATTTAGAACTGAGACAACTTGCAGAGGATGGCAAACGCTTTCAAACGTCTGTATTTTTTTTTCACTCACCCGGTATGTTTTACGACGACTCTGAAATATATTCAAAAATATTCAAAATTCAATATTCAAAAGATTAGAAACTCTCATGGTATATTATTGGTGGATTAAACAAGTTCCAGTTCCAGTTCAGAATCTGAAGAGGACTAGTTACAAAGAAGATATACTGTTGTTAAACTTTGTCATCAAACATTTCTTGTATGATTGTTGAGAAAATCACGTTGTGATCGATTTTGCAGCATAAATCATTATATTCATTTCATGGCCCACCCATATTCCCTCCGGCCCACCCTAGCATATACTTAATAACCGGTCCCTAACTGTACAGGTATTAACATTTACTTCAAAGAGTTCATCCCGAAGCAACGCTCAACACCTTTGTCAAATGTCATCCTTTTAACAGCAAAGAAACATCTCTCTGCTATCACATTATTTTTGCTTCCCTAATTCCGGTTACCGGAAATGGATCGAACAGCATCAGGGCGCCTTCAAACCAATATAGCTCGCGTAGTATAAATTTCAACCCGGCTCACTCATTGGGAGCCTCTCTTCGTTACGTTTCCAATAAGTAGATTCATGCTTGACAATATAAACATTACAAATTTAACAATCTTACCCGTGAACAGCGATGCACTGCACCAATTTCACTATACAAATCTGAAGTATCTGGATATTTGTCCATGACCATATTACAAAGATGATACAACAAAGATTGTTTGTGTACTGTGTCCTTCACTTCTGGAACCTTGGCTAGATAATCCAATTGAAATGCTTTTATCTACGATGAAAATAATGAATGCTGTCATTTTCCAAGATAACCCTAGAAGGACTAAGTTTTTCAAGTAAACAGGCCTTTGGTAGGGCTCTACAGCACTCAGAGGTTTTTCAGGTCCCTTAAAACCATTCATGCTTCTTTTGGCCTTTTGCAGGGTTTTTTTTAGCATCCATAGGATTTCTCTGGCCCTAAAAACTCTGGGGATTATACCTCGACTTCAACAATATTAAATGGCTGCTTCAAAAATAGTAAGATAAATAGTTTTAGAAAACAATTTTCAAGAAACATGATTGCAGGTGTGCTGGGCTTTACTTAATAGAACAGTTAGTACAAAAAACATCGCTCGCTCACTCGCTGGAAGACATAAACAGTTTTCCGTAGCAGAACTGTGGTTGTACAGCTAGATCAAACAAACTAAGATCTTACCTGCACGCCATTCAAGAAATTTCCAATCGCCAACAAAGTTGCTAAAATTCTCTTGAAAGTTATGCTATGTCTGAGTTGATCAACTGTACTCTTTAAATCAGACAACGCTTCAGCAGCCTCTCTTTCGTTATTGTCATAATCGAGTTTGAAAGCCCAGAGATACAGCCTCGGACACAATTCATTGATTGATGATAGAGTCAATAAGAAGTGCTCGGCATGGGCTAATGGGACCTCGGGAAGGTTCATTTGAGCTTCTTGGATTTTTGTTTTCTCTTCTTCCGTTGGCAACATTTGCATTATTTTCTATAAAAGAAAGAACTATTGATTGAATTTCAGAAATGTGAAGTTAACAGTAACATTTAGTTCATATGGATGTTCTACAACGACAGCCAAGTACTCCCTAACTTTCAATACGTGAGGGCCCGTGTCAATATTTGGGGTCTGAAATCTTGCATTAAATCAATATTTGGGGTCTGTAAATAACAACATAAAAACAATTCAATATTTGGGGTTCATGAATCTGAAAGAAGGGAGGGTCATGCAATTTGGCGCGATTCATTACAGCGACCCATTAAACCATTCACACAATGCAATAAATAACAATATTTGGGGTCTCCAGGACCCAGAACTAGAAATGAATAATAATATTTGGGGTCTTCAAAACATCAGACTCAATATTTAGGGGTCAGCAAAGAAATACTGGCATGGACCCCCGTATTGAAAAATAGGGAGTACCCCCCTGGGAGCGACAGCATAGGCTTAAAATATTTTAAAAAGGCGGTGTAAAATTCTACAACATCTTCCTTTGAATTGAATGGCTTGAAAGGAACTTAGGGTACTTTGCTGTAATTCTACAGTGAACCTTTGGTATCGCGAATATTTTTTAAATGGCGGTATTTATTATATTTGAGGCTGTGATGTCATCAAACTGCTAAATCGTAAACCAGACGAGTGACATATTTTGCTTGCCACCACATTGTAGACCTTCATAAACTATGGTTTTCCTGAGGATTGTATCATTTTTCCACTAATGACATTGGATTTATGATTTAATTTTTCACAACTTTCCATGAATTCTTTCAATAAAGAGGAAAGTGCCGCCATTTCGAAAATAATCAAGATATCACAAAATGTCCACGGTGGAATTACAGCAAAGTACCTGAAGTTCCTTTTAAGCCATTCAATTCAAAGAAAAAGGTGATAGAATTTTACACCACTTGTTATGTTTGAACGCCATGCTACAACGACCTAGAACCCTAAAACTTTAAAACCTGCTGCTAGCTAGGTGCGCCAAAAAAATAAACTTGATTATCAACCACTATTCTGATTTCGAAGATCAATTGGATGGTACGTGACACATCTGCGGGCACACTGATTTACGAAAGCCAAAAGATTGTAATTTCCTTGTCAGACATGATTGCGCTTCAGATAATCTTATCGAGGATTTCTATTTCCAATGCTTCAATGAAGCAAAGCTTGATCTAAAAAATCATGTGTAACTCTGGAAGTAACAAGACAAAATCTCCCAAAAACGACTAATGAGCAAAGCATTTTCGTATCTTAGTAGGCCCAAATTAGCAGCAATTTTGCTACAATATTTGTTTATAAGCCTACTGTAAACAAATTAATTATGATGATGATGATATCGTGGTGCGCATCCTTGAACCCAAGATTAAGCAAGCGCCCTCTCTACATGCCTTTAAACGTCAAATATAAATCATGCATTTTTCTCGAGATGTTAGTTATTTTGTAATTATTTAAGTTTGGACGTATATTTTCGTAAATTGTAAAATTTTGTCACCGCCCCCTGAAAAGCAGCATTAGCTGACGGGTTTACTGTGTTTAAAGAATATAAAATGAACTGAAATGGAAATGAATGAAAATGAAAATTTAATACAAAAACTTTCTGCGTTGACCTTCCCGTTTGGATCGCAATTTCTATCTTTAGGATCAGCAAGGTAGACGATTTTCATGATCAATCAAACGAGGATACATAGCATAGCACACCTGTACTTTTTAAATTCGATACCACAGAAACTGTTTACATATAACGGCATTTTAACTACTTAAAAATGAAGCTTCCAAATCAAACTGATCGCAAAAACAAATAGGCCTACGACATTGCGAAAAGTTCATTAATTTTCTGTAAAATTTTCATTTCTTGCGAGAAATTAAATGTGGAGTAAGATTGGCGGCAGGGGCCGGCTGTGTGTTCGTTTCTCACTTTACCGTTTAGAATTCGCACACAACTTCTAAATTTCAACTCGACATGTTTCTCACTTTACCGTTTAGAATTCGCACGCAACTTCCAAATTTTCAACTCGACATGTTTCTCGCTTTACCGTTTAGAATTCGCACACAACTCCTAAATTTCAACTCGACATGTTTCTCGCTTTACCGTTTAGAATTCACACACACCTTCTAAACTTCAACTCGACA
>REGM01000088.1:459719-485353 GCA_004194415.1 Aurelia aurita | reverse complement strand
TTCAACTCGACATGTTTCTCACTTTACCGTTTAGAATTCGCACGCAACTTCTAAACTTCAACTCGACATGTTTCTCACTTTACCGTTTAGAATTCGCACGCAACTTCCAAATTTTCAACTCGAAACGTTCAACAAGGTCTACTACATTTGTGAATTTTTCTAAATTTTCAGGTAGATGAAACAGAACACAAATAAAAAAGAACAACTTCTTCAGTAAACTTACCTGAATACCTTCTCTATCAACGACAGCACTATCCATTTCAAGTATAGCTTGCTTTATGGCTCGAACGGGCGGCAGTTTTGTAAGAACAATGTTAATTGCTTGAGCTCTCTTCAGGGGTAATACGCTGATTTCCTTCTTTGATAGTTTATCATCTGATTCCACCTTCTACCGAAAATAAATAAAACAGCAATGTATGGGCAGGCTTCATTAAAAGCATTATGTGCCTGCGAGCAAATGGTTGGGAAACGTGGGCCTGCAATCAAAGCACTCTTGAGTATAGTAAAGGTGCCAGCAACTAATATGCAATTATATTTTGTGCCTGCGAGCGGCACTCGCGTGCTCGCGCACATTAATGAGGCCCGCGCATGGGATACAGAACTATCAGGATATACGACCATGAGCAATAGGACACCAAATGTGTATCAATGTTATATTTTTATCAGTAGCGAGCTACCTTAACCTATTGTTTGTGTGTTTTGAAAACTTAGTGTTGGTTAGTAGTGAGCCACCTTATCGCTAGTGCATGGTCAAGGTGGACCCGCACTTAAGGTGGCTCCTACCAAAAAATTTGAATTCGTGGACTAGCGATAGGTGGCTCACTACTCACCAAAAACCTGTTCAAACACACAAACAATAGGTTAAAGTGGCTTGCTACTGATACAAATTTAACAATGATACACACTTGATGCCCATCGCCCTATGATATGAAATGTTAGAAACTAAAATCGTTGAAACGTAAATTGTCGTTTATTTGTTACACTATGGGGTGAAGCGTTGACCGATTTCATTTATTCCTGAAAGCGAAGCGAAAGTTTGTTGCCGAGAGGAAGACTTCACAATTTCTGCCCGTTATAAGGTGCAACCGGGTTTATACCTGATTTATTAATATTATTATTATTATTATCAAATTATTTATAGTTGGTACAATATATAGTAATAATCTAATTCAAACCAACTATTTACATACTTAGGAAAATGACAAAAAAACCCATTTCGGGATCCCCACTATCGCCTGTTTTTTTATCTAATTGCAGATCTTGCATGTGCAACTTTGCCCATTCCATTCTTTGATAACTCTTTTAAATATTATTGCTGGGTTTGCAAGTTTTATCTTTCCTTGGTTGGGGACGATTTGCAAGGATATATGACAAAAATTGAAGTCAAAATTAACGCTTCGCTTGAACACACAGAAACTACCAAAGTAGTTAAGTATCAAGATATAGAATTAAATTTCAGATCCGTAACTAAAAATAAGAACATACCGCAACTTGAATGCGCAAAAACTAATGGCTGTTTGTGAAATTGCTGACCAGCTGTCCGTTCGACACGGATTGATTTACTAAATCGTAGGGAAACAGTTATACATATTGCAAATAGCTACGATCCAGAATCTGGTTCGGCAAGCACTCAATTCCGGCAAGTACTCAATTCCGGCAAGACTACCTACCCGGTAAATATTTTGGGCTTGATAAAGAAAACAATTCTGTTTCTGATAGCGACTGATCAACCAATTCGAAAGCAGCCTCGTTACCGGACTTTACTGTACGCAAAATCTTTAAAAGCATAACAAACTTTAAAAGGTGTTACCTTTAGCGTACCGGCCTTGGCTCGGTTTTCAAACAGATGTTCCAGTTTCTTGGTATCGACATCAACAGCATCAATATTGGACCAAATGGTTTTACTAAGACCATTGTTCATCGGTAAATTCTTCACTTCTTGCCAGAATAACCTCACTAATTTTCGATCTCGATCACGTCGGACCCCACCAGCTGCTGCAGCTGGAGGAGGAGGTGGTGGGGGGCAACCCATCCCTGGTGGGGGAGGAGGAGGACGACCCGCACCCCCTGGAAAACCAGGCGGTGGTGGGGGTAATGGTAGGCCATCCGTGTGCATGACTGGTTTTGGTTGTCCGAATGCATCTTCGTCATCGTCGTCTTTTAGGTCTGAGAAATCGAATTGATCAAGAATTAAAGGTCGAGTTCTGAGTATTCGTAGTTCAAGTTCTAAGTCTTCTTGGTTCCTGCCGCCATCTTGAGGACGCACCAACGTAGTAGATGATGACGGAGATTCAAATGTTTTTGAGATCGCACTTTTTACTTTTGATAAAAGACCAGTTTTGTCACCCGAAGGTTTTGCTGGCTCTTGTTTTTCAGATTCTACAGGTTTAATTACTAATTTGCTATGAGCTGATTGCACATTTCCTCGTAAATCCTCCCGACTCTCAGTTTTTTCCTTTTCAGCTTCTTCAATTTTCGCCGAAGATTTCGTCAAGTTTGTTTTTCTTTCGTTAATACTTTCTATTATCTCAGATGATTTAGGTGTAATCTCATTCGCTACTTCGATGTCAGATTTATCGACTGATTGACCGTAAAACATTCGTAACATCATTCGTTTCGAGTCGCCTTGCTCCGATATACTTTGTTTACGTTGTAACGAGCCAGGTTGTTGCGATGTTGGACTCGTCGCCTCTCCCTGATTCTGACTAGCCCGCCGATGAAACCTCGGTGGATCATCCGATTCACTTCTTTCACTATTCGAGCTTGCGAGTCTGTCTTTGAGTGGCCTTCTCTCATTTTGTTCATCCACTTCAAATCGCTGTTTCATATTAATCTTCGGGCTACGTGGGGGCTCGATTGTATTTTGAGGTGAAAGTTCTTTTCTTGCTCTTGGGACGCTTCCATTTTCAACTAAAAGAGAAAAGAATTCCAGTTTCAGCAAGACAGATATTTCAAAACAACTCATTCGACAAACCTCGACAAGCTTCTTGGGTACGTTTTGGCCCCAATTTTATTTGAAAATCATACACATGTTTGGTCCTCTTTGCAACAGTCCTCCTCTTTGGTCATGTTTGGTCAGTGATATTTCACTGGATTATGACGCACTCCGTTATCCATTTTGAAAAAACCTACCATTTCATAACAAAATTTGTCGCCACTGCGCAGATCTGCATCACAAAATTAATAATAAAGTTTACCAAAATTTTACCATCAATGTACATCACATAATGCACCAAAATATAGATTCTCGATTACAAACAAAGTTTTCTGGTAGAATTTCATGGACTCTCTACAGCTACCGTAAAAGCTCTATTAAGCCCCCAGGGGGGACCAATTTGATTTCGGAGACTCCAGAGGGGGGCTTAAGAGAGAGGGGCATATTAGAGGGGGGGGCTTGTTCACAAAGTCAAATGACAAGGCTATAAACGATAGCTTTTTAGGCCTTTTACCTTAGATTTTGCGAAATCAACATACACTTTTATGAGTCTAAAATACACAAATTCAACACAGTTTTAATCCCAAACCATATCAAAATTAATATCCAAACTTGTTGTAGCTAATAAACGGAAGATCTTTCGTATCCTTTCGCATTTGATATAAGTGGTGGGGGGGTTAATAGGGAGAGGGGCCTATTTAACATTTTGAATCAGAAGGGAGGGGCTTTTTAGAGAGGGGGCTAAATAGAGCTTTTACGGTATTTCTCTAATGCACACCGATGCTTGTAATTATGCAGGATAATCTAACCAGATATCACAACAGTTTTCCAAGAGAGAAAAAAAACAAGAAGCTCCAAACGCACCTGACTTTCGTGCTTGTCGTTCCTTTAGAGTGAGTCTTCGACCCGGTTGTTCTTGCTGCTTTTTTTCTTTTTCAGATGGTGAATAATCGTCAGCGGTATCTAAGCTCTCACCGGAATTGATCTGCGACATTTTACCAAATCGCCTCTCTCTAAAGAAAGAAACAGTAGTTTTATAAGTGAGCTGCTGCTATTAAAGAATCTATATGCTGAATCATATTGTACCGGGCGAGTCAAAAAAAGTTAAAACGATTGCAAGCATGAAACTTGTCGAGCTNTTGATATAAGTGGTGGGGGGGGGGTTAATAGGGAGAGGGGCCTATTTAACATTTTGAATCAGAAGGGGGGGCTTTTTAGAGAGGGGGCTAAATAGAGCTTTTACGGTATTTCTCTAATGCACACCGATGCTTGTAATTATGCAGGATAATCTAACCAGATATCACAACAGTTTTCCGAGAGAGAAAAAAAACAAGAAGCTCCAAACGCACCTGACTTTCGTGCTTGTCGTTCCTTTAGAGTGAGTCTTCGACCCGGTTGTTCTTGCTGCTTTTTTTCTTTTTCAGATGGTGAATAATCGTCAGCGGTATCTAAGCTCTCACCGGAATTGATCTGCGACATTTTACCAAATCGCCTCTCTCTAAAGAAAGAAACAGTAGTTTTATAAGTGAGCTGCTGCTATTAAAGAATCTATATGCTGAATCATATTGTACCGGGCAAGTCAAAAAAAGTTAAAACGATTGCAAGCATGAAGCTTGTCGAGCTAAATCATTACCTAGGCAATCAGTTGTGTAGATACAGAGCCAGCCCTGCTATTCTTACACTTGAGAATTCCTAAAGGCCGCTTCTTAGATAGTTTTCAGTATCATCACGCTGAATTATTAGCAAATTTGATCAAGGATTTTAGGCCTGTTTTGAAGAATTCTGAGATCGAACAATTTCATAAAATCGCTCATATATAGGGAACTATATGACTGATGAAAACCAACTAAATTTTGTTATCTAAGTTGACATGTTACCTACACAATGATAACCAGTTTTAAGGAATCTGATGACTAGGCAGCAAACTACAGGCTTTGAAACGTTTTAACTTTTTTTACTCAACCGGTACATATTACTAACAGTCTAGACGGCAAGAGTAACAGCAAGCTTTAGCTAGGCCAAATCTTGCTACTATTTTTCAAATCATTTTCTTTCTCCAACTGTGAAATAATTTTCTGGATTTTGGTACTGTTTGGATAATGCTAGATCTTGGAAGACGACCCTGTTTTCGCATTCCTCAAAAAATAGAAAACATTGACTTTGCACTGATTTCGAAAAAAGATTTTAACGTTCCGGTGAAACCCTTGCTTATTTGTTGAATTGTGTCTCGGGTAGAACAAATAGAACTAGATTTTGTCGGTCATAACCCACGCGAGTCTGACATTTTCAGTAATTTACAATACAAACTAGCTATACGATTTTAGTGGCGAAAAGAATGACCGCACAGAGGGGAGCACATGCACAGACGGGGAGGTGAGTCCCATATTTCTGGGTTAGAATATTGCCGAAAGTGATATTTTTGGGTTCAAATAAAGTGAAATTAGGGCCATGATACTTTTAGGCATCAAATATAGTTATACAAATACTTCTGAGTTCTTTAGAGGCAATACCTCAATTTGCGTTGGTTTAGGATATTTCATGTGCGTTTACAGGTGTCTAAGTATAAAATGAGCAGATATTTTCGGGTTGCAATGAAGCTGAACAGATATTTTAGGTTCGCCTGAAAATTTCTTGAACTGCAGAGACCTGACAATGACCGTTCAGATTCATACCTCCTTAGTTGCCTTCTTCTTGCTTTCATATCGAGTTCTGGTGAAGAATTCGACATCTGCTTCGAAAGTTGCTGTTGTTCCTCAATAACCAATTTATCTGCGACTGTTGAGGTTCCATTGCTAAGTGCACGAAGATCCGGTGCCGAGCTCTGCTCACTGCGGGCGGCACCTGAATGCCGTCTACTTTTGCGACGTAGGCTGGGATCTGCACGAGATAACAGAACACTATAAGAATTCAACAAAAAATTAAAACACATTTTCTTTGGCAATTAGCTCTTAACGTGATGATAAAATGTTTCCTACTTTTAAGATAGATCGAGGACAAATCCTACAAATCGGTCCATCATAATCATCATCATCATAGTTCTCTACTACGTGCGTTGCACCCTTAAAAGTGTCTTTACTTATATATCTTATTAAACAAATGATTTGCGGTACAGAACTTAAAAATAGCCTTAAATAACGGACTCATCGTAATAAACCAACGAACGCAACATTAGACACTGTAATATGTGGAAAGAAAACTGTTAACTCATGTAAAAGAATAACAACCAGATTAACCTGTAATGTAACGAGGGAGAAAACTGTTAAATCCTGCAAGAGAAACAGCGAATTAACTTAACCCTGAAAGGAGAGAAAGTAGGTTAATAGCTGCAATAAAGAGCAAACGTTGAATATCCAAAAACGTTGTTTCTCTCGCAGGATTTACTGATTTCTCCCTGGTTACAGTACAGGTTAATTTGGTTGTTATTCTTTTACAGGAGTTAACAGTTTTCTTTCCACAGATTACAGTGTCTAATGTTGCGTTGCTGGGTTTATTACGATGAGTCCGTCATTTAAGGCTATATTTTATCAAGTACATATATAAACTCAGCTATATTTTGCATCATCTGTTGTATTCCTCCTTTGGTGAAGTTTAATTCTTTTTCAAGTTTTAGCCATCGGTCACGTGCGTATTTCTCACGATCAACTGCAAAAAGCATGTTTTTCCACGACGTCGCCATCTTTCAAGTGGGTCAAAAATCTCTCCCAGTTTTGAAAAGACTGTAAAAGCTCCGGCGTTCATTTGATTGACTTAGCGAGTGCTTTCTTTTATCACGAATGCCCTAACTTAAAAACGAGAGTTTACCTCGCCAAAATTCCGCAATTATGAGTGGCTTTCTGTCAAGAAGTCGCTCCCAGAAACGTGCAAAAATGAACGAAAGCCTGCATCAAATTATTGCAACTTTTCTGCCTTACACCAATATTGAGGATATATTTCACAGTCCTGGGAAAGTGAAATGCGATGCACCAAACATCGACATAAAACAATTAAATTACACTTTTAGTGTGTCGAATTTCCTTGACCAAGGCAATAACACGTAATAAAACAAAGTTGGATTTGTTTTATCATATGTTTATACGTTTTTGCTCGGTTCTGGAGGCTGCATTTCTCAACAAATCATTCATAATTTCAGAGCAAAAGCTTATTTCGTCAAAGTGAACTCTCAAACTAAAATGAATATTTCTGCTATTCAAAAAGTACTTATCAAGAAACTAGATGAATGCCTGTTAAGTTGCAGCCAAGTGAAAGCATTATATGACTGCAAGTGAAATTCTTCAACAAATAGGAAAAAATAAACACTTAAAAGCATTTACCAAGATCCAGATGGCTGCTTCCTTTGCTTCGACGTGATCTACGGTAGAGAGATTGAATCAGTCACATGAGTAAACAAAGCAAATTTGCCAACGTGATTGCCAAGGCAAAGTTACTTTTCCATTTGATTTCATAGCAAGTATTCTTAAAATATATTCTAAGATTAGCCTTTCTACCTGCCTTTGCAAAAGATCACAACAAATTGGACCACGTGAAAGAATTTTAAGGTATGCGTGGGCTAGATACTGCGATTTTAGTTCTATATTTACGAACTAAGAGACAAGAAAATCACATATCGGTTTTTCTTATTCGAATTCTCTGATAAGAGTTTCTTCGTGGACTCCAACAACTTTCTATTGTAAGACTTCTTGATAAACTCAACTTATCGTTGCTTATCGTTTAATTCCTTGTGTTCTATATCATTTTTCTACAAGCCTGTGATAAATAAGGCTCGTTGGGCAAGTTTGATAAAATCAAAAATATCCATGTATCATATTGGAATTGTAGACTGGGCCTACCAGTTCCTGGTAGTTTAAACCGTAGCATTTTTTATAAAAGCGGCTTATTCTTACTAGAGATAAAGCGTTGATTTAAAGACTCATTGCTAACCATGATCCTTTGCGCGCCGAATGAGAAGCAAAACAAACAGAAACAGGGCCAGAAACAACTTCAATATCGTACGAAAGTCAATTTTGGGGCCGCAAAGGCTCATAGTTAGCTATGGGTCTTTAACAATGAGATATGGTTGTGAAGTGAAGTATTGCAATTCCTTGATGCATGAAAATCTTTTTAGCTAATTACTCACTTTTGAGCAAAATTAAAAACAATCTGACAAATTACGTTAAAGCAAATCTTGAATTTCACAAATTGGTTGCAAGGCTTTTGCTGAATATGAATCGAAGAGCAGCTACATTTTTTCCACTCATCTGTACTTGTGTTACAAGCTTTTCGTCCTTCTCAAATTTGGGACTAGCGTATCAGCAAAACATTTGGTAAATTTGTAAAAGCATTAATAAGTAGTTACACAGATTACGAGAACCCTTGCCAGCAAGACGGGTTGTTTTCTTGAACGTGAAGTGGTGTGCAAAAAGCCACCATGTCTATCATGTATAAGTGGAATAAGGAGCTGCTGTGTGTTCTGTGTTCCGTGTTATATACCAACTATCTTTTGGTTTGCTGTTCTGCTGTGAAAGGGAGGAGCAGTTGCAGGGAGGAGCTGTTGTAGCTCCAAGTGCTTTTGCATAAGGAATTTTCTCATGCACTCAAGGAGTTAACTGATTATTCAGCATAAACTGTATTCCCGCGTGGGAGTGTCTTTCTCTGCATGCTCTTGAAAGAAATGAGATTGCAGCACCTAAATAATGCAGGGCCCAGGGCTCTTAATCACGGGAATACGGTAACTTTAAAGCAACTTCAAGTAGAGGCACATCTCCAATATTGATAACGGATCGTCAAATCCAAAACTTCGATAACACAGTTAGGTTATTTGTTTAAACAAAACAAATATCTTATCATTGAAAATCAAGGTATAATTCTCGAGTGTGGAGGGAACAAGAAGATAAGCCTTTAAGATCAGGCCCCACCTGCGGATTAGCTAGTAAATTTAGTAAATTCTTTATCTGTGGTGGTCTATGAAATATTAGCACTACTCTTAACGAAAGCATTCAATTTGTGTGGTTTTATATTCACAATCTATCCTGAGAAGGAACATGAAGATTTCGTATTTCTTCGTTTATATGCAACTAGTCTGCGTTGCAGACCGTGGGGAGGAGCAAAAAGGCGAGGAGGAAGAAAGAATATTTCCTTTTCTTTCTTTTTCTCCTCCTCCGTCGCGCCCCTAACTAACGGTCTGCAACGCAGACTAATATGCAACCACATACGTTCATGTTTTAACTTAGAAAGAACACCGAAATTCTGGGTGCCCAGGAAACAGTCAATCACGGCCTTACCGCAAGTAAAATGAGATAGTAAAATTCTTCTTTCGTAAATCTTTTAAATGCAAGCTTTGAATGAAATTTTGAATGAATCTTTCTCGAATGCAATCTTCGGATGTAATGTTTGAATTGATTTTCGAGTGCCACATTGTAATGAATTTGCTGACACTGCTTTTTGCGCCATCATCATACCGAGTCTTCTATCAATATGCCCTACCCGTCACAACACGGTCATGTCGTCTGCATTGAAATGCAAAGGAATTATTAAATTGTTCAAAATCTAGTCCACATCTAGATTTACTCCTGAGTCTTCTGCTACTGTTTAGTGTTATTGAACTGAATCGTTCACTCTAGGCTGCAACTTGGGCTCATTCCTTGCGTTCGATTTTCAATGCAATCTTCGGATGTAATGTTTGAATTGATTTTCGAGTGCCACATTGTAATGAATTTGCTGACACTGTTTTTGCGCCATCATCATACTGAGTCTTCTATCAATATGCCCTACCCGTCACAACGCGGTCATGTCGTCTGCATTGAAGTGCAAAGGAATTATTAAATTGTTCAAAATCTAGTCCACATCTAGATTTACTCCTGAGTCTCCTGCTACTGTTTAGTGTTATTGAATTGAATCGTCCACTCTAGGCTGCAACTTGGGCTCATTCCTTGCGTTCGATTTGCGATCAAAACAATCATGCTTGTCTTGTTTAATTCTTATACTTGAAAATTGTTTCAACTTGAAGCAATTAGATGCGGCTGGCTGGATTTGACTGAAATCTTGACTGTTTTGATTGCCAATAGAGCATAAGGACTCTATTGCAGTCAAAAGTCTCTGGGCCCAATTTTCTAGCCGAATGTTAGCTAGTCCGTCTAGCCGATAAAGGACGAGCTTTGCCATTTCCTTCTCACATGAAGACAACCAAATTGCATGTTTCTCAGGCCTCATAGTTAATCCAGGGGCATGGACAAATATCAAGTCAACTGACATTATCCTTAGATCAACTTTATTTCTCCACTGGAAGGCTCTTGGCTTATTGGCCTTGCACTTGTAATTAGATTACACACTGTATCATTAGGTCCATTTCCAAAGGTGAAAATCACTGCTAAACTCAGCATAAAAATACAGAAATATTTATCAGTTGTATATTTTCATGAAGGTTCGTGTTGATGTTTGCCGTCGATGTTTGCGTCAAAATTGTGGCTATCGATTTCTCGATCGACAGTTGAAAGAACGAAATCTTTAAGAGGGGAATGGGGGAAATGACATCTTGAAAGAAAATCAAGCTGCAAAGACTCAAAATGGCACTGAACGAGGGATATGGTCTATTAGAGGTCAGTATATCTCCTTTGATCATTTTGTCCTACTCATCAGAAAACAAGTATGATTCCCCATAAATTAACAACCGAACTGAATGAATTTCTTTGCGTTAGGTCTGAAACTTTCAATGCAACGTGGAAGGGAACTTCGAGCCCGGTATTCCCACTGAAAGATCTTATACTTCGAAATCCGAGTTCGCATCAGTAGTGTAGCCATGAGTAAACTGATAGGTAAACAATCTCCTCTGTCTTTCTTAAAGGGTCTGTTTCAACCAGCATGCCTTGCACGTGCCATCTCTTGGTTGGCCTTTGTTGCCACCATTTTCATGGGCCATGAAAATAGCGACAACAAAGAGATGACACATCCAAAGCATGCTGGTTGAAACAGACCCTTCAACATAATGACTACCTTAAAGAACTAATAGATTCATTTCAGATCATTGTGACTGTGTCTCAGGGACATATAACGGAAACAGAGCATTCATGACTTCCGATAGCTACATTCATATTGTCTCAGCTTAAGATTATGTACATATCATCCGTCTGTTAAAGAGGGCAAAATAATCCAAATCACAATCCTAGGGCAATGTTGCCTGTCTCACGATAATAGACAATAACGCTAAAGATGGCGGCTCCAAAGACTCTGTTGTGTTTAGCTGCAAAGCATGCTGGTAAAAAGCTCCTTGACGACCACCTACCAACGTAGACATTTCGGTCTGCCGTTTCGACTAGCTAGCTTGAATTCGAATCGACCTTGAAGTCGAATGCAACACGGTTCGAAAGGAAACCTTTCAAAAGCAGAAAAAATAAAGTTTCGCGTTCGAATTACAAGATTTCCTATTTGTTTACATTGTGATTTCTTGTTTCGAGCTTCAGCACAGCTGGCTAGTCGAAACGGCAGACCAAGATTTTTATGTCGTTAGGTGGTCGTCAGAGAGCTTTTTACCAGCATGCTTTGCGCGGCCGCCATCTTTAGCGTTATTGTCTATTGATGAGGCTAGGTTCAGGTTTTTTAGCAAAGCATCCTAAGGCAATAATATATTAGAGCACAAAATGCAACTACTTCGCATAAAAGGACCTGAAATGCACCTGTTGCCTCTTCCCCAGCAGACACCCCTTCTTCGTGGGTTCCGCCTTCCAGGAAGTCGTTTTGCGCAGCACTGGTTGGCCGTTCAACAGGCATGCGTACAAATTCACTTCTAACGACTAACTAGTTCCCATTCCCAATTGAAGATGAACGACTGGGTCAATGGGCAAACAAAGCAAAAATAGCATTTCCAAAAACATTTTTAAAGGTGTCCTTATTTGTTCTTGTCAAATGCCTTCAGATAACCTGGTGCTTTGCCAAGACATCGAACAACTTTCGAAGCATGTATTTTGCTTGTAGCAAAGGAAAAGATGCTCAACCAGCTAAGTAATTTTCTTTGACAAGGTAGCTCAAACGAGCACTGCTTTGCAGATCAACATCTAAATGCTCAGTATTATGTCGGCCAAGTAAATTTGAAAATTTCGGACAAAACAACCCGTTCGGAAAGGCCTCAAAGTATTGATCCCCTTAGTTGTTGTTATTGCACTACCATTTTTTCAAACCTTCTCGCTCGCAACTTTGCTGATAGCATTTACAAATCAACAACCTCTGTACGGGATCATCGATTCGGATTTCCAAAAGCAACAAGATTGCACAATATTTCGGATTCAACATCGAAGCAAAACAAATATGAAATAAATTGCAAAACATACCTTATGTTACTGGATCCCAAAGTAAGCTCATTGAAGTTCTCATCACCATCTTCTGACTTCAGTGAAGCCTTAAAAAAAGATTTACTTGAGAAATATTTACGAATTCTCTCAACCATAATGCTAATACATTTGCTAGGACAATAATGCACATATCCGTAAGACTGTTTTGGCTAGTTGATTAATCACAGTCAAGTTAGCAGGCATGTTGTTATTAGGGTCTGGGAAGGAAAATTGTTTGTATTGTTGCTCAATTTAAATGTGTTTATCATAAATACAGTGACGATTACAGAGATCTGGAATACAGCGAACGTTGTGGGAGTGCGAAGGGAAAGCTAAGGGGAATATCGAGACTCTGGAATTAAAAATGACGGCAGAACAGTGTCTGGTATTTGTTTTATGGTAGATCAGATGCTACTCTTGCATTAAAGAACGCCAATCAACCAGCATCCTTTGCACGCTTCGCTTGTTGCCTTTCGACTGCGGCGGCCATTTTCATATGACGACATTCTCTGCAAAGCGCGACCGCAAAGGATGCTGGTTGACCGGCATTCTATAAGATACGCGTCATCTTAATGGTGTTAATTGTAAAACTATCTATTGACAATACAAGATGCGTTCCTTCGAATGAGCGCCCTTGGATCTCATTTCATTCGAGTTCTGCTCTGATGAACTTGTTTTACTCTCTTTTTAATGACAACTTTAAAAAGACGCGGGGAAGCTAAGAAAGAAACGGCCGTGCGCATTGAAAAATAGGTCAGTCATTCTATTACTAAGGTCTGAAGAAACACTATAATGCAATACTATAATAAGGTCTTGCAAAATTTCTAGAACCCTCGAATTTTTCGTATTTTCCCCAAGTATTACTACCAAAGCTGGAGTGGTAATTCGAAGATATATTAAATGTAAATTATGCTGCACAGATTTTCTACATTGTAAGTTTGTGCTGCAAATCTTTGCTATTTAATTTTAAAGATTCAGGCCCAGAATTTTACACCTTTCTGCCAATATCGATGGTCTATTCTACCAAATAACTGCGTGTCGAAATAAAAAACTGGAAATGGTTAATTTTTCATTTCGTCGCTCTAATTTGTTTGTCGTGTTACTTGTGTGGCGCTTGTTGCACAGCCACCAACATTTGAAACGCTTGCTTCGGTCAATGATTTCCGCAGTCAAATTCTGGCAATTTCATGAAACAATAAATGAAAAACGCAATATCTCTATTTCACGCAAAATCGCGTTCAGGAAATGGAGCTCTTAAACCGCCTGGAAAAGCACAGTTTAACTATGGAGAAAACTGACAGGAATGTTAGTTTTGATGTCTGTCTTCTGTTAACGCTGACAAAAATTTCGCTTCAACAGTGTCAAGAAATTTTACCAGTTGAACAGATTTTTTCCATTTTTAAGTAATTTTCAAACATAGAGATACAATACAACCGACCCAAAATTTGCTATTTTTTTCATACAAAATTCAACTGTACAATTTTACATCCGTAGTTCGTGTAGCAACGTTGCAGATAAAACGTTTGGCTGTCTATAAAAGGGCATTGTCCTAAAAATTTAGGCTTCTGATATATCTATCGAGGTATGCAAGTCTTACTTTCCGACGGATAAAGATTTTCGAAATTTCCCAAGGATATGAACTCTTTAAAAGCGATAGGGTGGAGTGGGGCAAAATAGGTCAGAATATGGCAAAATGGGTCACTTGGCTTTTTTCTTCTAAAATAGAGGTAAAAGTGTTCTAGGTTGTAAACTTGCAGCTTCAAGGAATAACTGATCTTCTTCCACTAAAGCACAATAACAACAGTGAAATACATGAATTAGTCAGTGACCATTTTCATCCCGATCTTAACCCGTTCAATATCATGAATTTCTGCATGCTAATTTTCGCGGCTAATTATATTTCTACCATAGACAGTTCAACGAAATTGAAATGATTATCATATCTAAACCAATAATTCGCTCTTGAAAAAGAGACTAGTTACTTTACTAATCTGTTTGCTAGCAGATACTCACAAAATCAATATCTATCCGCCCATAGCAAATTCCCTCCTTAGACGATTTATCTCCGGCTAATTTCCGTTACTTCAAGTACAAAGATTGCATTTGGTGCCAGACAGCAGCAAGAATATTCAACTAGAAACTTACTGAGGTGATCAAGGGAGACACTTAGAACTAATGTTGACCAGGTGGACAATTCTGCAAAATAATTCGCCTTTGGCTTCAAATCCGGTGGCCTATCTCTGTTATCATGTCATAACACAATTCCATACTTCATACTACAGTAGGCGACATAGTTTTATAACCCAGGGCCAGCATAGATCTATCTTTTATTATGAACGGTAGGTCCCTATAAAACTGATTCATGAGACTTAGTTTTCTAATTTATGGTAACATTGCAACAAAAGTTTTGATTCGAACATTTTTCTAAATAACACCCTATTCTGCCTTCCGCTTAGAACAATCTTGCCCATTTTCATATATTTCTAGGCTTCTTATGATCAAATGAACCAAATCCAACTTCAAATGAACCTATTCAAAATTTTGAAAAATTGTCCAAAAACTTACCTCATATATGTCACATTGTTCTATTAGATTCTTGTTCTTTGGGTCTCGCTTTTTAAATTTCTAAAAAATAGGATAAAAACATTAAATTCTGTAACTAATAAATTGATTCCATTTTCAAATAAATATTTACACATTGATCAAAGCCTCTGTAGCCTCATTAGAGCAGTTGGAAAAACGTAATTACTGATCGTTTGAAAACACAGCTACTTCTGCCAATGGTGTAGTGATTGTAATGATTTTGGATCAGCCTAGAAAGGGATGCATGGAGTATTCGTGTCTTCTTGGACAAAACAAGATTCAGCAGCTCGACGTCATAAATCTAGGCCCCGTAGGCAGAAAATAAACCAGAAATAATTATTCAAAGGAGTCTTGTTTGAGTTACCTTCTTGGAAAAAATAAATCAGAAATACTTGAAATGCAAACTCTTGAAGGCCTAAGTTGTTCTTGTTGCTTTGCATTGGTATGTCTATTTAGGCCATCGAAAAGGTGGCTTCGGGAAGCACCAACCTTATCCGTGTCATCAACAATCAATTTCTACCCAAGATCTACCTGCACTGAAGCTTTCATTAAGCGGTTTCTCAGCCTTCGCTGTAAAACGTTAGAACTTTTCATAAATATGCCACTTTGTCTTAAAATGCCCTGAGATTAATTTTCTGATCAAAATGTTCCCATCGATGGACTATTTCGTATCACATGGTGTAATGGGCTTTTGCTACGAATCATGGCGTAAACGTCTTTTTTTTAAACGTCTCTACTCATTTTCATACGGAATTCATGTTAAAACTTACTTGAACGATTGCTTCCATTCCTTCTTCTTCTAGAGTATCAGTGATGTCGTAAAACGTTTTCTGGTCTGGCGTTCCATATAATACCTAAGTGGAGAAATAAATTGTACAAATTGTAGTAAGTAGCAGCCCTTTTAAACATCTTCTCTAATAAATTCAACATATATATCTAGTTAGTAGACTGACTACATGAGCTTCAAACTGAGACCCATGACAATACAGCTTAAAAATAGGGACTATTTAGGCCATCTCCGCACCGATCCGTGCGGAGCCAATCAGATCATTGTATTCTTAATAAGTTTAGATGCCCATTCTTAGCGTTTGAGTGGCTGATTAGGCCCAAGTTGACAGTAAAGCTACGGTCGGTTTTTCGTTCAACATTCGAAGGAACGGAGATGTTCGATTTTTCTTCAGATATTTGGTAAGACTTTAGTCGCTGTTTAGAATCTGTTTGGTCGTGAGTCTGTATCTGTATCTGTATGAATCTGTATGTCGTGAATCTGTATGAGCGAACAGATTTGACGGAGATATAAATGGCTAAGGTGATTGGAGGGAATACAAGGGCTCACGTCGTAGGTCTATCTAGCCTGCGTCACAGACTATAACGAGGTAGAGATATGGTCTGTGTGAAGGACTCACTTTTGTTGTCCCAGTTTCACAGAGATCTTGTGAAATCTGTTATTCAAATAATGATATTGGCTTGTCTAGCTCTTTGTTTGTTTAATTTATGCTGAAGTCTTTGGGACAACAAAAGTGAGTCCATCACACAGACCATAACTCCTCCTCATTCTGGTCTGTAACGCAGGCTAAGGTCTATCTAGCTAGCCTCAGCACTTAAGCAAAATGTTCCATTCCTGAATCGCAATTTCAATGACACTTGGCGGAATAAGATTTAACCAAAAGGAATAATATTTTTGAACAAATAAAACACTTAACGTGGAGGGAAGTCGACCATTTTTTTCTCTAAAATCAATCTGCATAATCACAAAAGTAAATTTTCGATTTTCTCAATCACAGTTCTCTATCGTATGTAATATTAACGAGTTTGTTTACCTTGTTGATCAACGACATTGCATATTCCAGTAGTTCGTCGTCTGTTGAATTGTCTGTTTCATTTAGAATGTCAAGAATGCCTTTCGCATGACAAGTATCTAAAAATAAACAAAAACAAGACTTACAAACTTCTGCAGCATTTCTGGAGAAACAAGCATAGACGTAAAATCTTTAAAAAAGATCACAGATGGTTAATGCATCCTCCGTTTCATTTAATGGCTTGAAAGGAATTTCAGGTACTTTGCTATAATTATATTTGCGGTATTTTTGATATCTTGGTTATTTTCAGAATTAAAGCGTCTTCTATGTTTCAACCAGTTTTGGGGTTGTGGCGTCATCAAATTGCTAAATCATAAACCAGAAATGCTACAAACTTTCTGCTTACTGCGATATCATAAAATTTCACAAACTATGGTTTTCTTGAATATTGTACCGTTTTTCTTCATTAATTTAGGATTTAGGATGATTTTAATTATTTCAAAACTTCTCGCGATTTCTTTCAATGAAGAGAAAAACGCTGTAATTCTGAAAATAATCAAGATATCAAAAATCTTGCAAAACTAATTATAGAAAAGAACATAAAATTCCTTTCAAGCCATTAAATCAAACCGAAGATGCATTAACCATCCGTGCAATCCTTTTTAAGAAATTGAGGCCTATGTTGGATTGGAGAAGCAAGAATAATCGCCAGACAATCTCGCAAATCCAAAGGCATTCTAGCACGTGTGTAAACAAAACCTTAGACTACCATGTATGGACTTGATTAGTCCCAAAGCATGACCTCCAAGTTATCTTCGTTTTTAAGAAAGCATCGACCCTTAGAAAAATGGCTACTATTTCAGAATGTTGTTGGGAGAAAATCGCAAGTTTTCGGCTAGCAAAGAGATTGAGTGCGAGTCAACAATTACCACCTATTTTTCCAACATTTCAATCATGATAAATGTCAAAAAATTTACTCACCTCTGGAAGTATCAACACCTTGGACAGCATCCCATACCAGTCTGGCATTGCTCTCCGTGTATTCGACAAACACAAGCAACAACTTGAGGGACGTCTTTTGCACCAAGCGGTACTGTGGATTTAAAAGAATAGCTTTAATCAAAGAACGGCTACTGCAAGACTTTGTGATTTTTGCTGCCCGACTTTAGCTTGACTTTTTCTGCGACAAACGTCGGGCAAAAGGATTAAAAATATCTGATGTGAAATTTGATTAAATGAAAAAAGGGGGTGCGTAGTAAACGTTGCAAAATACAGCGCATACCTTCGCATTCTGCAGAAAAAGTAAACAAATTGTACTTTTACAAAGCATGCCAAAATAATTTCTCTCACACAAAACGCTTTGTGAGCGAATTGGTCTAATGACGTAATGCTTTGAAAGGTTTCGGGGGCCTGTTTGTTCGTTTTTTAAAAACCAAATTGTAAATGATGGAACGAAGAACCTCTGGAGCCAGGTTAAATAAAGCAAATCTCAAGTCTAGATGAGGTTACTTCATGACAAACAAGTCACTACTGCAATTAGAGAGTGATTTATGGTTTCATCGAGGTATTGGTAATGCATTCCCTGTCTTCTGAAATCATGAGTCGGTTATTAATTTAAATCATCGAAGCTAGCCAAGGAAAAATTGCTAAAATTAATCTTTACGATGAATCAAATTCACTTCATTTCGTACCAGGTCATAAATTACTGATAATTATCTGGTTTTTAGCAAACCTGCTACATTTTAAGTTTATATGTACTGCTTGAGCTCTTTAGTTACACGATTCCTCGTTAATCGAATATATAAGGCAAAGTTGCTGGTGTTTTGGATAGTATTTTCACAAACGTGCAAATTGACAAATTGCCATTTCCACGCCCAGTCTCTTCACCTTTTGCGAACTGTACCGCTTTCTTTACGGAATTCTTGGGTAAATTCAAAGATGAATTGGCAACAAAGAGAACCAATTTAATGGGATAAAATGAACAGAAAGGCTATTGCGTCCGATTACATTGCCAAGAAAAACATCAAAAACAACCACCAACGAAGAAAAAGTTTACCTTGCTGCGCAAAATATATATTTTTTGCAGAGTAGGAAAAGATGGCGAATTATAGTTCGTTTTACTAATTAGGAGAATACACTAAAAATAGTTATACCGGTGATTCAGTCAAAATCTGTAGATTAAGTCTAAACTATATCAACTCTGCTCCCAAATATCTATCCCAATTTGCAATCTATCTTCGAAAGGTACCACGTACTTTCAAAAGTAATTTCACTGTTCAAAGAGCCAAATAATATCCGACATGAACACATCATCTCCAGTGAGAAATATGACACACAACCTAACCCAGAAAATGAGCCTAATACCCAGGCTTTAAAACCTACAAACTAACCCTAAAACTAACTATAGCACTAAGACCCTAACCCAAAATACTTACCCTAACCCTACTGTTAATTGCCATACGTCTGGTGTTGTTTCTTTGCCACAGCGATAGCCTCAAAGCGGCTTACAGCTACTGATCCAACAATTTCGTCAGAGAATTACCATCGTGAATAATATAATTCCTGACTAAACGTCATCTTAAAATAGTAAAGGTCAAGTAGATCAGTAGGCAAGTACCAAATACCAGCTTGTCATTCCACGAGAGATCAGCCTTAATCCAAAATCAATCTCCTTGAACGATCAGCTCTTTGGCTCAGATTCAACACATGCAGACTATCACCTTCAACTTTTAGCCAAGTCATGCAGATCATTAAGCAGTGATACAAATGAAGAAATGTTCTATTTTTCCACCCTTTAAACGAAGCATCTCTGCAAACAAAACTATACAAAAGGACACACAACTTTTCATTCATACACACTGAAGTCTAGAATAAACTCAACTGAGATTAGCGATCCACCTAATTTCTCTCAACTCTGGCCTGCTTGGTTTTTCTTTTTAAAGAGCTACAGCTCGTGTTCTCCTTAGATTCTGATCTCAGCAAAAATGCCTGACGCGAATACATCTATATTTCTCCCTTCAAACCTGTTTTTATACTATGTTGTTGTCGACATTATAAAAACGACTGGAATGTGAATCAGAATATCTGAAACATGAAATATAAAATTATAATCGTCGCAATCCTTGTTATTCGATTCTTGGTGAAACTACGGTTCCCTGCCAACACTTCAATTTCTAAAACATCTTGCCTATACATTTCATGACACCTATTCTACAGTTTTCTTGCTAAAACTCATTATTACAGCGAGTGAACATAAATTGATTTTGCAATTTCATCGTGAGCTTCTTCAAAATATGAGCGCGTAAAGTTTTGGTTCTTCGCTTTAGGACCGTTAGTTTAACTAGTCCGTTTACAATGATACTGCTTTATCAGCGGGCCCCATGACAAAAGCGGAGTAGAACAATTAGAAGACTAGTTATAAACTAAGTTGCATACCTTTGAAGACAATAATTGGTAAAGCCATTGTATCGTCTCATTGTGTTGTATCACGCCGTTCATCCCGTCGACATATAACATAATCTGCCCAATAGCTGCAAAGAAACACAAATGTCGGAAAAAAACAAAAATCAAGGAGGTCTCTTTAATAAACAAATTTGTAGGCACTTTGACTCGTTTTGTTGAAACTCAAAAGTTGTCTTGAAAAGTTTTCAGCACAAAAACTAGAAAAATTTCGGAGACTGTTTAGCTTTAGCTAAACACATGGCAATCATAGACACTATCGTTATAAAAATATTCGTAAAAACATCACTGACTTACCTAAAACTGGAGATTTTTGCGATTAATAGGCAGCGTGAAACATGCAGAAAGCATGCTTCTTAGTACGAATCTCTCAATAGCAACAATTAATTGGCTTACCAGCATAACGTAATGATGATATATTATATTAAGAATGCCACAATCTTTACACATTTGATCCAGTACTTTTCATCCAAGACGCATACAACACGTTCACAATGTTCAAATTATGCATGACAAATGCCTCTTTACTGGCAACAGTGTGTTACCTGCAGTACTGTTGCTAACGAGAGATCAAGTGTGTCATACTCTTGCGTATCATTCTTATCTTAATGCAAGTGATTTCATATCTTAGCGTGAGCCAGGCGCTACAGACAAAAGTAATTTAGGCTGCTTAGCTCGACCATGTGCGTCGAAATATAACAAGTATGCAGCCCAGCAATGCGACACGTAAAGGATTTTACCCTGATCTCACTTAAACCCTTCTTACCCTTTCTTAAATTTATAAAATACGACATTAAGAATGCATTTATGATTGATTAGTTGAATATGAATGAAATAAATTGAAGACGAATCAGAAACAATTTCATTTCGTCAAGCGACGTAACAGATAACTTGATGTCATATTTTACCCCAATTATGACGTTGAATACAGCATGAACTCTGAACCCTGCTCGCTCTAAACCGCAACGTAGTATTTATCGATAGATCTTCGAGATATGTAGGCCAATCTCAATATTTCAGGCCGCGTTGTGAGGTTGTCCAAATGTTTTTACCCTAGTGTAAGTTAGGTTAGGTTTTACAAGCAGGCCCCTTAGTCAGTGTGAAAGAATATCTGGACGAAGATATAACTATAAAGTTCGAGACACTCAGGTTCTCAACAAGGAGAAAAACATTGAGCCTGAATCGCCAGGACGGACACAAGGTATACTAAACTTATCGTACAGTAAAACCCGCATATAAGAACCTACCTTTTTCAAATCAAGCTGTTTTAGTTCTTAAGTAAATGTAGGTTCCTGAATCTTCTCAGAAAAGTATTTTTACAAAAATGTGTCTTTCTTTGCAGTCTGTTTAAAATCAAAATACTGTGATAGAGGATGGAACATTAGCAATGTGGCAGAATCAGACATGTTTAGGCCTCTTGGATGATCGAGGAGCATATTAATTTTAATGCATTTTGTTCTTCAAAATAAGAACCTAATACAAACACAATGGTGAAAAGGTTCTTTTATAAAGGAGTAAATATTGAAGACTTCAGGCTGTAGGTTCTTATTCGAGGAAGGTTCTTATATGCGGGTTTTTACTTTAGTCCATAAGAGCAATACCAAGATTGCAATATTTGGAAAGAAAAGCATGCGTTGTTGTACTACAGTGCAAGTATAATTGTCATATATATTGGTTAAGGACGGTCCATACCCAGAACCTCACAGCTTGCCAAGTTCTAACATACAGTTTCGAGAACACAAAATAAACTATACAGATGGTCATTTATCAGAAGGGCTAAGCAAGTCTCATTAGCTGATGGGGGTTGAATAGGCACACATACATCAAAGATCATAAAAGAATTAGCAGCCTCCTATTCTATACCACAATGCAAATGCGCTTGGGAATTGCGATCAGAGCGGGTAAATGCTGCATATTATTACTTCTAATTGATAATCGTAAAGATCCTTGCACTAAAATTGACTACCTCAAGGAACAACCAATACCTGTGATGTCTAAGACATCTTCCTGGCAGGACTGAAGTTCTGCAGACATGGCTGGTGTTTTCGCATATATTTGTCCTCTTCGCAATGATATCGGCTTCAGCAAACTAACACATAAGCAACGAAACTGTTTCAACGTTCAAGTTGCTCTCGCAGAATCATTTCTCCTTCGGGTAAATCAGCAAATAACGATTTTAAACCTCTGATCAGACGCGAAGATCACTCGATTTCCAACGGCACTCTTCAACGACCAGTGCTTTGTTCCTTGATGTTCTTTTCTCCTAGGCAGTATGGTATCAAACGCACTTCTGTACTAATTATCACTATTAATTGCAACAATCAAGTTCGTTAACTAATGCAACGACCAGGTGTGTGCTCTATCATTTTCAATTTTCAAATGTATGATTCTCGTTACTTAGAAATTAAAAGGCATTAATTGCAACTGTAAATCGCCAGAACTTTACAACGACTAAATCTTAATGGAAGGAAATTGCTTCATAACAACAGCAATTGCAATTTGTTACAAATGTTCAATTTTAGTCAGAAATCTATAGGTAATCTATTTTAGTCAGAAATTATTAGACGTTGATTGCAATTAGAAAATATTGATTAACAATATTAATTTCCCTTTTCTAGCAACCGTTAATTTCAACT
This sequence comes from Aurelia aurita, assembly GCA_004194415.1. Taxonomy (NCBI): domain Eukaryota; kingdom Metazoa; phylum Cnidaria; class Scyphozoa; order Semaeostomeae; family Ulmaridae; genus Aurelia; species Aurelia aurita. The sequence goes on along the minus strand of REGM01000088.1, from coordinate 462,645 downwards.
TGCAATGTAAAGTTGCACAATCCATAGATAGGCGTTCGCCTGTTCTTTAAAGACCGACCATTGCCCCGCATGCGTTGCGATCGTTTGTTTTTGTTTTTCAATACTTTCTGACAGTCAGAAACTACGGAGCTGTGGAAAGCAAAATCACTGACTTCGCGCAAAGCATGCTGGTCAATGGTCGGTCTTTAAAGCTCGCACAACAGCGGTCTCTGACATATTACCTACGCTAATAAAAAAGTGCTTCAAAAGTCTGCTCGAAAACTCTAATTATCAATTTCGCTTAATTTTTCACAAACACGAAGTCTTTCTGTTGGCTTGATGACACTTCCAAACAGGCTTGCAAAGTTAAAGTACAAATCATTAAATCAACTGGTCGTTCTGGGTCAATTTTGGTCGAGATTTGCATATGTGATTGCCTGCCCCTCTGTCGATACTCATCTTGTGTAGGTTTGATACAACTTCCTGTGATGAAATCGTTAACAAATCAACCCAAAGGAACATTGTCTCACAAAAATTCATCCAAAATTGGCTATTGCACCAATAAACACATACACACATTTGAAGAAATTTGCTATAGAAGGGTTGCCACTTCACAAAGGAGGTACAGCCAACCCACAATCATATTAAGAGGACCTTAGAACTGGCATGTAATGACAAAGTACAGAAGCTACTATGTCACTACTTGACAATGCAAAAATGGTACCAACCTCGTAAGATGTAATTTTGATAGTTTTGATCAGCATCTGTGCCAACTGTAATGAGACAGTTAAGGCCATCAGCAGTGACAAACTCGTGTACCAAGTCTTTGTCATCCTAAAAACAAATGACAATAAAGTGTAAAGAAATTTTTCATTATTTCTGAGAATAGGTTTCAAATTTTAAAAAGGCCTTATGCGGAAGGTTGCATAAATGTTTCTTAGAGCACTACAGTTTGGTAGACAACAAGAGGAACTTCACGAGAATGTAAAAGAACAGCGTCGTCCAGGAAAGATATATTATCGACAAAATTGTCAGAAAATTTAAATTGTTTGTGACAAAACATCAAGAGTAATAGCACGATCTGAGCTCTATAGTTCTGCTGGCAACAAAAGGCCTTACAACGCGACCCACAAGCATCGTGGCAGAACGAGCATAGGGCTCAAATCTTTAAAAAGGTGGGAGTAAAATTCTATTACATTTTTTCTTTGAATTAAATGTCTTGAAAGGAACTCAGGGTACTTTGCTGTAAATCTACCGTGGAAATTTTTGATATCGTGATTAATTTCAAAATGGCGGCATTTATCATATTTGAAACCAGAAGAGTGACAGATTTCTGCTTGCCATTATATTGTAGAACGTCGTAAACTATAGTTTTCTTGAAGATTTTATCATTTTTCCTCTATTGATTTAAGATTTACGATGATTTTAATTTTTTCAAAATTTTCCATGAACTCTGTCAACAAAAATAAAAACGTCGCCATTTTGAAAATAATCAAGATATAAACAAATTTCCATGACAGATTTACAGCACAGTACCTTAAGTTCATTTGAAGCCAATTAATTCAAAGAAAAATGTAACAGAATTTTACATCCACCTTTTTAAAGATTTGAAAGATTTGAGCCCTATGCTGGCAGAACGCACAATAATTTCGCAAGCATTTAACCTTTGCTAAATTCTATCATCCCTACAAATCATCCAAAAAACTGACAACCGACACCACATCCTGCAATAGCGTACTCATCTCGATTTCGCTTAATAAAAACCAATTAGAAATATAAATACACCTTTGGCCTAAGAGGAAAGGCGTCGCTCCACAGACTGAAATTGCATTAACGTCAATTAATAGGGCTAATCATGGATTTGAATTGAAAACGTATCCATCTGCTAATTTGCAATGCTTCCTTTTCAAAACCGAAATCTCCATGTGCTAACGCTGAACCGATTTAGCTTACGACCTATGTAGCTCAAAAGGAACAATCCTTTCCTTATTATGGTCTTGGGTGTATTCCTTGGTGGGTCGATAAAAATCAGAAACCTGTTAAGGTTACTGTAACCCTTCAGACAAAAGATTCTCGATTTTTCGTTTTCGTCATAATCTAATGGTTTAAATATTTGAGTACCGTTTCAACCAACTCACTTCCAGAAATAACCACAATTACTGGGAAATTTGAGCATTTTAAAAGAAGCAATCATATTTCTCAAAAACTGCGGGAATGGACTTCAGAGGATTAAAGTAAACTCACTTGACCTTGCAGCTATATTCACAACATCCCCTGCTGTTATTTTCTTGATATAACGATTGACGAAAACCGCCCTAAAGCTTTATTGCTTGACCTGCGGCTTTATGTTTGCACTTTCAAGCCTAATCGTTTTTCCCGCGCGTTTTGCTTCAATTTGATAAAAGCCTGATTTCTCGAAACAAGATTCCGGGGTACTGGTGGCTACTAAAAAACCTTGGTGTACCTAACGGGCCAATCAAATCGCTTTTCACTTGGCATACAAGGTCACAAAGCATATAACTTCCAAACGGTGTCAGTGATTTATGATAGATCCACTGGTCCGACTTTTATAAGGGTTTAAAAGTTAAAAAAGACATTTCAGACATGAACATTAATTTAAAATTGCATTATTTCTAGACAGCACGTTTTATCAAAAATTCGTGACACCGTTTTGCAGTTCAGGACCTTAAGTCTTAGGTAAATAGATAGTTTTGGTCGAACAATGCCCGATGAGGTACACCAAGATTTTTTCGCAAGGGTGGTCGATTTCGCCTAAAATCTGGAATAAATCTTTTGCGTTTTTATTTAATCAACTGGTTATATTTTTATGGTATTCTACGTTTAATTCTGCTTCTAATAACATATACGTTTGTTTGGTATAGTTTAAGGAACGGCCGTGAAAAGTAGAGTTTCTTAATCGCTGTCTGAAGGGTTACAGTAACCTTAA
>REGM01000088.1:439395-456429 GCA_004194415.1 Aurelia aurita | reverse complement strand
TCAGCAGTTTCTTGCCACATTCAAAGGGATTTAAACAATATTTTGAGATGAACCTTCAAAGATCACTTTATATAAAATAGCAGTATCAAATGTTGTTTATAGGTAACCCGTTTGAATTACTAGAGATATTTCCAATACCATTTTAAGCCAATCTAAAGGATGTTGCCATAAAAAATTTTCCGGGGGAGTACCCCCAGATCCCTCCGACTTTTTGGCTGGTTTCCTTCTTTTTTGGCTGGCCTTCGGTCTTGGGGCCCTTTCTCCACAAAAGGGCCCGGGCCCTAAGTTTGCAGCCAGTCCGCCCCTGCATCCGTGCAATCTTTTTATATTTGTATTCGTGTAAAAATCTCACAGGAACTTACGACAAGTGTTAGACAATTATTAGATTTATGGAGTGAACTCAAAACGAAATATGATCAAAAATAAAGCCGTCGTGTAAAGCTGCGGTGAAGCGGTGACGGAATGCCGCTTTGACGTCCGTACTTTGCGGTACTTAGCCGCGTGCTAACCTTGAGCTGCTATGGAATGGCGACAGTTTTTAGAATCGTCAGGTGATTAAGCTAAATGCCAAGCTTTTGAGGGAATTAACTCAATTGGGCACAAATCGCAAGGATGATGGATATGAGATTGCTCATTGAATTACAACGGAAAAGGTAGAAAGTCTATGGTTAAGGTGGTGAGTTAAGTAAGAAGCACAGATTAAGGAGATGGGTTCTGTTAATGGCCATGCAAGATAAGCATGAAGAACGATGAACTGAGGAATTTTCATGATAATTCTTTAAACAATCAGCAATAAACGAACTCAATGGGCACAGAATGTGATGAAAACACACAATCAGCATTTTCTGCAACCTTTATAGGGTGGGCATGTGCTGTGTTTTGGTGGTCCTATGAATGTCTTGGAAAAATGATTTCCCCAACCCATTTTTCAGCGTACCATTACAAATTGCGCTCGTAAAAAGACTGGTTTTTGATACATTCATTTTTATGATAATCCGATAAAACCCAATTTTGAGGACAAATACGTCAAATATTGACCAACATCCAAGAACAGGAACAATCCAAATTAGTTGCAAAATGATATTGTTGAAAAGAGTTCAAAATAAACCTGATTTTAGGGACAGACATTAACATAGTATGGGAGAAATCAACCGGTTATGTGGACATATATGGGACCACTGTCCTCACTGCAACATTCCCACCCTTGCCTTTATGAGCATGACATGAAACCCAAACTAATTAAACATCAATAGTTGTTGTAACTTAGCAGAATATGGTACAAAGCAGAAAAGACAACACTTCTTTCTGTGGCAACTCCGCCAATGCCTAGGCCTAATTTCAAACATCAAACAACAACAATAACAACAAATACACAACAAAGGTTTACCTCAAAGCGCTAAAAACGTGACTGTCCATATTCAACTCGAAACATGCCATTTCAATGCTATTGTGGTCCACCTCAGGCTGGGATATCAAAACCGTTAACCCTAAATTGTTGATGTAAAGTCATGCCCAAATAAATAAGACACCGAAGTTGGATACCTAGCTCTCAAAGTGCAAGCAGTCTGTGTCTTTTTCAAACGTATTTTACGCTGACTTCCGCCTGATCACCTGATACACTTTGCTCTTAAACATAAAAATGTTGAAGCTTCTTCCTAAGCATTCTGCTTTGGGAGGAGCCTTTAAAATCGTGAGACCGGCCAGCAGTTCCTTTACGAGAATGTAGCTCTTATTTCATTGCTTTCCTAGTTTTCATTAGCTTGAATATTTTGCTGTTCAAAGCTACAGATCCTGGATATTCCCATTCCTTTAAGCCCTGTTTGACAACTGAAATTGAGAAAAACACATTGAAGCTTACCTGGAAAATTTGTTTCAGCGAGAACAAGGCTCTTCGAAGATCTCTTCCTGTTGCACTGATCAACTTGGCTGTGGAGGAGAAAAAAAACTGATTACAATATAGTATTTATTCCGCGAGGAAGGCCAATACCCATAACATACAACCCAATAACAGTCGTCCTGAGCAAGCCTCCAACGTGGAAGATGTTGGTACCGCGTGAATTGCCTCTTGGAGCCTTGCAGATTAAAAGATTGTCAGTAAAGGGCCTAAACAAGCGGGATTAACCATCCGGGTTCAGAGCTTTTTCAATAGCAACAGGCCTGTCTCCACTTTCTCTTCGCTTCATTGGCAAGACTGTGCAAGAGGGAGGCCTTGCCAGGCTACTATAAGGAGAAGGAGATATGCACATCAAAGACTCAACAAAGCCTGCACTATTTTAGCAACGAAAGTCATGTCTCAGCATCCAAAGAATTCCAGCAGATTCCTAGGATACAATGCCACAATGGCAAAACTCTGCTTTAAAACTATGAGCAGTCAGAAACATGGCTACTTTTGCATTAGGATGTATTCTATGAATAAACTTGAATTGCATTGAATGACAAGGTTGAAAAGCTCCCAGTACATTACTTTTTAAATTCGATCAGTTGTTTTTCTTTCCACTGGGATTAAGCCCGGAAATTTCACACTATGAGGGACTTTATCATGGTTAGGCCTAAATGTCTGGCGATTAAAAATCCCCAAAACACGATTCCAAACATTTGATATAGTCTGCTGATAAATGCAACAGACAAAAGAAAGTTTAACTCCAGTGTTTAGCACCTAAATAAGTTGATCAGAAATGAATTAACACTTTGCACAGTAAACGACCACAAAAATGAAAAAAGATTACAGTAACTAAAAGTTAAACGAGTGGATTGAAGTCATTTAGATTACATTTAAAGGCCAAAAATTGTCGCGACAAAGTGGATTTCCCCCATTCTGTTGGATGGAATGCACAGTCGTAACTCTGTCTGCTTTTACAAGTAAATCACCATATTCTTTCTAGGAATTTGAGATCATAGTCAACAGTATTGACAGGAACCTGTTCCTGGCCTCGCCATTACTCCGAGGCTGTTTAAACAGGCCAGAAAAAAGTGGCTTCTTTGCAATGAATAGTATTTAGTTACAATGCTTACTAAAAGCAGCCAGTGCAGTACTGTGGATTGGGTGAGTTCAAAAAAACTCCCTTCGAAAGGTTATAACTTTGTATACCTTCATCAAATAAACTTGGTGACTGCATAGTTGAATGGCCAAGATTCTTAATTTCTTAGAATAGATTCAATTCAAGAGTTCAACCCATTATAATCGGACATTTTGTTCCTTACGCAATTTTTGATGATTTCTAAAAAAGTATTCCCCCTGAGAGGGTATAATGAGACCCTCTCAGGGGTTGCAAGGAACAAGGGATCTAAACAGGGAACGAGGGAATATTAGTGAAAATGATCAAGGAACAAGGGAATAAATTTGTGAAAAATTGTATCTTTGGGGAACGGATTTTGTAATTATTCTAATAGCGAACAAGGGAACAAACAGAAAATAATTTGGAAACAAGGGAACTTTAACCCCATAGGAGGGCCTCTATAATAACCGTCGTGAATGAGTATATGGATGTTTATCCTTTGGCGAAAGCTCTTTCAGTGTTCACGTCACTGAAAATATTAATTCGTGGTAACAAATACCCAATACAATAAATAGGCCTAATCCCGAAGCTTCCAACTGCGAATAAACCAAACAAATATCATCAAAAGGAAAGACCAACATGGCAGCATCAAATTTATCTCAACCAAAAAGTTAAAATAAATACTACACTCTCAAAAAGTCTATTGAGTGTTACACAACTTATCTAATCGGTTTAAGTTTAAAGAGATAAATGAATCCCGCAGAATTTCTTTCCATATCGCCTTCGATAAGGATAAGCAGTCATTCTCTGAGCAATTTAGCGCCCTGGGGCGTTTAGCTGAGACAAGGTTAGATGTCTCAATGTCAACAAAGTTTCTGAATCAAAAGGTATAAAGCGTCACATCCTAGGTTTGCTATAACCTCTGTAAAAAAGTCATAATGCCGGCAACGACTCGAAACAAAAACGAACAGGTACTGTATTCGTTCGAGCAGGAGCGAAATTATTTCTCGTTAGATCCACTTCTAGACATGATCCTTTGCGGCCCCAAATCCAAGCTCGCATGATACGAAAGTCATTTCTGGCCAAAACAGTGTAAATTTAATTTACTGGGCTGGATTTTTATAGGACCATTGGATAGCAGAGTAGGTTCAATTCTACAGGGTAAAGTCAAGCTTTGTGCAACTAACTGTTCGACTCAAACATTTAAACGATGCACAATATCAGTATTCCTGCACTTTGACTGACCGGCTATCTTGGAATCAAATAAAGCACCATAAAATAGTTTTTAGTGACGCAAAATTAAGTACCAAAGATTTCTGGCGTTCTTTGTGTGCATTATCAAGATTAGGGCAAATAATTCGCTACTAAACCCCTCTTATATACCGACTAATGCTCTCCAGATGCTCCAAGACTTCAACAATTTGAATTATGAGAAGCCCTTGCGCAACTTTCGCAATTGATAGCTTTACGTTACCCTGGGTACCAGAGCCGCTTTTTCAAATATATTGGGCTCTGGTACCCAGGGAAGCTTTACGTAGGAATCGGGGGTAGGGGCCATCGAGTTTCCGACAAAGCCTGACAAAACATACTTTCGCTCCGCCCTGTTCTGTGGAACTATCCATCATATTGTTACCTTCGTCAAACAATCACTTAACTTTTGGTGTGGCACAGTGGGTGTGGTTACTGGTTGGTTACACGTAATTATTTTATAAGAAAATCATTATAAAAACTCTATCTCAGGTCACTAAAAAATCAGTACTGGAAATTCAGTACTGGAACAACATTATTTCAGAAACGTTTTATCATTATATTTTGACTTGTTTCTTGTATTGTATTGCTCGCAAGGTACTTGAGTAATGTCTAGACAGTGATACGGCTTCATAATACGAAGTTATGAAATGTTCAGTAAGGGCCCAAAAAGAATCCTCAAACTCCTAAGAAACTTTTAAGAAACTTTTGAGTTTTAAGAAACTTCAGTACTGATTTTGTGATCTTGACATAAAGGTATGAAATAACATCTTGAAAAATCCTATTTTGAAGCACATTCTGCAAGGGCCATTCTGATTCTTAATGCGAATGACCTGAGCTATATGGCGCAGTCTATAAATAAGACAAAGAAAACCAAAACATGCCACTGTTTCTTTTGGCTTTGCTTTCTTTGGACACGCGTCGGATTATCAAAATATACTACAAATACAACCAATTGTACTTCGTTGTGTCAATTTGTACACGGGGGGGGGGGGTTCTTCCGGGTTCTTCCATAGTAAAGGTAACTGGGGATGTGCCGCGCTCAAGGGTATACTTTTTCGGACTTCTAGTCTAGGGAAGGGTATGCTTTTTGGCAATTTTAGTCTAGGCCAGTCTAGGCAAGGGTATAAGTTTTGGCAAGTTTTGGCAATCAGGAAAGGCCAAATTTTCTTAATTTGTGTCTAGAAACGCAAAATGTTGACGATTTTGGTACAGAAACCCAAGATTTTGGTGATTTGTGCCTAGAAAACGGCAAATTATGGCACTTTTGGTCTAGAAAATAGTCTAGCCAAGGGTATAATTTACACAAAAATTGGTCCAGCCAACGGTACCATTTTGAAGATGCTCGCGGCACACCCCTATCCGAAATTTGGCCAAGAACCCCCTGTCATCGCAATTTCCCAAAACGTGAAGCATTCTCAAAACTCTTGAGATATGTACAACATATCTAAAAGCGCTGTCAGAAACAATTTCATACTGGCGTGTTAAAGAAAAGACTGCTGGTTCCATTTGTTTGATGACTGCGTCATAGACAATGGATTTGATTTGATAAGAAGCGGGAACATCGGCCTCTTATTCAAGTTGAAACAAATCTAGACAAATCTCCTCTTCCAAAACACGTAGCCTATGAGCTTCTGAACAATAAAACGCAAATAAAAAAAAGTGAAAACAAATACTATCTCATAAATTGAAAACATGTAGACTGGCTTTGCAAGGATTGGCCTGTTTTGTGTGAAAACAATCCCAACAGACCAATATTTACTGCTGGGCCTTATCGGTAAGCTAGTTGTCTGTAGATGATAATTTTGATCGAATTTAAAGATGGCAGCTTATGGAAACATATCTCATGGGGTAACTTCTCCTTTTCCTTGGGATTTGGGGAGATGAAAATAGCAAGTCGTCACTTTATATGGGACTGAGGGATCGTAAAAATAGAACAGTAATCCCATCGCAATAACCTTAATACATTACTTTTCTTCAGGAAGATGTCTCAATGACATAGGACACTTTGCAACAACTGGGAGTGGGCGAATTTACTTTCTAATTCCTCAAAAAAGCCACTAGTCATAGAAAAATTTTGCCTTAACAGGAACCTTTACAAGGCACTTGACAACACAATTGAGGCCCTCCGAGAGGGGTCAAAGTTCCCTTGTTCCCCAAGTATTTTTGTGTTTGTTCCCCGTTCTCTGTAAGACGAATTAAAAAACATAATCAATTTGTTCCCCAAAAATATGATCTTTTACAAATTTGCTCCCTTGTTCCCAGACCTGCCTTTTTTGCATTTAATCCACCGATCAAATTGTTATAATTCGGTGGGGAGCAGGGGAATGTTCTGAAACTCCTTTCCCACAGTCTTTATGCCGCAAATGTTCATTGTAGTTAATTTATGTTGTAGTTAGCGTATGGTGATTAATTTACAAGTATTCTTTGTTTTCTTTTTGTATATTGTCCTAGTAGTGTTCATTGTTTTTTGTTATATGTAAGAACATGGGGTAGCCACGATATTTTGCTCCTCGTGTTATCGTCCCTGTAGTGGTGTATAGTTGTATAGTATTAATAGGTAGAGTAATTAAACATGTATTGTAAGAGTTTTATCTGGATTAAAAAAAAGACCATTTTTACTAATGTTCCCTTTCTCCCAGATTATAAATTCCAATTATCCCCTGCCTGTCCCCCAAAAACCCTGACAGGGCATTACAACTCTGGTATCTAGAAGTTTAGTCAACATACACTATACTTTGGCTGATTTCACATAAATGCATGTCTTGCACGTCCACTTTTAGGATACTACCTTAGTGATTTACGTAGATCAGCATCTGTGCATCATTTATCATAAGAATATTCTTGCTCGTATGTTGAACTGTCATTTTTGGATCATACAGCTGCTGTGGAGAAGCTTTACTCTCAATGTTCATGTTTTTTATGTTTTTGAACAGAGGCAGCTTCAACTTAGAGTTTGAGACCCTGTTTTAACAGCTGATAAGTAATCACTCAGCCAATTTAAAGATTTGAAACTTATGCTGTTTCTTTTATGGACATATGAAATACATATATACATACATACATAGTACATACATACATTTTTTATTTCATAAAGCAGGTTAAAAGGTCTGGCAGCTCAAAGGAACTGATGTGGACCTGTTATAACTAAAACCAAAGGAAATAATTATTACATCATGAGTAAAAGATAAAAGTTTAAAATTGTTTAATAGTATTTAAAATCTTTCTCTTTGTTTAAAAAACCAGTTAATCCTTTTTCTAAAGTAAAGTCATTTATTGTCTGACACACAGTTTTTAATCTTGTTTTGAAAATTCGCGTATTTTCTGTGTCCTTTACTTGGTCCTAAATGCTCCCTAAATCATGTTTTACACATAACCATCTTTAAAGATGCTGCAAATATTGTTATCTGCATTTTCATTGCTCAGTCAAATTTAATGACCTCATTCCTGTTCTAAAAAATAAAAGACTGCTGAAACTGCTTTGGAATCAATTTCACTTGCTTTCTAACAGTTCACATACACATAAACTGCTCTGGTTTAAACTTCTATGTTTAACAACTGAGCAGCGACTTGTCAGATCTACTGAAGCAAGGTCTCAAACTCTAAATTGAAGCCTTTTCTATTAAAAATGTCAGGAACATGAAAATTGAAAGCATAGCTCCCCGACAGTAGCTGGTAGTAGCTCAATTCAGTAATCCTCAGAGAAATTTCGCATATTTAAGTGTATTAGTCAGCTAATACACAGCCGAATTGGCAAAGGTTGCAAATTGCAAGTGAAGATTTCATCTACTGGGTGTTGATGAAAATTCATAGCAGCAAGAGTACTTGATGGATTTGAATGTATCAAATTCTACTTAAAAGCCGAAAGACCGAAGAGTTTTTGTGATTTTTCTCACATTTTATGAGCACTGAAAATATAGGTAAATTTGACTTCACAAAAATTTCTTGGTTGCGAAATGCCTGAAAAAGGGCCTGAAACACTTTATCAAAATGTAAGGAATCTCCTCACACAGATCAATAAGCAAGGGCATTTCCTTCTCTCAAGAGTTATAGATAGGAAATAGACTTTCAAACAAATATTGAAGTTTTTCAATTCCATAGCAATAAATGTGCAAAGCATATCATGGGAAAATTTGTACATTCTTTATTGTTCTGAGTAGGAGTTTATTTACGATTTGATCAAATGTTTTAGGTCCTTTTCAGGCTTGTTGGAACACCAGGTGGTGGGTATAAAGTGACCATCCATGCTTATTGAAAACCATAGACACAAATGCAGTTTGCAAAGAGGGCCTACAAGGGTGTGGGGGAGGGGGGCAATTTCTATTTATATGAAAAGATTTGCAAAACCGAAAACTTAAGAATGAGACACAAATCTCTTAGATATTATCTTTTCTTTACTGTGATTTCGGAGGAATGTATCTTAAATACCCCCTGTCAACATTCTTAAATATCATGCATATCATGAAAACAAACTGGAGGAGAATCAGGGAGGAGAATAAGGATATCACGTGCTGGATTACAAAGTGACTTATCTCTCCACAATATCAAAATATTTGAGACAAAGTTAGAGAGGCTGAAGCATCAAAATTCTAAATTGGGTTAGCTGAGCATTTAGAAATTACCATTTGAATACAAAACAAAAGAAACAAGGTTTTAAAAATTAGCCTTGTGTTTTCGAGAATCTGGTGGCTATAACCACAACAACATGTGGTGCACAGATCTGATCACAGCACTTACACCCCTCCATCTGGGTAGACTTGACAGCAACACAGGAATTTAGGAAGTTTGCAAAACGTAACAATATACTCAAAAAATTACTTATGCCATAATAATGGGGCGATGAAATCTTGCAAAAACTTACCAATGATATTGTGTACTCTGACAGACAGTTGTGTGCGAAGCACGATGGTGTTTTTTCGGCTAAAGTGAGGGAAAACAAACATGAAACTTAAAGCTATGAAAAGCCTGTTGGGATGAAATAAAACTGTGCTGGCATATTCTCATGCGATTTAGTACCTCTCCTGGTGATTTTCAGAGTTTGACTTGTGTTGCAATCAAAGACCTTGGGGAGAAATCTACACCCATTTTCCAAGGAAATAATTTCAAAATGTGAGCCTAAAGGCCAGGGCTCTCTGAAGCCACTTTGTTTACAAAATTTTGAACTGAAGGAAAAACCTTACAAGGAGTCAAACTGAATTCTTTAGACACCTCAAAAAGTGTTTTATCTGCTGCTAAAAGCCCACAAATTGCTCGCTTCCCAGACAACGAAATTGATTCAGAAAAAGGATGTGTTTGTACTGTGTCTTATAACATCAAAAAATACAATGAATGCAAAATGACTGCAAGTCAAAAGGCATGGGAAAGTCAACAAGCAGCCAGTAGTGGTAAATTAAGTACCTATACTCATATTACGTCTACCTGCAGCCCTAAAATAGCTTTGAAACACTTGAGAATAAATCAAAACTCGAAAATCTGAATTGTTTGTGGCTTGTCGATTAGATAATACATGACCACATTCCTCAGACTAGGAAAGACAGAAAAAGACCACAACTGTTCACTCGTTATTATTCCCTCGTTGATCGTAATCACAACTCCAAAGAATAATCTCCAGCCTTTCACCAAATCCCGTGAGATTTTGCAATACCAAAGAATTGTTTATCAACGGAATTGATCAGGAACAATCGGCTCACAGAGTCGAAGCCTCTCATAAGCTTCTGCAGTATTTCCCAACAAAACTTCAGCACAAATACCCTCAAATAGAAGCATAAACTGTCAGTGCCATTAAACCCCAAAATAACTTGAAATTTCACGGGTAATTTAAGGCCCATCCCTTTTATTTTGCTACATAAACAAGCGTAAGACAGGGGAATCCTTCGTTTCGAGAGTAGACAGCTCAGAAATTCCAGACAGTGTTTTGAGGACAGAACTTAGCAAAATCTTGAACTATGTATGTGGTTTTCAAAGATGAAAAGGGCAACTGATGGTTTACTAAAATAATTTGATAGAAAGCAGATTCGTAATTTAACTTAAATTTATCGATGATTGCTTTACAAGCAGACATATTTTCAACACCAGCAAATCACGGGAATAAATCAATATATGCATTTGAATACCTGTCGCGAAATCCCTCCAGCTCGTCATTTTGTTCTTCAAGTGTGCTCTCCAGGTCTAAATACGCCAAATTGTGAGACAGCTGTAAAGCTACATCTTCGATCTGTGTAAAATAACATTTTACATTTATTTCCTAATATTATGAATTATTTAGAGCAATAATCACAAATAAAATACCAGAGAAAACGTTGATAGGAAACGATAACATTCCAAGACTCTTGTTTGCATGAATAAGTTGCGAAATGACAACAAATATAATAGCACATGCTTATCGCAGAATAAAACGCAAAATCAAACACATTTCTGGAATTATGAGTTTATCAATTATTAATATAACCAATCTTAGACATATTGCTCTTTTTGGATCAGTAACGATAGGGTGGATCTCCAACAAAAATCCAAATCATAACGCGATCAAAACATTACAGCGAAGTGAACAACAAATATAATAGCGCATGCTTGTCGTGATATAACACAGAAAATCAGTCCAATCAATTCGATTTCTGAATTCATGAGTCTGTTAATCATTAATATAACCCATCCACGACAAACTTCTCTTATTTTATCAGCATATACCCAAGAAGAATCGAAAATATAACGCGATCAAAACACTACAGCAAACAGCCAGCGAAGTGAACAAGACTTTCCATACGTTGTGGGGTGCCCTCAAAAGCTTGTGCAGTCCTGAGATCTGGTTGCAAAGTGAAATATTTGGATGGAATGAATAAGTAGGTGGCCTTGATGGTTCTGGAAATGTAGTACTGTTAAAAGGATCTGTATCATCTAAGTACTGCACTTTGCATTCAAACGGCGCCATCTTCTCATCTTGTTCCTTTCTTGCTCGTCAATTTCTTCTTTGAAATCAAACGACAAGTTTCTATACACATATCCCCAATGCGCATGCGTTCTACTGTGATTTACGTCAGACAGCAGGGGGTTATTAATAAATTCCGGGTTTGTATATGTTCATTTGTTTTTAACAAATAACTCACAAATAAACCCTATCCATTATTTTGCACTTTCCTTATGAAATATGTCGGGCTACCTGAGGTAAATTTTTGCTTTTCACAACCACAAAACATCTAGAATTATTTCTTATCGTATAGAGTGTCATTCAGCTTGCCCCCTGTTTCTGGCAAAAAAAAACAGACGACAGTCACACGACAAGCAACGGGAAGGGATCAAAGCAGACACGATAGGGAGAGGGTGGTTGGGGTGGGTTTCTCTTTCTCCTGTTATTGGGGTTTCTTCAACTTCAAAATTAAATCTTCCATTTGGACTTTGACCACAAACAAACGGCAAGAAAAAAGCAGACAATTGTTTAATGCTACTTCGCAGTGTCTTCCTTCGCACCCCCAAAGTCGATCACAATATATTTTGCCAGGGTTAAAATTACTGTGCAGTTTTCTTTTTTAGTTATGACTGCTTTTTACAGTTATTGAAATCAAGGAATTTTTAGGGGCTCTGTATTTTTGCTGGTCTATTTTTCCGAACACGACAACAACAACGGACTTCTCTGACGTAAGAATCTTGTTTACACCATATTTGTAATGCCATTTTGAGTGGGCAGGCACTACGAAATGCTTTCGTAGTGACAACTCATAAATCATCAAGTGTGGAACAATCAGCTTTCCAAATAACTTTTTGCGAATTTTGCATAAATATATGTGGCATGTATTCGCAAAATTCGACACCTCTTTGTTGCGATGATTTGGGGGATGTTTTCAAGATGAAATAGTGTTCACTACCAGTCTTTTTGACGTCATCAGAAAAATAATCCATTCATGAACCTTACACTCGATTAATTCGGTATTTGCGTTGCTGTTCGTGCGTAGAATTGATCCTTTCCGGAACTGGATAAAATTCTTGAGAGAAATTTGTATTGTCTGGATTGAGGGCGGTTTTCAAGACTCAAATGATATCAAGTTATCAGTTTTGTTGGTTAAAAAAACACAAACAAACACAAATAGAAAGGGATAATAAACCCACTTGTCGTGTCAAAAGGGTCCAAATAGATGCATGACACGCCTTAGTTTGTCGGAAAATTCATAGTTTCGCGAGGCAACAAATTTACAAATTTGTTTGTGTGAGGGATGGTTATTCAGGTGGGTTTCATGCCGTCCTACCCTTTCTAAGCGCATTTCAATGTTCACCATCATCCTTTTCATGCATTTGGGAGTAAAAATCTCTTCAAAAAGTTGCTCCTTGTTCCCCTAGTGATCCCTTGTGGACATGCACCAAGTTTTGATTGGCGGAAAATTAGGCACGTGTCCGCAAAATGAGCCAGTCAACAAACACAAATTTAGGCCCATTTTGCCAACCAATCAAAATTTGGTTCCTATGCTGACCCGTATGTTTCATGTTCATTTTGACTTTGCGATAAAGCCATCCCTTTAGGCTTTTGTTCATCACAATGTTCTCCCTTGAACGCCAAAATAACTCTTTCAGGTTCAGGCTGCAACACTTGATAACTAAACAAGCCCGTAATCGTGGTTGTAGTCACTCTAGTNAAATCTCTTCGAAAAGTTGCTCCTTGTTCCCCTAGTGATCCCTTGTGCACAGGCACCAAGTTTTGATTGGCGGAAAATTAGGCACGTGTCCGCAAAATGAGCCAGTCAACAAACACAAATTTAGGCCCATTTTGCCAACCAATCAAAATTTGGTTCCTATGCTGATCCGTATGTTTCATGTTCATTTTGACTTTGCGATAAAGCACCCCCTTTAGGCTTTTGTTCATCACAATGTTCTCCCTTGAACTCCAAAATAACTCTTTCAGGTTCAGGCTGCAACATTTGAGAACTAAACAAGCCCGTAATCGTGGTTACTCTAGTGGGAGCTTCCCTAGATCCATTTTCACCCTATAAAAAGACATGAGCTAGGACCTGGCAGAACCTCCCTAATGTATCAGCTTGATACGAACCTTGTGTTCTTTTGGGATTCAAGGGAAATGGACGTTCAGAGAAGAGATATAGAATTCAGGGGAATAAACTTGAAAGAGAAACCCCCTCTTCTGAGTTCCTAACTGCGTTTGAACCATGAGATTTCTTGTATTTTTTCTGTAGTTTCTAGTTCTAGCTGTATTTCCTTCTCAAATCCTTAGCAAAAATTCATTATCAAACTTCTATCAACTTTGATGCTGAATTTTCTCTCGTGGCTATTTATCACTGGATTTGTAAAGCTATTGATAGTCTAGCAAAACATAGTGAACAGATCATAAAGGGCGACGCTAACCAACGGATATACATGAAAAACCCAAGAAGACCTGACTCATCAATAGAAGGATTACTTGATTTGTATCGAGGACATATAAAGATAAATTAAACTGGGGGATGAACATATGGCAAGTTAAGACAATTCATTGTTATTATTAAACCACGAAACAACACTAAGGTGGCCACAGAAGTGACAATGTGCCAGTACACATATTTTTCTGCAAGAAACTCTTCATAAGAAACCTAACTCTCAGATCACTAAAAATGAACAGACTTCAGTATTTGGGGAAAAATTATTTCAGAAACTTTTTCTTTTAGTGAAGGAAATCCATAGAATATTTTCATTTCGTCTTTTCTTTTTCTTGTAATTGAATTTTCTTGTATATGAGGTACTTGAATAATGTCTTGAAATTGGAAAGAGCTTGATAAACTTCGTTGTGAAGTGTTTACGATGGGGTGGGAGGTAACCACTAAGAATGTTGTGAAACTCCTAAGAAACTCTCAAGAAACTTTGAATATTAAAAAAATTAGAATTTTACGAAACTTTCAGCACTGGGCAAAATTCTTAGTTTCTTTAAAAAAAACGTGTACAATTTTCCAAGAAAGATTGGATTTTAGATTAGAAATCAGAAGGAAACAGACTTTCGGATAGCAGAAGATCGATTTCTCAGAGATTCAGAATAAGAATGTTGTTTTAATCCCAAAGAGACAACACCCACTTTCTAATCTCGCATCTCAAAAGTGTCAAGAGATTTTAAAATTCTAAGCTCTCGTTCTTTGAGCTCTTTCGATTGTTGACTGCTTCAGAATATTGTTGGCGTTCTCCTCCCGCCAAAGGTGTATCTTGACACCCATCCTGTTCCTGTCCATAAATCGAGTCACTTCACTTTTCCACAAAAATAGGTGCCAAGCCACAATCGCCGCACATTTAATTCAAAAAGTCACCGAAGAGATAAAACCAAAAAGAATGTTTTTGGTGATAAGTAAACTTTAAAAAACTACAATTTCAAGGAGGAGTTGTCCTGAAGGAATTCCTTTTTTGGTCAATTTTAGGCCTATAATCCTGCCAGGGGATCATCTTAAATGATACGATCTATCGGCTGTTCGAAAATGAAAGTAACAGATGTGAATGAATCAAGCTATGAATTTCTTGCTAGAATCAGTGTGTGTGATGTTAAAAAAGAAAAAAATTATAACAAAGAAGACAATAAATCACACAAGTGCCAGTCGAGACCTCGTATGTTGATTGGTGAAAATCTGACAGGCATGAAAAAGAGTGGCTCGAGCCATTTCTGTAGTGGTCTAATGCCTTTATCTTAAATCTGGATGCCATATTTCTTTTCAATATCTATGCACTTGATGCTGAGATAGTTATCTTTGAAGTTCTAAATTTCGACCGACCATAAACCAAAACTTCAGTAATATTGCCTCATGGAGCACTGAAAACACTTGAAAGCAAAAAGACACAGACTTACAACATCACGATCTAATCGTGAATCTGTTCATGAATCTCACGATCTCATTTACTTACACTGTTTCATTAGGCCATTTGCTAAAGCTCTCTTTTGAGGTTGATCTAACATTTTAACCACTATGTTTTAACTTCAAAGATGAATATCTCAGCATACAAACCACATGTAAGTAAGGTATAAATGTTTAAGTTTGCTATCGAACAGCATGATTCATCATATTTTGGAAAACTTTTATCAATATCTTTATCGCTGTACTCAGTCAAATTCGTTAACTTATTTTTGACACACATTAAAACGAGCAGCAGTTTATTTAATAAAAATGTGTGTGTGTGTGTGTGTGTGTGTGTTGTGTTTGCTGATAACGAGTACATGCTCGAAACGTCGTGTTTTATACATCTACGCTATTTTATGGCACTACAATTATTTATCTATTATATTTTTGTTTCAGCAGTTTATTTAGCTCTACCACGGAGAGGAGCAGGACAACGATTCGTGTTAAAAGTCTAGAAGCTGCATACAATCTGCACTACCCCCTGTGGTGTATTACCCAGGCTACCCAGTGTCTAATAGAACCTCGAACAGACTTTATTGTACCCTGGGTACCAGAACTTTACTGAAACCTTGCGACCAAATTTTCGCTAGAATTAATTTGTATGAGTGCCCCTTCGTTTATTAGTTGTCTTTAAATTTATTCTGGCAAAACTTAATTTGAAGTTTTTGGAACACCCTGTACATTACGTTGCTTACATTTTGCACAGTGATAATGGGAGTACGATCTAAATCGCTTTGTTATATCAATGTTTTTCGAAATTATTTAGGACATCCTAAATCATGCAACTTTCTAGTCATTCATTTCCAGCCACTGGGAGATAATCTTTGAATACGATCAAAGAGTGAAATGATAAAATTTTGGTTAATTTCGAAACAGTTAGTTTCCTAAATCTCTTCCAATTTTCAGGAAAAATAAACGATGAAGTTTTGTTTGTGTGATGTAAAATCTTTCGAAAGAGGATATGAATATTCACACTAAAATCTAATTATTCATCAGTTAATTTCACATATACGCATATACGTGGTAAATAACAGTTGAGGTCGGATAATCATAATAATTTACAACAACGTAACATCGTTAAACTGTCTTATACCAGCTAAAACCCAAACCAGTGGTTAAATCTTTTATGATTTTCCTTTTGGCCTAACCGCTCCGGATGGGCTGCCACTAAAACTGAGATATAGTTGATGTATTGATGTTAATCAAATGCCAAGATGGGTGGCATGCAGTCATTTTGTTTTTGAAATTGATGTTTAAAAACTAGGCAATTTTTATTGCTACTTGCCAAGCAGAGTTTTAAAATTAGAGACCATCTCATAGAATTTATAAATACAAAAATGTCAAAAGAGGATTTTGAAATCATTTATTTTTTGAACATTTTAGAACATTTTTTATACCTCTTTTATAAAAACTGAATTGTAGGTAAAGATCACGTTTGAGAAGTATCAAGGAACATTGAAAAATTACATTAAAAAATTACATTAAAAATTTACAGTCAGAACGAACTCTAATTTTTTATTTAGCATCTTGACCATAGATTATTTTTCATATTCTGTCATTGGCCAAACCAAACAATATCCTATGGTTCCGTCAAATTTTGATTCTTTTTAATGGTACACCCGGTATCAGAATTACGCCTTGAGCACGTCCTTAATTTATTCAGTAGTTTCCGATTTTGTTGCTTGTATTGGGCATTCAGACACAATGTGTAGAAAATAGAAGACCTTTTGCGATATCATTGACTCCGTTAGCAATACTGCTGCACTCAAGAGGATGACTAAGGGTGTGTTTGATTGGCAATTCCAAACCTACCAGATTCTGAAAACGGTAGACTTCGCAGGGACGGAAATATATTTCCCAGTCAAACACAAAAATCTTGAGACGGTAGGTTTCGGGTTCACCATCAGGGTTTGCTAATGAAAGCGAGAATTTCTCCGAAGTCT
>REGM01000088.1:384230-435092 GCA_004194415.1 Aurelia aurita | reverse complement strand
GAAAGCATTTCAGACAAACGATCTAGCCAATTTAGAGATTAAGAAATTAAGAAAGTCGCAAGAAACTTCTGGTAAGAAAACTAATTTAAAATTTAAGATAACTTCGTACCAACCCCGAACCAAAGTTTCTCATAGAAAGTGCGTGTATTTAGAATAAATTGATTCTCTTACCTTTTCCTCTGGTGCAGTTCCCAGTGGAGCTTTCTTCTCTGCATCAGGACTTGGCAATTCACCACCGCAATTCGAATCGAAAAATCCACTATCTGCTTGCCTTCGTCGATGAGATCTCCGTTTCTTTGTAGGCTCTGAAGTAGCCATATTAAATAAAAACTCAATAATGTAGAGAAATGATCAATAATGATCTGATAAACTTTATACGAGCTCCATACGAGGAACAGCAACCCCAGGCTGTCAACAGCGTCTCCGTCGGGAAAAACCCCAGGAACGAAATACCAGCTTAAAATCGTCGACCCGTCGACCATATGCTGTAGCTATCTCGGCAAATCAATCTCTATTGTCTTGCTATAAAAAGACGAGGTCACCATACAAGCATTGAAGCGAGGCGATGGCTTTGCGATGCAAACTCTTCGACAACTCTCTTCGACTGTCTCCACATAAACACACAACAACTCTTCACTCCAATCTGTTCCATGTTGCAAACTCAGGAAACTAGCATTTTAACGAAACTGGATTTCTTCTCAGCAACCAAATATCGTAGCCTGCTGAGCACGTTTTGTTCTCATGAGCTTACGATATTAAAGATTGATTCAATTTCGCGACTAGACAAATAAATCTACGCAGAACTGGAGGGTCAACACCAGGATTTCACACGGCTAAGCCAGGCCACTACCTTACTTAATAGCTAAGAATCGCTTTACCGTGAATAGCTCAATTGCGTTTCTCGCTTGTACCTAAACAAAAGCAATTAAATACTGGTGGCCTGGTCTATGGTAAAATCGCAGAAAGAATGAGAGGAAATACACAGTTACAGAGGTTATTTACCGGTGTAGTACTGAGCGAGACCAGTCAGCAAAACAGTGACCCCCCTGTAAGACACAACCTCCTTACCCAGGATGCTTCACGCCTCAAGGCATATTCTCAGAAGAATTCTGTGAAAAGAGAAATCGCGATTGGTTAGATACTTGTAATAAGTAAACATCGGAGTTCAGACTGTAGTCTTTTAAGAAACCAATAGTCGCCTCTGCTCGTCGAATGGGAACCCACTAATCCGTGAATTAAATTCTATTTAATCTAAAAAGCTACGGAAAGCACCGAAATATTTAAAAAGATTGGCAGTGCCCTTTGACAAAGTGGTTTCATTTCACTTAATGAGGCAAGGCATGTTTGGGACGTTTCCTACCACCTTGTGTTAAAGTAAATGAACGGAGATATACCGATCTGGTCTAAAAATAGAAAAAGAAGGTCACGTGCCACTTATTGTCCTACTGTTTGATAATCTATGGAGAACATAAAATACAATAGGCTATATTTAGATTGTCCAGTGGCCTTGGCTAACGCCATTTTCAAGTCTGTTCAATTTACTCTAAGCAAAGCAACCTACTCCTAAATGCTTTGGTAGCATTTAAGAAGAGCTGGTTTGCTTCCCATAAGAATCTTTTTTAGGGATAGGTTGATACTGAGCGGGTAGTTACAGGGATAGATTGAACCCAACCAGATGAAAGATGAAAACAATTTTAGCCGTTTGAAGGTTTTCTATAATGCAGAGAAGACATTTTGATAGTAAAAATAGTGTAATTTCGACTCCAACCGCTCCTCTATTGCCATCTGAAAGAGGAGCGGGGGGGGGGGGCACTGTAGATCAGCTGCTCAACGTTAATAGACTGACTGTCTTTTTTAGTTGACTCTGCAACTGTTTCATGACTAAAAGTCTCCCGAGTGGTACAAAATCTAAAAATACCTTCAATTATCTTCAAATGGAGCAGTGTGCTATCAATGTTGTTGACACTTGGTCACAGCAGCAGATCTTCAGATGAGGTCAACAAGAAGAGAAGAAACGAGATTATATAATAGTGAACTTATTTAAAATTCAACGGTTGCTTGTGGCGACAGCTCTTGTCAGACTCTTTTCCTTTCAACAGGAGTACCTTTTTCATTGACCATGTTAAAGTTTCAATAGGCTTTCTGATTGGCTAATTTCAAATAACCGTAGTTTTTAGTTTCGTTATAGTGCAAGCACTAATACACACTAACATGAAGCAATTCAAGAGATTGCATTATGGAATATATTGACTGCAAGCGTTGCAGGCGCATTTATTTTCGAAATACCAATTTTTTATGAGAATTTTAAATTGGTTTGCATTTCTTGATGCCTTTATCTCATTTGGAAGAGAATTCGAAATCTTTGGACCCAAACAGCTAACAGAGTTTATACCATAATTTGTAGAAAAGAAAGTCATTTTTTTGAAGATTATATCTTGTGGGTTTTGGGAGGAAATAGTCTTTCATAAAGGCTGGATTCAAGTTGTGCAAAGTTTTGTAAATTTCAAGTGCGAACAGCCTAATAAAATGGAAATATATTGTAGTAGATTCTGCCTTGGCCGAAGGTTACTATACCGTATACAATGAAGAATAATCTGAGAGTGCTAGGCCCTTTCGTTGACTTTTTCAATTTTTTTTTCGTTTCTTCTTACGATTTGCTTACGATCCTACGATTTACTGTGACCAGTGTCAGACGACAATATCCAGCAATGGTTTCATTACTCACTCGCATCTTCAAATTTACTTCTGTCGTCTGTTTTATTCAAACGTGAGTGACAATACTACAAGTCCAAGTCACGCCAGGTTCAGCTGGGATTTGTGCTTCGAAGGTGGGATTTCTACTTCTTGTGGTAAACAAACACGTGAGAGAAAAACAGTTATTGAAAAACAAAAATTCATTGTCAAGTGATAACCTTGGCTGGATATCAATGATACATCATCATTTGTGAGGCCAAAAACAATTACACTGATTATCTGAGTCCCTTGTATCCCTGTGGTAAACCTTGCTCTCCTGTTGACCAAAAGCCGATTGACACTTGAGGCGATGCGGCGCAGCGTAATACAGTTCAATGAATGCAACTTTGTCGCATTGGCAATGCATCGCCGGTGTCCCTGCACTTCATTGTTGTTGAAAATGAGCCAAGAACGACGTTTCAAGTAAGAATTACAAATGCCATTACAAAAGCATTTCATAATGCAACTGGGCCAACACACAAATCTAGCTAAATAAATATTTAAATTAAATGCACCGAATTTCCAAACAATTCAGCGATTTAGGACCCAAGGCATTATGTTTGTGTTCGATTATTTAAAAAAGAAGTGCTAACGCAAACTACATTGTCGTGTACATGGCATTGCGTATTCGAAAACATTTCACGAGAATAATTCACGAGATTGTGTTGTGAGTTATGAGTCTATTTATGACTTCTGTAATGCAATGTCTAAATAAAACGAATTTAAGAGTTTCCCGGAAAGATCTTTGACGAGAATTGTACTGGTAAAATGAGATGCTTAAAATTTTTCCCATAGATAAGTTGGAAACGAAAATAGACTAGTGTTCATTGATTGTAAAATTATGTAACAAAGAAGGATGGTAAAATCATATTGCATGGTTGCACAGTGTTCGTGTGACTGTTCCTATAAATACTTAATAAAATTCTTGTGCCGCTATGCACGCATGTACGTAGGCAACAAGTCGCAAAAATTGTCATTGGATAAAACAGCTTGTGCATTCTACATCAACTAAAGATAAGTTTCGAAAGTGAATAGCTCCCTCGAGCTTTCACATCCACAATCACACGAGCAATAGACAATAACCCTAAAGATGGCGGCTCCAAAGACTCTGGTAAAAAGCTCCCTGACGATCACCTATTATAACTAGCTTTTTACCAGCATGCCTTGCGCGGGCACCATCTTTAGAGGCCGAAATTTACAGGACTGTGCATAAGCATATGGTGAAGACTGGTTTTGGAATTTTCAGTGCAGGGATCGTCTTTTTACTTTGATGATTTGAATCTGTCTACACGTAAAAGCCAGAAAACCAGTGTCTTTTATACAAAAAAGTGCGCTTTCTCATTTTGTCTGAGTTGGTATTCGTCGATTTCACGCGGCTCTAATTGATATTCAAAACAAAATAAAGATTTAGCTTAGAGCGTTTCTGTTCCCCAGAGCTAGGTAAAAATCAATTTTTTTAATTTAAATTTACACTCTATGGGAAATCAAGAGAACTGCCATAAAAGTACCGCGAATGGCAGAATGTGAAGGTTTATCTGTTGGGGCACAAAGTATTGGACATCAGAAAGTGGCACTGAGTACCCTTTCTACTGTTTCAATATCCCCAGGGGCCAAATTATCTCTAAGATAATATCCTGATACCATGGGTGGCTAGACACTGCATGTGTGCTTTTATGGAGGAGCGCCGCATCTAATATGCTTCTGCGGAGGAATTTTTTATCTTAACAACAGAACCTCCTTAACAACAGAACTTTCAAAATGGCGGCTGACACAAGGATAGGAAACAGAATCACTCTTATCATGAAGGCAATGTAAGGGGGAATGTAAGTACAACTGCGGNATATCATTACCATTTACTCGAAAATGAGGAATCGGTACCGTTGGTGTATCAATTTTCTTCAACTTTTGCGACGATCCTATTATCATGGCCTGTGTCTTGACAACATTCAAGGAAAGCTTGTTACCCTGTAACCATTTCTCAAGGCAGGCAAGTTCAGCATTGACAACAGCATCAATCTCTTCTATATTATCAGAAGAGAACGAAATTGCTGTATCATCCGCATACATTGTTGCTTTTGCCCTTTTTAATGCAAAAGGTAGGTCATTGATGTAAATCAAAAATAGAAGCGGTCCAAGGCAAGAACCTTGAGGTACCCCTATTTTGATTTCAGCAGGATCGGAGCTGACGCCGTTGACCTTGCAGAACTGCCTGCGATTATCTAAGTATGAGCTAAACCACTGGTGTTCAAGACCGTCAATTCCGTAATTACTCATCTTATTCAGAAGAATTTGATGGTCGACTGTATCAAAGGCTTTCTTTAGATCAATGAAAATCATGGCAGTATATTTCCCTCTGTCAATATTTACGTACCAATCATTGGTACAGTTCAGTAAACAAGAGACAACCGAATGCAAATTACGGAAACCATACTGATCTACAAATAAGAAGGGATCGTCTTTTTACTTTGATGATTTGAATCTGTCTACACGTAAAAGCCAGAAAACCAGTGTCTTTTATACAAAAAAGTGCGCTTTCTCATTTTGTCTGAGTTGGTATTCGTCGATTTCACGCGGCTCTAATTGATATTCAAAACAAAATAAAGATTTAGCTTAGGGCGTTTCTGTTCCCCAGAGCTAGGTAAAAATCAATTTTTTAAATTTAAATTTACACTCTATGGGAAATCAAGAGTACTGCCATAAAAGTACCGCGAATGGCAGAATGTGAAGGTTTATCTGTTGGGGCACAAAGTATTGGACATCAGAAAGTGGCACTGAGTACCCTTTCTACTGTTTCAATATCCCCAGGGGCCAAATTATCTCTAAGATAAGATCCTGATACCATGGGTGGTTAGACACTGCATGTGTGCTTTTATGGAGGAGCGCCGCAACTAATATGCTTCTGCGGAGGAATTTTTTTATCTTAACAACAGAACCTCCTTAACAACAGAACTTTCAAAATGGCGGCTGACACAAGGATAGGAAACAGAATCACTCTTATCATGAAAGCAATGTAAGTACAACTGCGGTGTCTAACTACCAATGCTGATACACCCAAAAAGAACCAATCTTATGAAGGACAGGATGAAATACTTACACAATAGAAAGGAAATTTTCTGGGTGTAGTTGGATTGGCTTGACCCACTTTCACTTGGCAAACAAATAACTTATTTCTGAATACTTCGGTTTGTGTTATCTTTGCTTTCAATGTTGCCAGGTTTTTCGAATTATTCCTCGAGATAGGAAACAGGGATATCTATTACTTAAGTAATTAAGACTAGAAATTGATCCAAAAAGGTCGATTAAGGGAAATTTTAGGGTTAGCAGATATAATTCTATTTTTGACATTTTGATGCTCGATGAATGAACTTGAACAGTAGACTTATAACCTGATTCGTTGTGTTCGTTTCAAAGTTTATTGAATTGAATTTACCTATTCATTCAAACTACAACCTCACTGTTCAAAAACCCTGACAACCACCCCAACTTTTTGGGGCGGCGATAATTCTCGATGATTTTAATTTTTCAAAATTGTCCATGAATTCTTTTAAATAAAATAAAAACGCCGCCATTTTGAAATANAAAAAGGTCGATTAAGGGAAATTTTAGGGTTAGCATGTATAATTCTATTTTTGACATTTTGATGCTCGATGAATGAACTTGAACAGTAGACTTATAACCTGATTCGTTGTGTTCGTTTCAAAGTTTATTGAATTGAATTTACCTATTCATTCAAACTACAACCTCACTGTTCAAAAACCCTGACAACCACCCCAACTTTTTGGGGCGGCGATAATTCTCGATGATTTTAATTTTTCAAAATTGTCCATGAATTCTTTTAAATAAAATAAAAACGCCGCCATTTTGAAATAATCAAGATATCAAAAAGCTCCACGGCAGATTTCCAGCAAAGTACGCTAAGTTCCTTTCAAGCCATTTAATTCAAAGAAAAATGTAATACAATTTTACACCCACCTTTTTAAATATTTGAAAGATTTGAGCCCTATGCTCTCGATGACACGTTTGAATAAATGATTACATTAATGTTAAAGTGATGACTTTAATCAATAAAATAAGTTCTATCCAAGAAATGATATGGGCAAATTATTCTCGGGGGCGGGGCATAAGACATAAGAACCTAGTGGATTAAGAACCTGCAGGCTGAAATTGTCCAATTACATTACCATTTTATAAGAACCAATCCATTGTAATCATTGTTTAAGAACCCAGGCTGACTTGCAAAATCATAGGTTCTTATACGCGGGTTTTTACTGTAATAAAAATAATAACTTTGAAAATGAAGCCAAAATTAATCTTGTACATATTCTGGAGGTCTATCATGTAAAGGAGGCAAGGGTTGAACAATGGATGCTATAAATTTGCCACTTTTATTGCAGTTTGTTACACCAAGAAAAATGTAATATAATTTTACACCCACCTTTTTAAATATTTGAAAGATTTGAGCCTTATGGTATCGATGACACGTTTGGATAAATGATTACATTAATGTCAAAGTGATGACTTTAAGCAAGACAATAAGTTTTATCCAAGAAATGATATGGGCAAATTAATCAACAAATAATAAAAATAATAACTTTGAAAATGAAGCCTAAATTAATCTTGTATGTGTTCAGGAGGTCTATCATGTGAAGAAGGCAAGAGGGGGGGGGGGGGGGTTGGTGCTTTAAATTTTCCACTTTTATTGCAGTTTGTTCCACCAAGATACATCTTGAATGTTTTGATGAAACGCTTTGCTAGTATGTGCCGCAAAGGTGCACAGGTTTATGGAACATCACAAGTCAATTGGCCAATCATGAAATAATGTTATTAGTTAAGAAATGATTACATTAATGTCAAAATGATCACTTTAATCAAGGAATTAAACATTATCCAGGAAATGATATGATCAAATGAATCAAGAATTAATCAGACTAATAACTTCGAAGATCATAGTTTAATCAATCTTGTACAGTTTCTGGAGAGCTATTTATTGGAAAAAGGTGAAAGGGTAAAGAAGTTCGGATAATTGTCTGGGCCATCTCTCTCTCTGCTTTCCTTCTACTGTCAATGCTTAGGGGGCCTTACGGTCAATGCTTAGGGGGCCTTTAGCGGACCAGCTTTCAATATCGACACGTTATGTGTCATGGGGTAAGGGTTAGGTTTTAGAAAAGGGGTTCATTTTTCATTTCATTCATTCATTTTTGCTTATTTAGGCAATTCATCGGAGCTGCTGGGTTTTAGTTAGGGTTTAAGTTAGGGTTGGTCAAGGTCAGTTAGGGTTGAAGTTAGGGTAAGTAAAACAGTAATTTCAATAAAAATACGACTTTATACGAAGAATAAAAATAGTAACAAGGTTTCGAGCTTAACTCTTCATCAGGTATCAATTACTAAGTTAGGGTAAGGTAGAGTTTAGTTAAGGTTNTGAAGGTTTATCTGTTGGGGCACAAAGTATTGGACATCAGAAAGTGGCACTGAGTACCCTTTCTACTGTTTCAATATCCCCAGGGGCCAAATTATCTCTAAGATAAGATCCTGATACCATGGGTGGTTAGACACTGCATGTGTGCTTTTATGGAGGAGCGCCGCAACTAATATGCTTCTGCGGAGGAATTTTTTTATCTTAACAACAGAACCTCCTTAACAACAGAACTTTCAAAATGGCGGCTGACACAAGGATAGGAAACAGAATCACTCTTATCATGAAAGCAATGTAAGTACAACTGCGGTGTCTAACTACCAATGCTGATACACCCAAAAAGAACCAATCTTATGAAGGACAGGATGAAATACTTACACAATAGAAAGGAAATTTTCTGGGTGTAGTTGGATTGGCTTGACCCACTTTCACTTGGCAAACAAATAACTTATTTCTGAATACTTCGGTTTGTGTTATCTTTGCTTTCAATGTTGCCAGGTTTTTCGAATTATTCCTCCAGATAGGAAACAGGGATATCTATTACTTAAGTGGATAAGACTAGAAATTGATCCAAAAAGGTCGATTAAGGGAAATTTTAGGGTTAGCAGATATAATTCTATTTTTGACATTTTGATGCTCGATGAATGAACTTGAACAGTAGACTTATAACCTGATTCGTTGTGTTCGTTTCAAAGTTTATTGAATTGAATTTACCTATTCATTCAAACTACAACCTCACTGTTCAAAAACCCTGACAACCACCCCAACTTTTTGGGGCGGCGATAATTCTCGATGATTTTAATTTTTCAAAATTGTCCATGAATTCTTTTAAATAAAATAAAAACGCCGCCATTTTGAAATAATCAAGATATCAAAAAGCTCCACGGCAGAATTCCAGCAAAGTACGCTAAGTTCCTTTCAAGCCATTTAATTCAAAGAAAAATGTAATACAATTTTACACCCACCTTTTTAAATATTTGAAAGATTTGAGCCCTATGCTCTCGATGACACGTTTGAATAAATGATTACATTAATGTTAAAGTGATGACTTTAATCAAGAAAATAAGTTTTATCCAAGAAATGATATGAGCAAATTAATCAACAAATACAGTAAAACCCCGCGTATAAGAACCTAGTGGATTAAGAACCTGCAGGCTGAAATTGTCCAATTAGATTTCCATTTTATAAGAACCAATCCATTGTAATCATTGTTTAAGAACCCAGGCTGACTTGCAAAATCATAGGTTCTTATTCGCGGGTTTTTACTGTAATAAAAATAATAACTTTGAAAATGAAGCCAAAATTAATCTTGTACATATTCTGGAGGTCTATCATGTAAAGGAGGCAAGGGTTGAACAATTGATGCTATAAATTTGCCACTTTTATTGCAGTTTGTGCCACCAAGATAAATCTTGAACGATTTTGATGAAACGCTTTGCTAGTACGTGCCGCAAAGGTGCACAGGTTTATGGAACATCACAAGTCAATTGGCCAATCATGAAATGTTATTAGTTAAGAAATGATTACATTAATGTCAAAATGATCACTTTAATCAAGGAATTAAACATTATCCAGGAAATGATATGATCAAATGAATCAAGAATTAATCCGACTAATAACTTCGAAAATCATAGTTTAATCAATCTTGTACAGTTTCTGAAGAGCTATTTATTGGAAAAAGGTGAAAGGGTAAAGAAGTTCGAATAATTGTCTGGGCCATCTCTCTCTCTGCTTTCCTTCTACTGTCAATGCTTAGGGGGCCTTACGGTCCTTGTTCGATGCAGTAGGTATGTTTCCCTTTGATATGATCAAATGAATCAAGAATTAATCAGACTAATAACTTTGAAAATCATAGTTTAATCAATCTTGTACTGTTTCTGGAGAGCTATTTATTGGAAAAAGGTGAAAGGGTAAAGAAGTTCGGATAATAGTCTGGGCCATCTCTCTCTCTGCTTTCCTTCTACTGTCAATGCTTAGGGGGCCTTACGGTCCTTGTTCGATGCAGTAGGTATTTTTCCCTTTGATATGATCAAATGAATCAAGAATTAATCAGACTAATAACTTTGAAGATCATAGTTTAATCAATCTTGTACAGTTTCAGTTTCTGGAGAGCCATTTATTCGAAGAAGGTAAAAGGGTACAGAATATCGTGTAACTGTTTGAAATATCTCTCTCCCTCTCTGTGCTGGTGTCCTCTACTGCTAATGCTTCCTTGAATAATACAGTAGGTATGTTCTCCTTTCCTAAGCATCATGCACAAACAGACAAGGTGGACATTCTAGACTGCCTGAGACAAAATCTCAAAGCTTGATGTGGGATAGTCTGCACTTTAGCGGACCAGCTTTCAATATCGACACGTTATGTGTCATGGGGTAAGGGTTAGGTTTTAGAAAAGGGGTTCATTTTTCATTTCATTCATTCATTTTTGCTTATTTAGGCAATTCATCGGAACTGCTGGGTTTTAGTTAGGGTTTAAGTTAGGGTTGGTCAAGGTCAGTTAGAGTTGAAGTTAGGGTAAGTAAAACAGTAATTTCAATAAAAATACGACTTTATACGAAGAATAAAAATTGTAACAAGGTTTCGAGCTTAACTCTTCATCAGGTATCAATTACTAAGTTAGGGTAAGGTAGGGTTTAGTTAAGGTTAATAGGGTATTTGATCAAATTCGTTCCTGAGAGATATGACATAAATCTGGTCCGCTAAAGTGCAGCCGTCCCCAAACAATGTCCCATAGCTTCAAAAAATTTCTGAGTAGTCTGATACCATTCACTAATTACTACTGGATAAACTCGCCACAGATCCCCAAATCAATTCCGGAGTGGTTGCAAAACGATTTTCAACTCTTACTATTATATAAAAATTTCCCTAAAGAACAAGACAATCGCAAATTCTTGACAGAAATCTATTCAGCGCAGGAAAGAGAGGGAACTGATGCAATTTCCTGGAACTTCCCCAGCTTTTCTATGTGGCCCTGTTTAACGAAGTTGTGGACCATAAAGTTGCTATGTTCTCCCAAAGAATGCTGCCAAGAAACAGACTGATGTAGATCTTATCATCGTTAAAAGTTCATTGAGATCACGAGGCTAAATGACGTTGCGTCTTAAAATCGAATTAATAGCCTGGGGTCTAAATTTGATAATAGTAGCCCATAATTCCGAAAGTCTCTTATGAGTATGAGGCTCTTTAGCGTAAATTATATTTGGGTAAAATGGTAAAAATTTGACGCAAAGGAGTAAGATAGAAAGAATATGTTGCCTGAGTCAAAAATTGTACTACACTCATTTTTTTAATAAGAAACAGCTTATAAGAAATCGTGGGCTCAATTTTTTAAAACTTAAGAAACTACCCTACCTGAATTAAAAAAGCCAAGAAACGTTTGTAAATTGTAGTTTTAATTTTCCCAGGTCACTCGAAAATGTTTTGACACTGTACAATAATAGTGGATGTTTTGGCATTGTTTTGAATGCGAATTATGTTATAACATGTTTTGAGATCTCACTAAATAATTTGGAAGCCCTTCTAACAAAACTATATTGGCTCTACAGTTAGGGTATTTAACACTATAAGAAACATATAAGAAACTTTTGGTAGCAAAATGGCCCTAAAATTTAAGAAACTGCCTACCAACCCCGACCTTAGTTTCTTATTAAAAAAATGAGTGTACCTGATTGGAAAATCATAGCTCACAGATCGTTGCAGGGATGAAAAACCCGAACAGACTTTCTCGGCCTAAATCTACCGGGTGTCCCAAATAAAAGGTGACAGATTCTATCAGAGCTAGAAATGCCAATCTTCCTCCAATCGATTCGCAATAAGTTTTAAACTAATCTTGAAAAGTTAACGTAAACATAGATACATCTTGAAAGTATAAACTTGCCTTCAACTCCAAACCAGAGCTTTGCCGCTTTGGCCTAAGCAAATAACTGTTCAAGTTAACTTTTCAGGATTAGCGTAAAAGTTATTGCGAATTCATTGGAGCTAAATTGGCATAAGTTGATTCTACATTTCACAATCGCAAAAACCATTCCCACATGAAATAAACGGAACAAGATCAACAATAGCCCTTTTAGCTATTCTAAAGTAGAATCTGAATCGAACTATATTTTTATACATTTTGTAGAATTTTCAAACGTGAACAAAAGTGATAGAACATCCTCCAACGCCACTCAATCGAACCTTCTTTGTATAAAAATGTATACAGATATCGCTCGATCCAGACTCTGTCGTATAATAGCTAAAAGGTCTATTGAAAACAGTCTGTAGTTTCCCAGAGGTTATCAGCGCAAGTAGGCTCTGAAGCATTGCTCAAATGCGAAACTAATACTGAAATTCGACATTCTACTTTAGCTATATTTTATTTCAATATAGAATTTCAAGCATTACATTACTTGCTATGGCTTGTTGTTATTTTTTGCGAAAATTATTTATAATTTGGAAGAGCAAGTTCCAGTGAAAAAGGCAGCTTCATTTCTTACAAAGCCTCTCATATACAGCTCGCAATACAGATTTATTATTTTAACATGTTAAAGACACAAATTACTTTCAATATACAGACATACCAGCATTTCAAAAGAATATAACTTCTACATCCTTATATATTCATCTATTTTGCGCATGCAATCGATACCCCTTGTGGGTAAGAAATAACTGCGAAAGTGTGCTTGCAGCAAAGGCAAGTTGAATGAACGATATACGTCATAGGCATTCATAGGCAAGTTGAATGAACGATATACGTCCACTACATATATTACGTTGTTGAGCTAAAGGAAATTTGGAATAGAAACAATGAAAATTGCATAAGGAGTGTGAAAGACCAATCAAATCGCACACTAAGCCAATGTTATCCAAAGGCTGATTCTTTACGCAAAGCGCCAAAAACCAAGCATAGGCGTCAAATCTTTAAAAATCATGGTGTAAATGGTTGCCATTATACTTTTGAAATAATGGCTTGGAAAGAATATTAGGCTAGGATCAAACGTCGAATTTTACATGTGTTGTATATAATAGGAGAAATAAGTAGATGTAAAATGCGACGTTTGACTTGAATTTCATGTATGTGCTGGATTTTAGTCAACCCAAATTCATTCATGCGACAGGGTTGACATATAAGCGACATTTATTGCGACGTCAGTCGAAGATAATGCAGTTATATTCGACACAAGTAAAATGCGACGTTTGACCCTAAATTTGCTGCAACTCTACAGTTTGCACTTTTGATAACTTGATTAGTTTCAAAATTAAAGCAATATTTTTTATGAAAAGAATTCTTGCAAAAGTTTGAATAGAATCAAAATCATCACAACTTCTAAATAACAGACGAAAAGAGGTTGAATTTTCAAGAAACCTAATTCATCAATCTCTAAAATAGAGTGGTAAGTCTGTCGCTTTCCTCGTTTATGACTTAGCAATTGGTGATATCATAACCAGAA
Organism: Aurelia aurita; assembly: GCA_004194415.1. Classification (NCBI taxonomy): domain Eukaryota; kingdom Metazoa; phylum Cnidaria; class Scyphozoa; order Semaeostomeae; family Ulmaridae; genus Aurelia; species Aurelia aurita. The sequence goes on along the minus strand of REGM01000088.1, from coordinate 421,517 downwards.
CACAAGCTGCAACATAAAAAGCACTGTAATTCTGAAATCAAGATATCAAAAATGCCCACTGCAGAATTATAGTAAAGTACCTAATACCCCATTCACACTGCAAGTTAAACCAGCTTAAAATAAACCAGGTTATTGAATGCTGCGTTCTAATTGGTCGATCCAACAAATCGAATGCATTTGATTGGTCAAAATTTAACCTGGGTTAGACAAAGCTGGTTTAACTGCTTCAGTGTGAATGAGGTATAAGGTTCTCTTCAAGCCACTCACACCCGAAACAATAGTGTGACAACCATTTACACCAATATCTTTAAAGATTTTACGCCTCTGCTCTGGAACGATTTCTGTTCGGATACAATACTCAGTGAGCAGAATGCAGTTTACTTACGAAATGTCTGTGTTATGATTGTGAAAACTGAATTGTCGATCAAACATCAGCTTTCAGCATATTCTTGGATAACAGAACTTGTTCACCTGGCTTGAAAGGGGGCATCCCCAAATAGGGGCATCCACCACATCTGAAGGCATCTCCAAGACTGCACTGTAAGATATAAAACATTCTATATTAGTTCAATGGGTTGACTTTTCAAACTATTGGTTGATTCAGAATTTTTTTACATTTGTAAGATTAGTTTTTAAACTGGTCACCAGACTCTAATGAACTAATGCTTGCTGTGTACTTGACATTCAAACTTAGATCTGAAATTCATTTGGTCAAACTCGGTCTTTTCGTTCTCAAATGAAGAACGATTCCATTAAAGCGATTCATCCAAGAATATTTCACTCAGAGGCCTAGCATCTTTGATCATGTCTGCAAATTTCTTTTTATCACAAAAAAAAACTGCAAACTTTCCCGCAGAAAGATAATAAAAACTGGAGAGGCCTAAAACTAAAAACGAGAATTAACTATGTTTAAATATATGTCAATGGCTTATCTTTGCTTTCTAGAAGATAAATGATGCAAGTGTCATTATTCTGGGCTGTCAGAGGCCAGAAATATGATCGAAACTCCAATTCCTTTTTCGTGCATTTTAAGTGGAAGGTTCTCCGTGAAAATAGGCATAACTTAGATCGACATCAAAGATTTTAATGAAATAAATCTTCATATCTAAATTTGACATCACCAATATTTTCCCGCCAAAGCAATTTGATCTGAGGTCTCGGTTGGAGATTCAGTCTCCCTTTAGTGACGAGGCTTATTGGTGATGGGGCACCTTTAAGGTTATTTTTTAAGTCTTAATTTCTCTATTTTAACTGTGAATTTAAAACTAACAGTTCTGTAGAGGGAAATTTATCATTTATAAAAGCTCCGTGGCAGCCATTTACCAGATCTGTATCCGCCATTTGCCAGAACAAACCACTCTCCCCAGTCTCCGATTCTAATTGTCGAAATGGTCTATTTGAACTGATGAATACTTCACAATCTTACATCTCCACAAACGACAGATTATTTTGGCTCACACAAAGTTGTTGTCTAAATCGCACTTGCCCGAGCTTCAAATTTTAAAGTTTGTTTTTGCCTGCCGGTTTTTATTGTTGTGGAAGATGCATGATAAGGCCTATTTGGAAACAATGTAAACTGTGTCTGCTACGTTTTTGAGTCATTTGTCTGAATTTAAAACTTCATGATTTCTTTATGCCGGTTTTAACTGAAGTGGATTAGATTTAATAAGAGTTATTTGGAATTAATATATAACGGCGTCGATTTCTCGTCAGTTTTAATCATGTTTGTCTTTAAAACAGGTTAAACAAATTGAATCTCCTATGTTGTCTCGCATACAGTTATTTCTGTAAAGGAGAGAAATAATATGCCTATAACCATAATGTAATATTCAAGATTATTAATATCAGGGTAAAACGCGACGGTCTTTTTTTTTATTTTTTTTTATTTTTTTATATTGCTACCTAGCATCCGAAGGTAGTTTTAGGACACTGAGAAGCTAAGCTTATCGAGCAATGTCCTGGTCCTTCCTTTCGATGTGCCAACACTCGCGATTCCTTTAGCCTGGAATTACAGAGAGTTGACGACTAAACTCAAACAACGTAANATTTGGAATTAATATATAACGGCGTCGATTTCTCGTCAGTTTTAATCATGTTTGTCTTTAAAACAGGTTAAACAAATTGAATCTCCTATGTTGTCTCGCATACAGTTATTTCTGTAAAGGAGAGAAATAATATGCCTATAACCATAATGTAATATTAAAGATTATTAACATCAGGGTAAAACGTGACGGTCTTTTTTCATTTTTATTTTTTTCTATATTGCTACCTAGCATCCGAAGGTAGTTTTAGGACACTGAGAAGCTAAGCTTATCGAGCAATGTCCTGGTCCTTCCTCTCGATGTGACCACACCTCGCGATTCCTTTAGCCTGGAATTACAGAGAGTTGGCGACTCTCCTCACTCTACGTAGCAGGTTCGGCAGGGCGGGGACTCGAACCACCAACCCTCAGGTTGGTAGTCAAGCGCGCTACCATTGCGCCATCCCCGCTTATAACGGTCTTTGTGCTCTCTGTGGAAAAAATGAATTTAAACGTTCGTTGGAGTGCGTCCCTTCCTTAAAAAATAAATTCCAAAATTGGTTAGAGTATGGGTTTTATTTTAATGTCCAACGGAAGAGACAAGTTGACGAAAAAAAACCTAAATCGACAATCATAAATTTTTAAACAAAAATCTATTTTTCTTAAAAATGTTCTTAAAAACTACTTTTTTTCTTAACATCAATTGACAAAACCAAGCTTATTGGACGAACATCGATAGAATCAAACCAGTTTCGTGTTAAAGAAAGTTGGTGCGCTGTTTTCCCAAGTCTCAATCATTCATCTGACGTATTGGTGATACTAAAAAGCAATACTATTTAGGAATATTGAGTTGAATTGCGTTGAATGTACCGGGTGTCCCATACAAATTTAGATACGTTTGAAAATCACGAACATTAAATCAAATATCAATCTTCAAAATTTCTTTTGAGCTACAAGATTTAAATTCATGTTTGCCCCCTTATGCAGCATAGCCTCCAAATCTTTGGCATCTTTACAAAAAACATTGCACGAATGGTTAATGCATCTTCTGTTGGATTTAATGGCTTGAAAGGAACTTCAAGTACTTTGCTATAATCCTATATGTAGCAGTTCTGATATCTTGATTATTTTCTGGATTACAGCGTCTTCTTTGCTCGGGCCAGTTTTGAGAATGCGACGTCCTCAAATTGCTAAATCGTAAACTAGAAAAGCTACAGATTTCTGCTCACCGCCATATTATAGACCTTCATAAACTATGGTTTTCTTGAAGATTGTACCGTTTTTCATATTTTAATTTAGGATCTACGATTATTATAATTTTTTTCAAAACTTTCCACGAGTTCTTTCAATAAAAAGAAAACCGCTGTTATTCTGAAAACAATCAAGATATTAGAAATGCTACATATAGGATTAGCTATCCATGCAATGTTTTTTAAAGATTTGGAAGCTATGCTCCCTTGTGCGGGCAAACAGCAGCAGATACATTGGCATCTTTCTTTTCTTTAAGTGCTTTATCTTGTACAGCGCATGCGCAGTATTAAAAGTATGATATTAACATCTTACTGTTGCATAGCAAATACCGCATTATAGACATGGTCAATTGACTTAATCAAAGGGCAATATACCAACCAATTTGTCATNAAAACAATCAAGATATTAGAAATGCTACATATAGGATTAGCCATCCATGCAATGTTTTTTAAAGATTTGGAGGCTATGCTCCCTTACGCGGGCAAACAGCAGCAGATACATTGGCATCTTTCTTTTCTTTTAGTGCTTTATCTTGTACAGCGCCTGCGCAGTATTAAAAGTATGATATTAACATCTTATTGTTGCATAGCAAATACCGCATTATAGACATGGTCAATTGACTTAATCAAAGGGCAATATACCAACCAATTTGTCATGCAACTGTATCTATTTTTGGAGTTTCATGATTTCAGGACTTTAGAGGATTCTTACATGAGGACATTGCCGGGACAAGTTGCTATTGACCACAATCTTAAACATTTTGACGAACATTTTTGTGAGTAAACCCAGTTCGCAGCACTCTCTGACTATTGTTATTGCTAGTACCTAGAGTAATACATTGTAGATGAAGATATTTCCTAGATCTTTGAACTCCGTAGAATCAACCAGTGCAATCAGATTTTCCAGGCCATCAACGAATTTAGAGATACAGCTGGATTCTGAGCCAGATGTGTTTGTCATTAACACATAAAATGCCACCACAGGCCGAAGAAAAATAAGTTTCTACATTTAAAGACCCTCTGCTAACCATGAGGCTTTGCGTGCTGCGCATGAAAAAACAGCACAACACTGGCCTAGCATCAGAGACTTTCAGATAATCTGAAAGTCCATTTGAAGTGCATTCTGGGACCGCAACGGCGTCCAAAGCCACATGGTTAGCAGAGGGTCTTCAAGTTAGCCTTTCTACTACAAAATGATTGGTGGTTCATTCAAGTCGGTCAATAACTAATGATTGTGCATTTAAGCTAACGCTGATACATCATTTTGGGACACCTGTTATGCTGACAAAACAATACCTCTTTTGCATGCAGAGCCAGTGAATCAGCCAACAAGGTTTCGGCACATATTTTACTGCTTGCCTCATTTACATTTCATGAAAGGCCAAATTATTGTTCTACGTATAATTATCTCATTGGTTGGTTTAAATTTGCAAAAATGGCTGTTTAGGGGGTTGCCTGGTTTTGAAGCATACTGCAAAAAATGCACATATGACTATCAAATTGAATTCTTTGTCCATACAAAGAATCTTACTTGGTCTTAAAATGTCGGAAAAGAAATGCACACTGTCATGCAGTACTTAAATCATGACGAAAAATCGCAAAATTGGGAGTAATGGTTAAGATCACAAAGTCCCTTAAAGAGCATGCTTCGAAATGAGGTTTTTCAAGGAGTTACACGAATTTTTTTTTATAAGAAACTAAGAATTTCAGCCAGTACTGAAAGTTTCTTAAAATTATCAGATTTTCGGTACTCAGAGTTTCTTACGAGTCTCTTACTAGCTCCATAACAGTATTCATGTTTACTTCATGTGCCCTCGTGAACATTTCAAAACGAAGTTTGTTTTAAGCATTTCCAATGCTTAGACATTACTGAAGTACCTTCCGAGTAATATGATACAGAAAAAAGTGAAACTGAAGTAAAAACATGCTAAGGATTTCCTTTATTAAAATAACTAGTTTCTTAAGTTATATTTTCCCAGTACTGGGTTTCTTAAGTTTTTGGTGATCTGAGAGTTGAGTTTCTTATAAGCGGTTTTTTATAAACAAATCGTGTATATATCTGATAGCATTTAAGTCGGGAGCACAACGATTTTATCACCTTCAAATGTAATTCAATCAATGAAAAACGGGGGGGGGGAAGAGATTTTAGCTATAGGTAAAATAACAGAACTTTGATGATCCTTCAAATGTGTCTTCCTTTTTTGGGGACACCCGGTACGGCGACCATTTGAAAATACACCATGCACAAGGTCAGCAGGTTAACGTTATGATTTAGTGTTTTGCGAAAATTCTTTTCAAATAAATGAAACTGGGTGCTCTGTATGTCCCTGCCTTAACAGCTAATCCAGAAATTGGTTTGCGTTTCCAGGTCACTTGCAATTATCGGCAAATTTTCTGAAAGAAAGCATTATTAGACTATATCGATTTTAAATCTTGAAAGAAGGCCGACAGCTTTTCCACAAACTTTAAGGATTAATGTGGTCGTTCGTAAGCCATTTGCCCATTGACCTTTTCTGGTATTCTAGTATAAAGTTTCGGGAAATCGATGGAGTATGTAATGTCACTACACTCATTTTTTATAAGAAACGGTAGGCTCAATACCCTACCAGAATTAAAAACGCTAAGAAACTTTTGCAATTTGTAGCTTTAATTTTCCCAGGTCACTCGAAAATGTTTTGACACTGTACAATAATAGTGGATGTTTGGCATTGTTTTGAGTGAAAATTATGTTATAACATGCTTTGAGATTTTAATAAGTAATTTGGAAGCCCTTCTAACAAAAATATATTGAGTCTACCCAAGAAACTTTTGGTAGCAAAATGGCCCTAAAAATCAAGAAACTGCCTACCAACCGCCTACGAAAATGAGTGTAATTTGCAAAGCGAAACTCGAAAATTCTCCTAGAATAATCAAGGCCTTAGGTACAAAATTGGCACACTCATTTCCTTTTATACGAAACTAAGGTCCGGGGTTGGTAGGCAGTTTCTTAAATTCTAGGGCCATTTTGCTACCAAAAGTCTCTTATGTGTTTCTTATATTGTTAATGCCCTAAGTATCAAGGCAATACATTTTTGTTAGAAGGGCTTCCAAATTACTTATTAAAATCTCAAAGCATGTTATAACATAATTCACTCTCAAAACAATGCCAAAACATCCACTATTATTATACAGTGTCAAAACATTTTCGAGTGACCTGGGAAAATTAAAGCTACAAATTATATACAAAACTTTCTTAGCTTTTCTAATTCAGGTAGGGTAGATTCTTAAGTTTAAATAAATTGAGCCTACCGCTTCTTATAAGCTGTTTCTTATAAAAAAAGAGTGTATTCACATTTACAGCAAACATGTAAAATGCGAAATAAACAAAAAAGAAAACAGTTATCTGGAGCCCAAGCTTTGGTCTACAATCGTAGACAACACCATTGACACTATTATCTGCAGCCCAAGCTTTGGTCTACAATCGTAGACAACACCATTGACACTATTATCTGCAGCCCAAGCTTTGGTCTACAATCGTAGACAACACCATTGACACTATTATCTGCAGCCCAAGCTTTGGTCTACAATCGTAGACAACACCATTGACACTACTTTGACAAAAAGTGACCCCCTCTCCACAGCCAATGTTGACGACGTGCTTAAAGCATATTAGCAAATTTTTAGGCCTGCTCTTCTTGAATCTGTACGAATCCTTGTAAAAATAAGGCGATCGCATGTCGAGACATCCAGCTTTAAGGAATTTTAGATTAAATTATATTTTTTGCTACCAACAAAAAGACATCGAGAAACTTTTTTGCACTTTCACATTCGCTGAAAATTTGCTGAAAGAATCGAGGTACTTTTGGAGATATGGCCTGGTCTAAGTTTGTTTAAAAAATGGGTAGGTATCAAAGACTCTTTCAACCCATTGTTGTTAATCCAATTTGATCTTGGGGTAGAGATATGTGCCCACATGTACGCCATAATTAAAAACGTACAATCTACCATTGCATTTTCATGAAGACCCATAAATCTAAATTTAGGCCCTATTTTCACTTACTAACACGATTTAGCAAAAATTAAAAAGACTTACGTAAATGGCATTTCAAGTTAAATATTGTAAAAGGGTCCTNAAAACAGTTATCTGCAGCCCAAGCTTTGGTCTACAATCGTAGACAACACCGTTGACACTATTATCTGCAGCCCAAGCTTTGATCTACAATCGTAGACAACACCATTGACACTACTTTGACAAAAAGTGACCCCATCTCCAAAGCCAATGTTGACGACGTGCTTAAAACATATTAGCAAACTTTTAGGCCTGCTCTTCTTGAATCTGTACGAATTCTTGTAAAAATAAGGCGATCGCATGTCGAGACATCCAGCTTTAAGGAATTTTAGATTAAATTATATTTTTTGCTGCAAACAACAAGACATCGAGAAACTTTTTTGCACTTTAACATTCGCTGAAAATTTGCTGAAAGAATCGAGGTACCTTTGGAGATATGGCCTGGTCTAAGTTTCTTTAAAAAATGGGTAGGTATCAAAGACTCTTTCAACCCATTGTTGTTAATCCAATTTGATCTTGGGGTAGAGATATGTGCCCACATGTACGCCATAATTAAAAACGTACAATCTACCATTGCATTTTCATGAAGACCCATAAATCTAAATTTAGGCCCTATTTTCACTTACTAACAAGATTTAGCAAAAATAAAAAAGACTTACGTAAATGGCATTTCACGTTAAATATTGTAAAAGGGTCCTGCAGATTACGGTTCCAAATGACCTACTTTTTAAGCTGTTAAAATACGCGATAAAATCTGTGGTGATCGTGGAATGTTATGATGTTTTGATATACTCGAAAAGTCCAAATGTTTGGAAAACTCCCAGAACTTGACCTCAAGTAAAGGAATGGATCTAAAAATATAAACGTTATTTGTCGATTTCAGGATAACATCTTGAAGTATGTTTGAGTGGTAAACATTCTCACGGAACTTCAAGAAAGTTTTGCGTTTTGGATAGAAAATATTATTTCATCCCAGTAGACCAGCTGATGGGAGTAGAAAGATGTGTGCCCATCACAGGTTACTGCGTTTGAATTTGTAGAATTAATAAAATAATTTGTTAAACAACCTTCGTTCTCTTTCTTATCGTTGTTCTCCGTCTTCCCTCTGATATTTATGATGTTCGCCCTGTGTTTCCACTCCTTTGGCCAATACTAGGTCCATCAGATTGGGGACTGGGTCGACTGATGGGCCTAGTATTGGCCAAGGGAGTGGAAACATATGACGAACATCATAAATAACAGAGGGAAGACGGAGAACAACGATAAGAAAGAGAACGAAGGTTGTATAACAAATTATTTTACTAATTATACAAATTCAAACGCAGTAACCTGTGTGTCCATTATGGCGTTGGGTCAATTTTCTACTCAAGGACTTTGGAATATCTGCAGACCTTTTTACTCTCCTACATAGCAGCATGTTTTCGGTAATGGATTTTTGACGTAGACGAGTGCTGTAAAAACGTTAGGACGAATATAGTTAGCTCAAATTTGGCCTAAACAGTTAAAGAGCCGGTAGAACAGTGTTGACAATTCCACAACGCTATCGCTATTTAAACAGTTCTCTGTGGTGTGATTTTTCAAACAACTTCCGAAAATAATCATTGTTTCGAGATGATTAAACACCGAAGAATTTGCCTATGTAGTTAGAATGTTGATAGTGGTAGTGATTGCTATCACTGACGCTGATTCATGTGAGGTAATGGGCAAAACACCAGGATGATACCGGGAAATCGTAGCCTGCGTGCAGACTCGACTGGTTTTTTACAAAATTTAAAATTGAGTTGCATGGAAAATTTTCCATGCAACTCAATTTCAATTTTTGTAAAAACCAGTTGAGTCTGCACGCAGGCTAGGAAATCGTGGCTCCACAAAAAATTAAGCATGACATTTTCTTTCAAATGATAATATCAGCGTATCAGCGTGCCTTGCTCTGTTTTTGTCTGCCATTTCGTGCTACAGCCTCGTTAACTCAGACCTTTATTACCCACTCCGTACAAAAAAACCTATATAGACTACTTACATTTCCGCATGCTGATTTGTATGGCTTTGGGTTTGCTGGTTTCTTCCCATCTAATTCCTCTGCGAGGCCACAAGAGCTGAATTGAGGGAAAATGTCAACAATTAGCAAATACATTAGCACTGATAAACCAGTCATTGTCAGGTCACTCTAGCCTAAGCAACGATACACCATTTACACACACCATTGTCCGATTCATCTCAAGGATCAAGGTGTGAGGGTGGCGGCAGTGATAGACAGGCACTTAGACAAAAAGGGTGAAATGTTGGATCGTTTGACCGAGGCTTTACGGATTGAAAGGGAGGCAGATTATTCCTATGAAAGGGAGGCAGATTGAAAGGGAGCGATATCAATCCGTTTTCAAGCGTTTACACTGAAAAGTTTCATGCCGTTTTCAAATCGTACCGTTTCCAAAATCGTGTTCATTTGATTCCGGTTACGAAAATGTTTCAGTGTAAACGGGAGGCCAAAACGACATAATTTCGTACCGTTTTCATTTGAAAACAGTATGCAGTAGTGTAAACGGGGCCTAAGGCTGATTTCCAGTCAGTCGAATTTTCCGAGCAAACGGGAATTCTATTGTTTACGAGATAAAATATTGCTTATAATTTGAATAGAAAGTTACGTCTGAGTAACCTTTTATCGTGTAAAATGACGCCCTCTCGGAAAATGCCACTGACTGGAAACCAGCCTTTTAGAAAAATTGTCCAAAGCGGACAAAAAATAATTAGATCAATTCATACAGACGACATGTCACGTGACTTGATCAATTCGCGCTCGAAAACACGACGCCATCTTGTTTTGGGGTAAATCTTCAGAAAATTTCTATAGGAATCTATAGGAAATTTGCAAAAAGTTGCATAAAATTGCTCCTCTATTCTACCTTACGATAGTGAGTAGAAAAAGGATAGGTAGCAATTGTCAGTTAGACCTAAACCTATGAAATAAGCACACGAACATGCTGTTTTTAAAAGCAAAACAAAAATTTAGGCCAAGAAAGCTGTGAGAAACTTGCCTCTGCGTTGATAATTTCGTAGTTACCACCACAAACTCTGTCGGCTGTGAGTTGCTCGTCGCTTCTTCAAAGTCAACCTTCCTTTTAGACATTCGCCTATCTCTCTGCTAAAGTTTTTGAATAATTTGAGCAGCTTCCAAGCTTTTTGAATTTATTCATTGCGATAAATAAACGAGACACTCTCCGTTCGACGCTATACTTTGTAATGGCTTCATTAGAGTGTCTCGTTTATTTATCGCAATAAATAAATTCAAAAGACTCGGAAACTGTTCAAATCATTCCAAAACTTTAGCGGACAGATAGGCGAACGTCGAAAAGGAAGGTTGACTTTAAAGAAGCGACGAGCAACTCACAACTGAGGGAGATTGTGCCGCTGTCTACAATATTATCGTCGCAAAGGCAAGTTTCTCACAGCTTTCTTGGACTAAATTTATAGTTTCCTTTGAAGAATAGCTTATTCGTGCAATTATTTCATTGATTTGGGTCTGACTGACGATTGCTACAATATCCTTTCCATATTCACTATCGCAAGGGAAAATATAAGAGCTGTTTTATGCAACTTTTTGCAAATTTCCTATAGAAACCTATTGAAATTTTCTGAAGATTTACCCCAAAACAAGATGGTGTCGTGTTTTTAACGCTGCTGTGACGTCATGCCGTCTGTTGAAAAAATCTATGCAAAAATCTTGTGAATTGTTGAAAAAATCTATGCATCTTGATCACCCTCCAAATATATTGTATCGCGTACATCTTATATGAAACCATAATCTTTCCACACAAAACGTTCAGTATTTCCCTATCTTCGCATGTAGTAATTCTGAAAAACATGTGGGAAATCATCGATTGTTTAAAAGTTATCATATTTGACATCAAATTTTTTTAATTCACAAACTCCTTTTCGTGGAAAATGGGTAAAAAATAACTTAAGAAATATTCAGCTTGTTTATGATTTGATGAGCAGAAAAAAGGGACGACTGCACTTTAGCGGACCAGATTTTGTCATATCTCTCAGGAACGAATTTGACCAAATACCCTACTGACCCTAACTAAACCCTTCCTTACCCTAACTAACCCTAACAAACTCTAACTTAAACCCTAACTAAAACCCCTTTTCCAAAACCTAACCCTAACCCTTACCCCATGACACATAACGTGCCGATATTGAAAGCTTGTCCGCTAAAATGCAGACTAGACGAGCAAACTTACCAATTTTTGCATGCTCTCTTCTTGCCAGCTTTTGATGTACCACAGTCACCTGTTAAAAACCGTTTTGTTAAAAGGAGAAAATTTATGAAGCAGCGTCTCAGTAGTCAAAGCAGGGATCCTCGTCCTCGCAGGACTGACTTCAAACTGGCAAAGAATTTTATTCAGTTGAANCCTAACTAAACCCTTCCTTACCCTAATTAACCCTAACTAACTCTAACTTAAACCCTAACTAAAACCCCTTTTCCAAAACCTAACCCTAACCTTTACCCCATGACACATAACGTGCCGATATTGAAAGCTTGTCCGCTAAAATGCAGACTAGACGAAAAAACTTACCAATTTTTGCATGCTCTCTTCTTGCCAGCTTTTGATGTACCACAGTCACCTGTTAAAAACCGTTTTCGTTAAAAGGAGGAAATTTATGAAGCAGCGTCTCAGTAGCCAAAGCAGGGATCCTCATCCTCGCAGGACTGACTTCAAACTGGCAAAGAATTTTATTCAGTTAAACGGCCTTCTTTCCTCGCACAGTAAAAACTCAGATCGGCGAGATTAGATACTTTTCAAGCAAACTAAAGTGTCTTCATTTTCCTGCGACGCAAAGTCTCAAGACTTTTAAACGGACTTAAGTTGGTATTTTGGGTAGAAGACCAATTTCTAATCCCTAAAACCCCATGGCTAGTTAGAACAGTACTGGCTCACTAACAACCAAACATTTCACTCACTGGTACAAAGGCCTCCAGATTTTCTGACTCGAGTGATCACGTCTTTTCTTACTACCAAAACAATTATTTTAACAAGGAGCAATCAGACTAACTTTTGAGATTTCCTGTATTTGGACGAATCAAGTCTTCTTCCTCAAGTAAAGCATCCGAGTCTATGATATCCTGAAATAAAGAATGTAAATCAATATTTAACAAAGAGATTTACAGTATTTAGCAATGATAGAATATCAAGGGTTACAGGATCTTTCAGCTCAAGTCGATCATAACGATCTCTTTATTAAAGGAGAGAAGATGCTGGGATCTTTAAGCTGATTTCCTTTTAAAATCGATTGGTGTCTTCAAAACGCCTCAAACTTTAGCACACCTAATAACGTGCATATTTCGCGCTCGTGTCCAATAGACAATAACGCTAAAGATGGCGGCTCTAAAGACTCTGTGTTTTGCTGCAAAGCATGCTGGTAAAAGGCTCCCTGACGACCACTTAAATACGGTCTGCCGTTTCGACTAGCTAGCTTGAATTCGAATCAACCTTGAATTCCAATGCAACATGGTTCGAAAGGAAACCTTTCCAAAGCAGAAAGAGTAAAATTTTGATTCGAATTGAAGTTTTAATCAAAGATTCGCGTTCGAATTACAAAATTTTCCTATTTGTTTACATTGATTACTTGTTCCGAACTTTACCACAGCTAGCTAGTCGAAACGGCAGACCAAAATTTCTATGTTGTTAGGTGGTCGTCAGGGAGCTTTTACCAGCATGCTTTGCGCGGTCGCCATCGTTAGCATTATTGTCTATTGGCTGCAGCAAAGTTCCATTTTATCTTTGGAAAAGGTAAATCAAATTACAGAGTCCTGCATTACCTATGCAAACAACCGAAATTGAAACAAAAGAAGTTCTTGGGATCAATTGGCTGCAAAACAACATTTTAACAACAATTACCAACCGACTTCTTAATTTTCTGTAAGAAAGTTTATTAGTACACTTATTTTTGGTTCATCCAGTATTTTGAGTAAATTTAAAAATAATTCTCACACGTGTTTTAGTTTCTTAGCTGAGGATGGACAAGCTCGTCTCGAAATATCCTGTAATTGCAATATGACTTAGTCAACCGAATTCGTCGATTTTTATTAGTCCAATTTTATTTGTTATCATGGCCTAGTCTCATAACAGACTGGAATTATCAATTATTATATGGAGATGTCTCATCAAATTGAAAATGGTTAACTGAATTGTCATCTGTGTCAACATCTGCTGGGCTGGTCCTAATCATGATTGTCGTCACATTTCTTCCTATCAAAGTTATTATCAAGCTGCACTTCCCTAATGATGTTCGAATTTCAACTGTTAACAGAAAGAAATAAGAAAGAATTTCCATACCAAATCTTCGTCATTAGTGTCCATTGCAGATAACGTCCACACTTTAGCAATGTCTTGATCTACTGGTTTCTTTATACCTGGAAAAGGTATTAAATTAAATGTCACAAGCATGAAGGTGCATTAACTTCAATGATTTTTTTGCTTCAAACAAACGATGAGCAACTAGGCAACACAGCCCGCAGACACAAGCAATAGAACACTGCACAGGATTTATTGCAATGTCTAGCCTATTTCAAGAATCTTGAAAACCCTTCTCGAAATATGGCACAGAACTATGTCACTATGGAACGAAGTAATAAAATGGAACGTAATTTGGCCCTTCAGCAAAGCAGCAAACCTATAGATCGACAAATATATAAATAAAGCTTTACTGAATCCAAACATATCATTTTGGAAGGTGACTGCATGAACTTTTAAAAATCAGACTTCGAAATAAAAAAACAACAACAACTACAAAAGGGGCTGTAAATTAAAACTGGAGAATTTCTTTGCACAAAATCCTTTAATCCTAAGAGTATTGCTTACTGGTTTTGATGGAAATTCTGGAGCCTGCTCCAACTTCAAAATCTGGCTTGTGACAAACAACCTAGACACAAATAGGAAAAGTGTTTAACAACATAGAGCTCTTCTAGTTCTTGAAGATAAATGTTGTGAAAGGCCCCAATTTTTAGATCAAATATATATAAAGAAGTTACCAACTCTAATATGAATAGATTCTCTTAAACTGTTACAAATACTCAACAACACAAGACGATACCCTGAAATTTGCACAGTCAGCATGGAAATAAACGAATGCACGTAGCAAGTACATGTAATTTCTAAATTACACAGAATGTTTAGATTTTTAGAAAATGAAAAGGATACATTGTTGGGTACATACAGTAATAGATGTCCATGCTAGGGGGTAGTGATTAATTTAAGGCTTTTGATGTGGCGTTGAGGATACTATTCTTGAAATTAAATAGCAGCTTCTCACTACCATAGAGAACGATCTTGAGAAATTCTTTATTAGAGAGATAACCCTTTGGGGTTGCAAGTTTTAGTTCCAGATGCATCAATGAATTCAATTCAGTAGAAATTTCCTGACAGATCAAGATGAAGTATTAGTTGGCAAAAAATTAATATAAAAAGCAAAGAAAATTCGTCATTTCAAAATTACTTACCTCTACCATTTGTATTGAGTCACTGTCCATCTGTGATATTTTTGCCTAAAAAAGAACAAGATCAGCAAGAGTCAATCGCATAGTTATTCAAAAAATTGAACAGAAACTTTAATTGAATTTAGGCAATATATACCGGGTGAGTCAGAAAAAACGTGGGGTGTTTGCCAATTTTTATTGACGGAGTTTACTTTGCAAGCTTGCTTCTTCAAAGTGTATTGCATAGAATATAAAGGCTAACTTAGAAATCAACATTTGTTTGGTCGAAATCGGTCTTTTCGTTCCATAATTATGAGTGATATTAGTAAAATGGAGTTTCGCAAAATTCCTAAACTAGGCCTTGAATTAGATTCATAATCATGCATGTGTAGGGGACTATTCAAGCATAGCCTCCAAATCTTTGGCATCTTTAAAAAAACATTGCACGGATGGGTATTGCATCTTTTGTTTGACTTTATGGCTTGAAAGGAACTTCAAGACCTTTGCTATAGTCCTATATNTTGAGAAATCTGAACAAAGGCAAATATTTAGATTACAATTTGTTTTTGTATTTACGCCATTTTATGTTTGTCGTATCATAATTTAAAGGCTATTTTTGGGCTCTCCACCCCAAATACATATGAAAACCATGTTTGGATGATGAAATTCTGAAGAGTTGATCAAAAGATAGCTAATTTCATGAAAAGTGTAAATTCAAAATGGCGGTCAATAAAAAATTAGGCCCAAAAATGTCAAAACTTTGAAATGAGATATTTCCAGAACGAAGAATGCTAGAAAGCTGAAATTTGGATATGTTGCTTCAATTATCATGTTCAAATTGCAACCTAAAAATCAGAAAAATCTAAGACTTCATGGTTAACAGCCTGTCCCTCATTGACTTGGATTTACCCAGGATCTTTCAGCTCAAGTCGATCATAACGATCTCTTTATTAAAGGAGAGAAGATGCTGGGATCTTTAAGCTGATTTCCTTTTAAAATCGACTGGTGTCTTCAAAACGCCTCAAATTTTAGCACACCTAATAACGTACATATTTCGCGCTCGTGTCCAATAGACAATAACGCTAAAGATGGCGGCTCCAAAGACTTTGTGTTTTGCTGCAAAGCATGCTGGTAAAAGGCTCCCTGACGACCACTTAAACACGGTCTGCCGTTTCGACTAGCTAGCTTGAATTCAAATCGACCTTGAATATAAATGCAACATGGTTCGAAAGGAAACCTTTCCAAGGCAGAAAGAGTAAATTTTTGATTCAAATTGAAGTTTTAATCAAAGATTCGCGTTCGAATTACAAAATTTTCCTATTTGTTTACATTGATTACTTGTTCCGAACTTTACCACCGCTAGCTAGTCGAAACGGCATACCAAAATGTCTATGTTGTTAGGTGGTCGTCAGGGAGCTTTTACCAGTATCCTATGCGCGGTCGCCATCGTTAGCATTATTGTCTATTGGCTGCAGCAAAGTTCCATTTTATCTTTGGAAAAGGTAACTCAAATAATAGAGTCCTACATTACATAAGCAAACAACTGAAATTGAAACGAAAACGTTTTTGGGATCCTTTAGCTGCGAAACAACATTCGGACAACAATTCAGACGACTTCTTAATTTCCTGTAAGAAAGTTTATTGGTACACTTGTTTTGGTTCATCCAGTATTTTGAATGAATTTAAAAATAGTTCTCACACGTGTTTTAGTTTTTTAGCTGAGGATGGGACAAGCTCGTCTCGATATATGCAGTAATTGCAATATGACTTAGTCAACTGAATTCGTCAATTTTTATTAGTTGCCAATTTATTTTATTATTTATTATCATGGCCTAACCAACTGGAATTATCAATTATTATATGGAGATGTCTCATCAAATTGAAAATGGTTAACTGAATTGTCATCTGTGTCAACATCTGCTGGGCTGGTCCTAATCATGATTGTCGTCACATTTCTTCTTGTCAAATCTATTATCAAGCTGCGCTTCCCGAATGATGTTCCAATTTCAACTAGTTAACAGAAAGAAATAAGAAAGAATTTCCATACCAAATCATCGTCATTAGTGTCCATTGCAGATAACGTCCACACTTTAGCAATGTCTTGATCTACTGGTTTCTTTATACCTGGAAAAGGCATTAAATTAAATGTCACAAGCATGAAGGTCCATTAACTTCAATGATTTTTTGCTTCAAACAAACGATGAGCAACTAGGCAACACAAGCCACAGACACAAGCAATAGAACACTGCACAGGATTTATTGCAATGATTAGCCCATTTCAAGAATCTTGAAAACCCTTCTCGAAATATGGCACAGAACTATGTCACTATGGAACGAAGTAATAAAATGGAACGTAATTTGGCCCTTCAGCAAAGCCGCAAACCTATAGATCGATAAATACATAAATAAAGCTTTACTGAATCCAAACATATCATTTTGGAATTTGACTTGCATGAACTTTTTCAAACCAGACTTCAAAATTTAAAACACCAACAATGATGAAAGGGGGTTGTAAATTAAAACTGGAGAATTTCTTTGCACAAAATCCTTTAATCCAAAGAGTCTTGCTTACTGGTTTTGATGGAAATTCTGGAGCCTGCTCCAACTTCAAAATCTGGCTTGTGACAAACAACCTAGACACAAACAGGAAAAGTGTTTAACAACATAGAGCTCTTCTAGTTCTTGAAGATAAATGTTATAAAAGGCCCCAATTTTTAGATCAAATATATAAAGAAGTTACCAACTCTAATATGAATAGATTCTCTTAAACAGTTACAAATACTCAACAACACAAGACAATACCCTGAAATTTGCACAGTCAGCATGGAAATACACGAATGTATGTAGCAAGTAAATGTAAATTCTAAATCACATACGTATGATTTTTAGATAGAATTTAAAAGGAAAGAAAATGCAAAGGATACATGTTGTTGGGTACATACAGTAATAGATGTCCATGCTAGGGGGTAGTGATTCATTTAAGGCTTTTGATGTGGCGTTGAGGATACTATTCTTGAAATTAAATAGCAGCTTCTCACTACCATAGAGAACGATCTTGAGAAATTCTTTATTAGAGAGATAACCCTTTGGGGTTGCAAGTTTTAGTTACAGATGCATCAATGAATTCAATTCAGTAGAAATTTCCTGACAGAGTGACAGATCAAGATGAAGTTTTAGTTGGCCAAAAATTAATATAAAAAGCAAAGAAAATTCGTCATTTCAAAATTACTTACCTCTACCATTTGTATTGAGTCACTGTCCATCTGCGATATTTTTGCCTAAAAAAGAATAAGATCAGCAAGAGTCGATCGCATAGTTATTCAAAAAATTGAACAGAAACTTTAATTGAATTTAGGCAATATATACCGGGTGAGTCAGAAAAAACGTGGGGTGTTTGCCAATTTTTATTGACGGAGTTTACTTTGCAAGTTTGCTTCTTGAAAGTGTATTGCATAGAATAAAGGCTAACTTAGAAATCAACATTTGTTTGGCCGAAATCGGTCTTTTCGTTCCATAATTATGAGCGATATTAGTAAGATGGAGTTTCGCAAAATTCCTAAACTAGGCCTTGAATTAGATTCATAATCATGCATGTGTGAACTTCTAAACCATGACAAAGTTACTGTTTCGCTGCCAAAGAATTGAAACAAGGCATGCATTGTGTTAAAATACAAAAGGAAAATTATCGTTAATTATTTTGTAACCCCTAGGGGACTATTCATTTAATTGTCATTGTTAGGAAGCAGAAAGTTCTTATGCTAGAGATATTTTTCACCAAAATAGCTATATCCCAAAATTACAAATAGATACGGAAAGAAATGACCTATTTTAGCAAACTAAATTTCTATAACTAATTCAATCTTTCTTCTACAAAATAAGCCTTCAGCACACCTGATTTGACTTGTTTTTCACCAAAATATGGCTTGTTAAACGCCCCAGGTTTCTTCTGACTCACCCGGTACATTGCTTTATATTTTTAGTATCCTTTCAATAATTTTACGTTATTTGGCTACCATACGCTATTCATGCAGTACACCTCTTACCAAAAGCCAAAGATATTAAAACAATGGAGGAATAAATGTCTAGTATATATAATTGAAGCTGATTGTATAAAGAAACAATAGTAATAAAAAAAGTAACTCACTTCTGATGGTTTGACAAAACCAGAGAGTTTTAAAGTTGATACGAGTTTTTCAGCAGATCTTCCTCCTGAAAAAAGCATTGTTTAACATTGTGCAATACAAAAATGAATGCAAAATCAGTTCATGAGATTTTCATGAATTTTACACATATAGTTGATAACCGCTAGCTCAAGGGAAATATGTACACATTTGTTTGAGATAGCAGTTTTGTCACTATGGTCTGAAAGTGTCAATTATACGTCCAGGATTACATGATATATATACAAAAGAAAGGAGCGTAATAGCCTCCACAAGCTCCCTGTGATTATTCCAAGAAGTGTGTGATAATTTACTCTTCGCATGTTCAAAAAGCTGCACACCAGGTGAAATTATTCCAAGCAATGGAACTGAACAGGAAAAATTTTGATGACAAAAAATACTTCAAATTCAGCTTTTGTTTGATGAGATAAGCCAGTTGTGTTTCTACAGTATACAAATCACTATACAAAAAACAATGGAAATTTGAATTTGTTTTAGTGAAATGTTTGAAACAACGGGTGTTTGAGATGATGGATTTAACTGTATATCAAATGAAGTAATGATTACCTGCAGGTTCTCTAACCAGGAATTTTCCACTTGGTTTTAAAATCCTTGCAATTTCTGCTAAAATATCTGTATTGTGGATGTATGTTGATGGGGAGAGAAGTCCTGATATTGCTACATCAAAAGAGGAGCCTGGATGAGCAGCTGCAATAAGAAGATAATACCTTGAATATATAAATATATACCATTAATTTCAAATGTGAACATCTACATTTTGCATCTACTCAGAGGTGAGTCAAAAATATGGAGCCTTTTGGATGGAAAAATTGATCCAAAAAATCTGCTGACTAAATAGTTCCAAATAAATAATGCTTTCATAGCATTTANGATATTAGGGAGTTTACATATAGGATTATAGCAACTTACCTGAAGTTCCTTTCAAGCCATAAAGTCAAACAAAAGATGCATTACCCATCCGTGCAATGTTTTTTAAAGATTTGGAGGCTATGCTGACTATTCATTTAATTGTCATTGTTAGGAAGCAGAAAGTTCTTATGCTAGAGATACTTTTCACCAAAATAGCTATATCCCAAAATTGCAAACAGATACGGAAAGAAATGGCCTATTTTAGCAAACTAAATTTATATAACTAATTCAATCTTTCTTCTACAAAATAAACCTTCAGCACACCCGATTTGACTTGTTTTTCACCAAAATATGGCTTGTTAAACGCCCCAGGTTTTTTCTGACTCGCCCGGTACATTGCTTTATATTTTTAGTATCCTTTCAATAATTTTACGTTATTTGGCTACCATACACTATTCATGCAGTACACCTCTTACCAAAAGCCAAAGATATTAAAACAATGGAGGAATAAATATCTAGTATATATATAATTGAAGCTGATTGTACAAAGAAACAATAGTAATAAAAAAAGTAACTCACTTCTGATGGTTTGACAAAACCAGAGAGTTTTAAAGTTGATATGAGTTTTTCAGCAGATCTTCCTCCTGAAAAAAGTAATTAAGCATTGTTTAACATTGTGCAATACAAACATGAATGCAAAATCAGTTCATGAGATTTTCATGAATTTTACACATATATTTGATAACCGCTAACTTGGACACTCAAGGGAAATACACATTTGTTTGAGATAGCAAGGTTTTGAGATAACCGAAGTTTTGTCACTTTGGTCTACAAGCAGGGACCGCAGGGCCAGGGGGCTGGGGGGGCTTCAGCCCCCCCAATAATTTTCAGATAATACTTGTTAGTTTTTTAAGAAATTATTTTTATATCAGCAAGTACCACCTACGGTTCATAACATAAGCACTATGGAAGTTGCAACGATTTTTATCAATAGAAATGAGAACGTAGAGGATACGAAATACAAACTTATCAACAAAAATGTTGGTATTATTAGGTTCTGTTATGTTGAAAATCTTTATTTCTGAAATTAGAGAGGCTTTATGTTTCCTTATTATGTAAGGTTTGAAATGTAATAATTCCGCGAGATTACACAATTTTTAATTTTCAAACATACAAGACTAAAGCGGGGCATTCCTCTCAGGCCCTTGCCCGTAATCCAAAAGATGCTCCGTGGTACATGAAGTTTTCGCCATCAAATGAAAAATTGCAATGCTGTACATTTTATTTATCGATGATCTTGTGGTGATTTAGTGGTTGAATATGCTACGAATGAAGATCTTTCCTTAGGCAGTTCTAGCTATGAAAAAGGGTGTTGGTCGCAGTTATAGCCAAAATAGAGGGCGTGGTCGAGAAATTTTTTTCTAGCCCCCTCAATCTAAAATATGCTCCGCGGTCCCTGTCTACAAGTGTCAATTATACGCCCAGGCGTACATATACAAAAGAAAGGAGCGTAATAGCATCCACAAGCTCCCTGTGATTGTTCCAAGAAGTGTGTGATAATTTACTCTTCGCATGTTCAAAAAGCTGCACACCAGGTGAAATTATTCCAAGCAATGGAACTGAACAGGAAAAATTTTGATGACAAAAATACTTCAAATTCAGCTTTTGTTTGATGAGATAAGCCAGTTGTGTTTCTACAGTATACAAATCACTATACAAAAACAATGGAAATATGAATTTGTTTTAGTGAAATGTTTGAAACAACGGGTGTTTGAGATGATGGATTTAACTGTATATCGAATGAAGTAATGATTACCGGCAGGTTNATTTACTCTTCGCATGTTCAAAAAGCTGCACACCAGGTGAAATTATTCCAAGCAATGGAACTGAACAGGAAAAATTTTGATGACAAAAATACTTCAAATTCAGCTTTTGTTTGATGAGATAAGCCAGTTGTGTTTCTACAGTATACAAATCACTATACAAAAACAATGGAAATATGAATTTGTTTTAGTGAAATGTTTGAAACAACGGGTGTTTGAGATGATGGATTTAACTGTATATCGAATGAAGTAATGATTACCGGCAGGTTCTCTAACCAGGAATTTTCCATTTGGTTTTAAAATCCTTGCAATTTCTGCTAAAATATCTGTATTGTGGATGTATGTTGATGGGGAGAGAAGTCCTGATATTGCTACATCAAAAGAGGAGCCTGGATGAGCAGCTGCAATAAGAAGATAATACCTTGAATATATAAATATATACCATTAATTTCAAATGTGAACATCTACATTTTGCATCTACTCAGAGGTGAGTCAAAAATATGGAGCCTTTTGGATGGAAAAATTGATCCAAAAAATCTGCTGACTAAATAGTTCCAAATAAATAATGCTTTCATAGCATTTAAGATCTTCATTGCAACCTTGAAGCGGCATGCTTGCAGAACCCCCAAAGTAAACGTTTTGATGTATCATTATCTCAAACATGGGGTGCTGACTATCTCATCTTGCAAGTCTGAAATTCTTTCTCAGAATTGTCTCTAATTGTCTCAGAATTGTCTCTAAATTGTCTGAAGTCTTTCTCAGGCCAGAGTGAATACATAGATCAAATCTGTGTCTCTACTAATGCTTTCCCAAAATTACACACAAATGAAGATCTTCTGTTTGCACAGCAATGCTTAGTCTGGCTCTGACTGAGGGAACAATGTTCTCTGACAAGAAGGAATGCGGATTATGTTCAAATTAGGTTGTTTTTCGAAGCACATTTGGCTTCAAAGCTTCTTCTGAAAACCTTGACTGGGTACATTTTAGTTGTATAATCTGAAAATTGTGTACTTAGCACCGTGGATTTTTAATACATGTGACAAGTCGATGACCGTTGCGGACGGAGAAGGAAATAAGGTGGAAAATCCTTTTGCAGGGAATGTGTTCCCCTTGCATACCCAAACTTTGCAGGATAGTATTATATTGCACAGTGACAATGAAAATAAACTCACATGGAGTCCGACAACTTTTCGATCTTAAATTGTCTAGGGACTGGCAGGATTTATCAAGCAGTGGGATATATCAGACATTTTTGGTATTCAACATCCAGTCACAGCCCTCAAATATATTAAAAACAAACACAATTACTTAACAACTTAAGTGAAGCTTTCACGACCATTGCTTTTCCATTCTGCACCACTATCATTTCTATCGCTTTTTGCTTCTTGAAAATTTGCTCAACAAAGTAGCTTTGGCTCAGGCCAAAGTCAATTTGCATCCATCTTCTCTTTTTGTCACAGCATATTTTAAAGTCAAAGAAGCAAAAAGCGATCAAAATGATTAGTGCACAAATGGAAGAGCAATGAATGGTCATGAAAGCTTCATTTAAAATTGCGTTTGTTTATAAAAATGCGAGGGTGCTACTGGTCGATGAACGCTAAAACTGTCTGATATATCCCACTGCCTGATAAAATCCCGCCAGCACGCCCGTCCTCCTCATCTACATATACTATATGATATAGTCATAATACTTACATGATTGTAGAATATCAACGTGCTCAACTTGCACTCTTCCTTCACTTCCAGTTTGATTTCGCAATGCCCCAACTATGGCCTCGATATTTGTTGGTGGATTTGCCGATGCCCAAAGTATAATCACTTGCTGCCCTGGTGTTATGTGGCTGATCATTTTGACTGCTTAACTACCTTCGACCAAAAAAAATTTAGGCCTAAATTTCTGTCGCTCTTCAATCCCGTCAAATACTCGATTGCTGAGACTTTGAAGCACTGTGCAGTATCTCTTCTTGTATTATAATTATACTCCTTTCGATTAAAGGTGCTTCACTGATTAAATATCCTTGTAATAAAGTGCTTTTTCCAATTTTATTATGACAATTTTCTGCACCACAGCAAATCAAATCGACGCCACAAAGTTAGTTTACTGCAATATTAGTCCCAGAACGAGGTTAGCATTTTTCCAAATGGAGGCCATAATCGGACTTCAGAAAAGGGGAGGGGACAAGGGGGTCAGAGGAGGTTTCGTGCTGTCGGTGGGAGGCATCTCTTTCGTACCTGATCAATTCTTTTTCTCAGACATGTGTCCCATCGTATTCAAAATATTGTAACTTGTTCATAGAGAAAAGCATCCCCCAACCCCCTCCTTGTGCATAGAGGATGGTCATTGGCAGGGCGGATAGATAGTATAAAAACTATTTATCCCTGGCTACTACAAATTGAAGCTTTATTATAAAGCGAGCAGCGAGCAGAACAAAATACGAGGACTTTGTACCATAAAAATACAGCAACAAGATGGGTAGCTCAAAAGAATAGCCTGGGTACCAGAGCCTCGAAAAAACTTCAAAATTAAAATTGGGGAAGAAATTGGAAAAGGGAGAAAGGGAAAAGACAAAGAGCTTTCTCTCTCCGTTCTTCTTCTTTTATTATTTTTATTTTATCATTTTATTGGTTGGCTCTGGTACCCAGAGTATCAGAAGAATAGAAAAACAACAGCATAAAAACTCCGTAATACGATCAAGAGCATTTTAAATTGCATCTTTCGTCATAAATAAACAACTTTCATATATTAAAATCGATAAGAAATACGAATTAAATATTTCGCATCAAATTGGACTATTTACAAGATTTCCTGGATTTATTATCTCATTTCAACGCATAGAAAAGGTTCGAAAACTGCTTTTACATCAAATGTTTTGAGATATGAACATCTGCGTTCTCCGTACGTTCTGAGGCAAATCCAAAGCTAAAGAAGACACAGGCTAAGAGTCTCTGGGGTTTTTTTTGTTCACGAAAGGGAATAATACATAGTATTGCCCTCATTTGAAAAAGTTTCAAATCAAGACTTCTGATGTGGTCTACTTTTAAAACCAGAAGTTTTTTTAACAAAAGTCCTAGCTGTCTAACTGGGCGAAAACAAATTGTTGCTGAATATACATGAATTTGATGAATTTGTGAGCATCTTCGCGAATTTTAGGGCGTTTTGATTGGTTTGGTATTGAAATAAGAGTACCGATCAAAATGCGAATTCTGAAAATTGATAGAATTTTGTCGAGAAAATAGGCCAAGCTGACAATATTTGCGAAGTTAGCAAAACCGTCTGTTTTGGGAGAAAATCATTTGAAGGCATTTTGAACATTCCAGTTCTACCATTTTCCGAATCCGTGCCAAATCAACTGCGAAATTCGTACAAATTAAAATATCCTTAGGAACAAGACACAACATAAAATAGCGAGCACCGAGAGCACGGGAGAAGCATATGTCGAAATCATGATCTTTTCATGTTAACTGAATAATTTATTCAGAATTCCTTGGGAAAGAGTTCTATCGTCATGAATATATTAATCTATTTCTAATACATATAAAACAGTTGAATATTATTTACATATATTTCTTAAAGTTAACATGCATCAAATTGACAAATTTGGTGCCTGAATGTAGTACTCTCCAGCCCCAAATAGAAGGAGTGGTCTTAATAATTGGGGGAAGGTAGAAACAAACTTGAAAACTTAATAAGCGGGAAGACTTACTTCTTGGTGGGTAAATATTTCAAAACAAAAGTGTTATTTTGAGCTGCTTCGACTAAGTTAAGGAAACTTTTTGCTCGCATTTTCAATAAAATCAATTAGCAGGGTGCGGGGGGATAGAAATATTGTTCAAAATTTAATAAATGGGGGGACGTCTATTTGGTACTCGATAGTACATGGTGTCTTGTAATAAAGCTCAACTTCGATGATATAATTCTGGTTTACCTTGAATTTCTCGATATCTCTTAAAGACCCTGTGCTCCCCATGATCCTTTGCACGCGCACAAACCATCAAACATTATATTGGCCATACACAATTATTTTGAATGCACCATATAGTGGGGACATGTATAGGTACAGGAAACAAAGTTTTCCCAATCNCAAAACCGTCTGTTTTGGGAGAAAATCATTTGAAGGCATTTTGAACATTCCAGTTCTACCATTTTCCGAATCCGTGCCAAATCAACTGCGAAATTCGTACAAATTAAAATATCCTTAGGAACAAGACACAACATAAAATAGCGAGCACCGAGAGCACGGGAGAAGCATATGTCGAAATCATGATCTTTTCATGTTAACTGAATAATTTATTCAGAATTCCTTGGGAAAGAGTTCTATCGTCATGAATATATTAATCTATTTCTAATACATATAAAACAGTTGAATATTATTTACATATATTTCTTAAAGTTAACATGCATCAAATTGACAAATTTGGTGCCTGAATGTAGTACTCTCCAGCCCCAAATAGAAGGAGTGGTCTTAATAATTGGGGGAAGGTAGAAACAAACTTGAAAACTTAATAAGCGGGAAGACTTACTTCTTGGTGGGTAAATATTTCAAAACAAAAGTGTTATTTTGAGCTGCTTCGACTAAGTTAAGGAAACTTTTTGCTCGCATTTTCAATAAAATCAATTAGCAGGGTGCGGGGGGATAGAAATATTGTTCAAAATTTAATAAATGGGGGGACGTCTATTTGGTACTCGATAGTACATGGTGTCTTGTAATAAAGCTCAACTTCGATGATATAATTCTGGTTTACCTTGAATTTCTCGATATCTCTTAAAGACCCTGTGCTCCCCATGATCCTTTGCACGCGCACAAACCATCAAACATTATATTGGCCATACACAATTATTTTGAATGCACCATATAGTGGGGACATGTATAGGTACAGGAAACAAAGTTTTCCCAATCATTTAACTATTTTCATGAATGTCTGTTGTTTGAGTTGAAAGCAATGGCATATCAACGTTCATTTGAAGATTGAAAGACAATACAGCCTCACGATTGCTAGGCCAAAATCACTTTCATACAGTTTGAAAGTCACTGTGAGACCGCAAAGGATCTTGGGAAGCACAGGGTATTTAACAACTTGACTTGACTTTTTTAGCTGCTGTTATAAAGGTCAATTTGCATACCGATAACGGTTTTAGTAGGAAATAACAACATGGTTGCTGACTAACAGAGACCATTGTAATTGATCATCAATGACTTGAACCTACATAAAGAAAACATATTCGGACTGGTTTGATTTCGGACAAACAAGTTGTCCGGAATTAAAGCTGACAAAATATCTAAGTATCCGACCATTTTCATGACTGAAATTTTGGAAACACTAAAAACTGGAAAATCGCCATGTAATGTTACAGACTTACGACGTGATTCCTTGTATTCGTTCAATATTCTTATTCTGATTTTTTCATTTTCTCTTATAGGGACTCACTTCTAAACAATAACGAATTAGAGACTAAACTTTATTGAAATCCAATGCCTCGTTCTGAATTCTTTTCAAATTGAACGCCTCGTAATCAAAGTCTCATTGTGAAACCGGGGGTCAACTTAAGACTTCCTTAAGATTGGGGACCTTATTACATAAAGTATCTGCCCTGACATCCTGACAGTCGAGAAGTGGAAATTCAAAAAAAGAAGAAAGACGTGTCTTGGGAGTAACACATCTTTATCGGTGTGAGCGATAACCATCCAATTCAATGAGCGATACTGAGACTTATGTCATGAGTCTATAATGTTATTGAATGACCTTTGAAACATGCAGTTGATAATACCAGGCAAGTAAAAAACTGTTTCCACTGTTTGGAAAGTGATCAAGTGATACAGCAAGAACTATGCAAACAGGGTGAAAATTCTAATTTTTTTACTCGATTGAGGGTTTTAACATAATTGTATGAATTTATTTGTAATTAATAGTGCAACTTTTAGCATTAGACAAAGAATTTCAAATTTCACAAAAACCATTTCGATTAAATTTGATCTTTTTACAATTTACCTCTCGATTAACAAAATAGTGGAAGTTTGTTTTTCTAGCAAAGTTTACTGTCAAGCAATGACGAGAGTAAATTGAAAATGCAAATATATTCATTTTGAGTAAATGTTAGGGGCAAAAAACAATATTTGTGTCAAAGAATGTCTGTATCAAAGTGAATAATACGTTTTTCATTGTTTACGACAAAATGAGGAGAGTAAATTATACTGGCAAATTATTTTAAATTAGTCTGGCAAATTATCGTTAGATTTCACGTAGACGTAAAAGATCTAAAATCATCAGTAATATCTAAGAAATAAGGTCGAAGATTCGATGGAATAATGAGCGACAGGACACCAAGTGTGTATCAATGTAAAATTGTTGTCAGTAGTGAGCCACCTTGACCTATTGTTTGTGTGTTCTGAAGTTATTTTGAGTTTGTAGTGAGCCACTTTAATCGCTGGTCCACGAATTTAAATTTTTTAGTGATGAGCCACCTTAAGTGCAGATCCATCTTTAGCGTACGATCTGCACTTAAAGTGGCTCATTACTAATTAAAAATAAGTCCAAAACACATAAACAATAGGTTAAGGTGGGTCACTACTGATAAAATTTTTGCACTGAACACACTTGGTTTCCTATCGCTCATGGTGAAATAAAGGATTTAAAATTCTACAAACAAATTGTGTCGTTTTGTAATTTGCCTGGCTCACCCAATAAAAGTGTTTTGATTATCTCTTACTGACTTCAAACGTATTCTTCGTATTCTTAGCAACTTCTTTCTGACAATAAACAAGAGCAGTGTTTGGTCTTTTAGTTCTGTTGACAAGGGGCTTCTTCTTCATTACAGCAGTAGCAGGTCTTCTAGTTGTGTTTTTCGTTAACGAATTTCTCCTTTGCGAAAAGTAACTTTTTCCTGGTGCAAGACTTTTTTTCTTCGTCGTAGCTGCGGCCTTGATTTTCTCATCACAAGGTATAGCATAAGTTGCTGCAATTTCAGTAACGTCATAAAATTTCGCAGGTCTCAATTCTCGCTGTGTTGGAGTACTTTTATGCCGCCTTTTCTTCACAATTTTAACAGATTTTTCCTTATTTATAATTTCCGCAGTTCTAGGCCTCTCTTTTACCTCCGATCTATCAATCTTTTTCGGTTTCGTTTCTACAGGAGCCGGTAAGTCGAGCTTCCCGTTGCTCTTTAGGCTTTCAGCATCTTCACTAGATGTCGTATCCAGTCTGTCCGGTCGGTCCGTCAAAGATTGGCATTCTGACAGCAGTACTGCATGCGAGTTCTTTGCATTACTGAACGAATTCTCACAATTATGAATCTTTGTCTTTGCGACAACGATTTTTGGAGTGCCACGAGAATTTCTTGGCGAGCTAATTCTTCGTCTTGTCCTCTCTGATCCGGGCCTTTGCTGAACTGGTCTAGCTGTCTGGAACCTTAAAGAATTACTCGATCCCCTTCTCTCGGAATACGTTCTACNGTTGCTCTTTAGGCTTTCAGCATCTTCACTAGATGTCGTATCCAGTCTGTCCGGTCGGTCCGTCAAAGATTGGCATTCTGACAGCAGTACTGCATGCGAGTTCTTTGCATTACTGAACGAATTCTCACAATTATGAATCTTTGTCTTTGCGACAACGATTTTTGGAGTGCCACGAGAATTTCTTGGCGAGCTAATTCTTCGTCTTGTCCTCTCTGATCCGGGCCTTTGCTGAACTGGTCTAGCTGTCTGGAACCTTAAAGAATTACTCGATCCCCTTCTCTCGGAATACGTTCTACTGTACCTCGAGACATTTAAGAATGAATCGAATCGTGTTTGCCTGTCTTCGTTCGCCACAGTTTCCTCTTCCAGCTTCCTGAGAGCAAATATGCGCTTCTTGTACGCTTCCCCGTAATCTCCGGACATTAGGTTCATTAGACTATGCGGAATAGGATCTTCATAAAATTCATCTGGTTCATCGACCTCATAGCCCGGAACAAACAATAATTTGAACTCGGCACAGCTCTCAATAGACTTCTTAGCAGCAAGATCATTTTCCGCGGTAGAATTTTCCATTTCAAATTTATCACGAATAATATTTGCATCGACCCGGTTCTCAGAAGCACTTCTCACAATCAAAGTTTGGGTTGGTTTGTTGGTCTCTGATTTTACAACCGGGATTGTATCATCACCGGAAAATTTTCTGATTCTCTGAGGTCGCTGCGAGGGTCTCCAAAAACGGTTAGAGATAGTTAGATTTGATAGCCGTTCATCTATCCTAAAAAAAGATAATAAATCCAAGATACCGAGTGAGTCAGAAGAATGTATAGACGTTTGAAAGCCTGGACCTCTATCGCCATTTAACAGATTCCTATAAACCGACAACTTTGTAGCTAACATATCAACTTAGATAGGAAAATTCAGTTCCTCAAAATCGGTCGTATCGTTCCCAAATTACAAGAAATTTTATAAAAATGCTTCATCTATCAAAACAGACCTAAAATCTTTCATCAAATTTGATAGCAATTTATCCCTACAGCTATCATAATCAAATTATATCCGTCTATCTTATAGCTCAAGTATTTACTTCATCATCATCATCATCATCATCATCATCATCATCATCATCATCATCATCATCATCATCATCATCATCATCATCATCATCATCATCATCATCATCATCATCATCATCATCATCATCATCATCATCATCATCATCATCATCATCATCAATTATTTATTTTACGTAGGCTGAATAAATGGTAGCTGAATTAAAGCTAGTTAAGGCCTACTAAACTAAAATTAAAGACAAATTTACAATTTTTGGAAATAAATTGTTAAAAAGTGTTTTTCTTACAATATATACAAGATAAAAGCTCATTAAAACATCTATCCTGTTAGAAACCCAACTTTTGGGATATATACTTTGCAGAGCTTACAGTTGCATTTATCACCATTCCAACATTAGCCTCTTCATATACTAGCAGCCTTTGATCGCATACACTTGGAATGGGACTGTCATTCAAATCTTCTTTGTTTATTTTCTATCATAATGAGGCTGGATTGCTAGCAAACTTGACCAAGAATTTTAGGCCTGTTTTGAACGATTATGAGATGAAACATTTTTATAAAAGGGCCTGTAAGTTGAGAACAATACAATCAATTTTGACCAATTAAATTTCTATTTATCTAACTAACTTCCGTCCTGCAAGAAAATACATTTTGCAGCGAAATCTTCAGATTGCACTCTCAAATCCTAAAAAGAACAAAAATTAAAATTATGCTTACCCTGTTATAGATGGTATCGCTGATGTATCAATAAGACTAGTTTCCCCTTTGTTTGATTTCGAATACATATTTTCTTTCGTCTGCTTTCCAAGCAAATATGCTGCTGCCAGTCCGTGTCTGTGAATATCAAATGCTGGGAAGATCTTGCCATTCTAGCGATGAGAAAAAAAACACTATTTACTTTGCAATCACCACAGAAACATGACTCAGGGTCGGTTCATAACTAGATGCTGGCAAGCTAAGGGACCGATAAAGAAATCAGATCTCTGGAAGCTCTTTGTAGTGTGACAAATACCGCATACGTATGCTTTAGGCTACCGCTGAGATCCCTCAGGTCCTACAGGCTGAGATCCTTCAAGTACGACTCATTTTCCTACGCTTCCAAAAGCGGATCTCCCACGGGCTGTAAGAAACTCGGAATCAGGGAGATATAGACGGAAGAAGAAACGCATACTGCAACGCGCAAGCGATGTGCTATGCACCTCCTTCACAGCACACCATTTTCTTTTGCTGTGGGTTCGAGGGCGACGAGAAGACAAGACGAGCAGTTTTGGATTGAAGTTTAACAAGGTTTGAGAATACTTGGTGAATACAAGGTTAGTGACTAACTGCTGATGGTACTACTCCACCTTGCTTGCACTACACTATCACTGTTTCATTTTTCATTTTCATTTCTAAAGCCCAGTCAACAAGTCCACATCGATTGCTTTTCAGGGGGCCGTGTCCTAAAAACTATTAATGAAAAAATCTAATACACTTACGAAAGAGTTTTAAAAAAGGGTTTAGATTAGGTTCTACGGGTTCTACGAATGAGTTTATTACATTTTTTCTTGAAAGTGGCAAGAGTTTAGCTTCACGGAACGATATAGAGTTTTGCCCATAGATAGTTTTCCTAAACGGCGGTGAAAGATCAGTATTAGTATTTCTCAGTTTTCTGATCTTGCGACTAGAGTTTTTGATGAATAAGTCAGGAAGAGACTCAGGTACAAGGCCATTTAGCGATTTGTACATCCTTGTAGCTGTTTGTTGATGATATAACTTACAGTTGGCCGTTGTAGACTGTGTCTTAATGAAGTTGCAGAAGAATCAAAATTACTGTTTGTTACAATTCGAGCCACTCGATTCTGTAACTTTGGAAAGGTTTGCATCCTGGTCACCACACAGCTTTCCACAACAGTAACGAACAACCTTACAATACTACCAACGTAACTAGACGGACCGCTACTTCAACCAACTGAGATCATTTCAATTTGTTTTAATTCAGTTCACAGCTCCACACCGTTGTTAGGTATGTTTCAATTAAACGCCAAATACATTTTTGCTATGCCTAGCAGCATGAAAGTGAGGTCACATATCACATCGCTCGCTCCCCGTCTCCCGTCAATATCTCTCTGCTCGGAATGAACCAAGAAAATTTAGGCATGACATATCGAGCATTTCTATAATATCATTTTTTCCAGCTGTATGGAGTTTCAATAATGCCCTTTAATCTGGATGTTTCACAGCAGACAGCTTAACCAAAAAAAATCAACAAAATACAAGAACGGGCTTTGAGAATTACATATAAGGATGACGAATCTACTTTTAGTGAGCTATTAGAGAAGGGCCGTGCAGTTACTATCCATACAAAGAACTTGCAAATACTTATGATTGAGATGTACAAAATTAGAAATGACCTGAACCCTCCATTCATGCAGGAAATCTTCTGTGAAAATGAGAGTCATTACAATTTGCGTAACAATAACGAATTTATTCGACCAAGGGTGAGATCTGTCAGCAATGAGACAGAATGCGTCCTATTTAAGGGTCCGCAACTGTCGTAAATGTTACCACAACCAATACGAAATTCAGAATCCCTTTCTCAGTTTAAAATTAGATTTTCCGATGATACATTGAGTATTTTCTTCTTTTTTATTTCAATCGTGATACATCGAGAGTGAAGCGCGTGGCAGAGTGACGTGACCTAGAGCCATTATGCCACTCAAACGTTTTTGCCACACTTGAGTGGCATAATGGATCTCCGTCACGTCACTCTGCGACGCGCTTCGCCCTCGATGTGTCATGATTGAAATAAAAAAGAAGAAAATACTCGATGTATCATCGGAAAATCTAATTTTTAATTCAGAGTTCCCTTAAGCTCGTGATATATCAGAAAAGAATGATGATCTAGGAACGCTCGAAATATCACACGTAAATGTTCTCTTTCATTCCGACTTTCTTACGGCCTGTGATTATTCAACGTAATATATCTTTTATGATATTTGATTGGTGGTTCATGTTGCACCTATAAGAACCATGAAATGCAAACTTTAAGCCAGGTTACTTCATTTATTTAGGTCAAACATTTCAAACCACGATAATCAGAGTTAACAAGTAAGTGATAACGAGTATAAATTTTGTTGACTTAGGCAAGTTGCCACTAGCTACCCCTAGCTACACTCAAAATATTAGCATAGAGCCAGAAGACCAATTTGAGTTATAACGCCTGGCCGTTAAACTTTCTTCAATCTTAGTTTCAAGTTCCAAGTTCAAGTCGTTGTTTCAAGTATCAATCTCAGTGTAAAGCTGTCTTAAAACCAATAGGCGTTCAAAACTGTGTTAACAGCGTAGCACAAAATGAAGCAGTTGCATTCAAGAAGTCATAGCTCAGAGTTGGATATGCTTTTCTTGATTCTGCTCGTTGTCCACGGTGCTGCCGCGGTCAACACAACGACAGTCAACACAACTACAGTCAATACAACGCGAGTCACAATGTCAGTCGCTGCATCAAACACTACGATATCTACACTCAAAAATACCACTGCTTCGACTAACGAAACTAAAACTTCTAATACATCCACTGCCAACAACACTGCTCAACCATCCACGACCACCGCCAAGAAGCCAACATCCAATGGAACAAATGGTCCTTCTACAAGAGACCCAGCTACAACTGCGTTTACCACCACAGATAATTCTGCCTCAGGAAATGCCACAAACTTTACGACAGCAGTAAATGCAACAAATTGTCCATGGCCATGCACTGGCAACTATGGAAGCAACTTAAGAAGCGACGTCCCAACTGTTGTCATAATTTTCGCCCTGGCACATTGCATCTTCATGTTTGGCATTCGCTAAGATTTGCACTGGGACATTGGACGCATTAAAAGCAAGAAAAACTGTTAGAACTTTTATTTTATGTTATTGTACTGTAAACAACTACCGGGGTTGAGTAAAAAATACGTGCACCTTTTGAAAAATCATCGAAATTTGATTAAATTACCGATCATGAAAATTTCTTCAAGTGCATTTGTGTGAAGGATCCAATTAGTTTTTAGACATAGAGTCTTGAAAGGGCTTTGAATTTTTGAGAAATTGAGCTTTTGGAAGCTACAAGTTTTTAAAGCATACCTTATTACAGAAAATTAACAATACATAGAAACTTACGTGAATTTTGAAAATTCGCGTTAGTTCAAGTCGCGTATATTTTGTTTTCAAATTTATGCGGTCTAAGTTACTTTCAGTGTAAATGTTTTCCATCCAATTCGTGTTAAGTCATGCAGAATTAATGTACCAACATTTCTAGCAGCTTTTTCCTATAATAAAGTCCTCCAAAATCACAAGGAATTATTATCAAATTAAATTTTAGCGCCGTGCTACCACTTAAATTGGTTTCTTATGTCCTCAATAAAGCCCTTGTGTGGTGGTGAGCATCTTGGTGTTTTGAGATTATTCTTCGTTGATATTATATGATCTAGTTTCTCTATCGTATATTTATTACTGTTATTTATTCTTTAGCGGACCTCACATACGCACGTTTATGCACATCATTCCAGCAGTTGTATTTTTTGCTGTGTTTCCTGCTGGGTTGGGTGTGGTGCAGTGCGGTGCGGTGCGGTGCGGTGCGGTGCGGTGCGTTCAATCTACCCACTGTAGTCAAGTGCTTTGACTTGTGGACTGCAGATACCAAATCTTGATTGACTGACAAACTGACAAGCATCTGCAAAATTCAACCAATCAGATTATGGAAAAATCAAAAATAATAAACCCAAACTTAGGGGCCGATTATATGAGAGTTTTCAGCCCGGGTAGGAATTTCAGCCTGGTTAACCGGGCTGAAAACTCAGCCCTCCTCTCCAGTCATCTCTTTGTAAAATTGAGTTTGCGATTACATGAAACAGTTTCAGCCCGGGTTGGAATTTCAGCCCTCCTTGAGCTAGGCGGGCTGGAATTTCCAGCCCGGGTAAACGGGCTGAGATTTCCCATGTAATCGCAATTTTTTCCAGCCCGGGTTGAGAATTTACTTTGCGCACGCGCATTTTGGGTACAGCTCGCGCAATAACAGAGTAACACGAAGCTTGTTAATGTTTTGGAGCAATATACGGATCTAGCTGGGCTGCAATTTCATAAAAACAGTCTCTAGTCATGCAGAAATTCTTCTTCCAGTTGCTCTCAGTAGCATTCAGACTCTGACCCAACATATTCTGCCTCAATTGGTCTGTTCTGCCTTTCTGAAACCATACTGATCTCGCTTTTGGTCATAGTTGACGAGCCTAAGGGCATGTTTCCTTTTCTTTGCCGTGATGATAGACAAGATGCTAATACCTTGTTATTTCTAAGTTCAAACATCTTATATGTCATTATAAGCCTATACAGTTGAAAATTCAAAGCTAATAGGAACTGAACTGGAGAACATAGAAGAATAGAAGGCCAACATCTTCCGCACCATTTTGTGCGAAGCCATTTTAAAATTTTGAACTTCGAACAATTTTGGCACGAATTCAGTTGTTAATTTCAGCCCGGGCTGGCATCTTTCATATAATCGCACGCCAATAGACGATTACGGAAAAGATGGCGTCTGGGGGCATTTCCTAAAGCCCGTGGTGTAACCCGACCAGCCAGTCTGCCCTTGGCTATAAGTACTTTGGAAGTTCTAAATGATTCGTTCTGTCAAATCCAGAAAATTCTTTCAAGGATTTTATGATATTTAATAACAGTAGACTTCTGTGCGCGTTTAAAGGGAATCGACATGGTTAAAAGCTGGCCCGGGCCAAGTTAAAAATATAGTCTATTGTATTTGACATTGTTGGCACGTGCCGTTTCATTGTGTAGCTGAAGGAACAATGGGTGCGTGGGCGTTTTCGTAGCCTATTTATAGCGACCACTCAATATAGGTATGTCTATTCCCTTTAAGCAAGGGCGCATACCTTTTATGAATTAGGTTTATTCGCAGTCCTGTTTTCGTGACATAGTTCATACAGTAATTGTAGTCCTTTTATCTGAACCGGAAGATGTAAGGGGGCAAGATGACGTAAGATAATTATGTGGTTTCAGATTCAGGTGTTGATGTAATGCGATATCAACTGTTAAAAAAGACGACCACAGGGAACCAGACAGGGCGCTTTTTGATTGGTCAACACTGATAGACGTTAGAATTTGAAACTCACCGTAAGTATAGAATTATGTTATACACGGATTAACAGGACAGCAATTGCTCCGTGTACTGTGTCACGAAAACAGGACCGTGAATAAATCCAATTCATACAAGGTAGGCACCCTTGGTTTAAGTCTGTCAAAAACCAATCTATCGAGGCCATATTCAAGCAAATCAATTTGCGACAAGATCCGCTTACAGGTTGTCAGCAAAGAACTTAATAAAACTAATCTAGGAAAGTTCGAGTTGCTACTAGATACATCCAAATATTAGCTAAACGTCTGAAAAATACTTAAGTTTTGACAATTAGCTGTTCAGTCATAGTTAGAGCAAGTACAAATCATTTAAAAAGCAAAACAGGTGTTCAGTAATAATACATCAAAAGAGTGGTTTGATACGAGATGAATTTATTTCAATGTTTCTTGATAGGAATATCGTTCCACACCATCTTGTATTTTCGGACTGCCGTCGCAACGTGCGTTAATGGGACTATGGTCGTTAATGGGACTATGGTTGTCAATGGAACCGCTGGGAACTGCACTACTCTGAAACCGATGACAAACACTACTATTACAACATTCGCAGCCAGCACAACAACCCACACCTCTGGCTACCACAGTTTGTCATCTACCGCAGTTACTACCACAGTAAACACCCGAGTAAACACCACTACGAGCACAGTAAATGCAACGAATTGTCCTTGGCCTGGACCCACATGTAAACCAGGCAACTACGGAAGCCACTTGATCAGTAAAGTCTCTACCGTTATCAGTTTTATGGCCTTGGCATGTTACATTTTGCTGTCTGGAATTCTTTAAAGAAGATGTATCTCGGCATTGAACGCTCTAAGGCAAGACAAACTATGTAGTATCATAGAATAGAACGTTATAGAGCCGGTAGTAAGTAAAGTGTGATTTTAATCGATATTAGTGCATTGTTATCATTAGCATAGGGTACAGGCTAGTGTTAGATCTTTGAAAAGGATTTTTAGTA
>REGM01000088.1:358832-378504 GCA_004194415.1 Aurelia aurita | reverse complement strand
TTAACTAATGATTGTAATGTTGTTACTATGGCGGAAAAACAAAACTGCGGAGGAAGCACATGCGGTTTGACGCCTGCACAAAGCCATAACAATGGCAGGCTAATTTCATCCTAGTTCCCAAGGTACGTCATGCACTAATCACGAAGCCGAGATAACACCCTGGTACAGGTCAAGAAATTGTGCATAGAATGTGCGACAATCTGCCCTGAAGCTAGGGACGAGATTGGGTTGATTTAACCTGATTTAACCTCAGGATTTAGGCCTACCATGGGCGTTAAGAAAAGCGGTAGTTATTCCTACAACTGTTTTTTCCTCACTGTGTCCCTATGCCCGTTCCTCCCTGTGTCCCTATGCCCGTGAAGGTTGTTGTTGTTCACAGTCACTCAACTCAGAACACAAG
Organism: Aurelia aurita; assembly: GCA_004194415.1. Classification (NCBI taxonomy): domain Eukaryota; kingdom Metazoa; phylum Cnidaria; class Scyphozoa; order Semaeostomeae; family Ulmaridae; genus Aurelia; species Aurelia aurita. The sequence continues at coordinate 378,104 of REGM01000088.1, read as the reverse complement.
GATACAAGGAGAACCAGGCACAGCAACAACAACCTTCACGGGCATAGGGATACAGGGAGGAACGGGCATGGGGACACAGTGAGGAAAAAACAGTTGTAGGAATAACTACCGCGTTTCTTAACGCCCATGGACCTACACCGGGTGAGTCAGACAAACGTATTCACTGATGGAAAAATCATACTGCAAAAATTATGCAATCAATAAGTAAAATTTTAAATGCTTCGTTCCCAAGACGCCTCAACTAAATTTTTCATATTGTTCTAAATTTCTGGATGCTTTACGTCTCTGAGACGTCAGTTATTAGCCAAAGACTACTTTCCTCAAATTAATCAAAACAGTCAAAAACGTGCTGTTGACTCTGATTTGATTTCTAATCTTACCATTTCAATACCAACAACGAGCCAACCACAACCATAGAGCCAACTAGACTTATTACATGAGTCGTTGTTTTCCCTTCATTCCCCCCTAAACATACCCCACAATAGCCATTCCGCTTCAACTTAGTTTTAGCGGAAGACTATAACAATAAAATAACAATTCAATTCAATGGAGCAAAACTTTGACTCATATCATCAGTCTAAGAGCCAACCACGTCTATGTTTTAGCCAATCCACAAACCAGGGAAACCGATTTTTGGAAATTCTTTATTCGAGAGCAATGTCGTGCATTGCAAATTATGAAAAAATTTCAAAGTTAGGTTGAAGCCTCAGTCACACAACCAGAGTTGGTATTTTACGAATAGATTAAATAATTTTTCCATTTTATTTTTACCTTCATTCTTACTCTATTCACCTCACTTTAACTACTTCTATTCTTCTCTAGTTTTCTCTCTCTCTCTACCGTGGGTACCAGACACCCTCTCTCCTTCCTGGTCAGAATATTCTGTACAAACAACGACGGAGCATAGTTCAGGAAAGAAACTCTGACCCGGGCACTTTGAAGGCTCTTTATCCTGATCTACTGTTAAGAAAGTTCCTGCTGTTCGACCTTGGTTTCCTATTTTCAAACGACAATAAATCTACATGTTCTGAGCATACCAATGTTTCACAAATATCTCTTCCTTTAAACAGTGTCCTTAGCTCCGTCCTTAGTAACAAAATTTTTATAAAACGAGGGCCTGTAGCTATTTATGTCCTACTCTTAGACTCTAAAAAAACCTAATTCTAAAACTTTTGATGCTAGCAAGCTTTAAAAAATACTCACAAAATCTTTACTGCAGCAGGTCTCTCAGTTAACACGAAGAATAAATTGTGGCTTTGTTCTTACGCTAAAACCTGAGCTCAACTTCGAAAAGACTTAGTTTTACTTCATCAAACTTTAAAATATTCAACCCCCCGGGCAGTTGAGGTAGAACCATGAAATGCTCATTGTGCCCGAGAACCCTGAACTATTCTGTTTTAATCTTCTATAAATCCAGTTTAGGAAATTCATTTGCTACTATTGTGAAAATCGTTCGCTTGTTAAACACATTTTAACATTGTTGCGAGACAGTAGCCCTGGTCTAGACTAACTAAATGAGTCCTTGTTTTCGCTCCATTCCCCCTAACCATACCCCACAATACCCATTCCGTTTCAACTAAGTTTTAGCGGAATGACAATAACAATAAATAACAATTCAATTCAAAGGAGCAAACCTTAGACTCGTATAATCAGTCTAGCCCTGGTCTTCAACTTGTAGCTGAGCAGGAGGCATTATAATGCATAAACCGGTGACTCGGTAAAAAGTATCAGTGTCAGCGTTGCTAAAACCAGGGGTGTCAGGACACCGATACTTTGATTAAATATTAATTTACCTTGTTTTAATTGCTGTTGTCTTCTTTGTTTTGTTTTCCTTGTCTTCGTATTTCAGCTACTGAACTTGGCCTAGGGCTCCGTTTGGTCATTCGAATCTAACTCCCTTGTATTCCTGTGAGTTAGAGCGCCTTGGCAGAAGAGAAGGCTTTAAACGGGCGGTTCTAGCTCATTTTATGATTGTTTTGGTTATGGAACTGTGAAGACAATGGCTCGGATAAAGTAAAATAGGTCTGATTGTCTAAGGTTGAAAACACGAGAGACACCACTCACCCTGGTGATGATGGGACACGCTGACAAGCTCGTGTCAATCCTGCTGGCCAAAACTAGCCATTGGTGATCCATAAAAATTAAGTTACCGGCCAGCCACGCGAGAAGGAGCGGGTGCTCGCAAAGCACGATGGTCGACATGCGTTCTTTCAATGGAGCAGTTTGCGAAGCACCGAGTGCACGAAAATGATCTTATTATAAGAAATTAACGCTGCTAGACTTTGAGAAAACATTTTGCCTCTCAGGAATTTTAAACTATTGGAACACAAGCTGAAGGGAGAACAGTAAAAACATTACTTACTGGCTGTACCCCATATAACTTGTTAGCTGTAGAAATGTCATGTCTTGCTGTTTGTACTTGGTGTAGCATTGCATTAAACCAATTCTGTAGGGGCAAAGATTGCATTAATTAGCGATACTGGAATGGTTAGACTTATACAAGTGTAGGTTTCGTAACAATAGAATTCTATTGCTTTTAATTGACTCGACAGTAAAACATTTTAGTGATCGCAAGAAAACAAATTTTATAGCTGTGCATTACGTGTTTGAATAGACGCTTACGGAAAACATGGCGTCGAGGGGCATTTGACCAAGATGCAGTGCGTTTAACGATCGAATTTCTATAGAATCGCCATTTCTACCGGGTGAGTCAGAAAAAAAGTGGGGTGTTTGGCAACTTTTATTGATGTAGTTTAATTTGTAAATTTGTTTCTTTAAAGTTCATTCCATAAAAGAAAAGCTAACTTAGATGTGAAAATTTGTTTGATCGAAATCGGTCTTTCCGTTCCAGAATTACGAGCGATTTTAGTAAAATGGTGTTTCGCAAGATTGCTGAAATAGGTACTTCAGATAGATTCATATTCATGCACGCGTGATTTTCTAAACCATGACAAACATATTGGTTCTCTATAAAAAAATTGAAACAACGCATGCATTGTGTTAGAGCACAAAAGGAAAAACTAATGTTACTTATGTTGTATCCGTTGGGGACTAGTCATTTAAATTGTCATTGTAGCAAGCTGAAAGTTCTTTAATAGCGATACTTTTCATCAAAATGGCTATATCACAAAATTGCAAATAAAAAGGAAAGAAATCACCGATTTTAACAAACTAAATTTCTATAACTAATTCAATCTTTCTTCTGCAATATAAAACTTCAACACTCCCGATTTAACTCGTTTTTCACCAGTATATGGCTTGTTAAATGCCCCACGTTTTTTTGACTCACCCAGTATGAGAATCACTGTTGATTCCATTATAGAACGTAATTCATTTTAATTCATTCTGCAAGAAAAAAAGAGATAATATCAGATCTCTTATAGCCAAAAAAGTCAAGAAGAGTGGTGGCTGCCCGTTTAAACCCAGGGGGGGGGGGGCACTTGACTATTTTTTTGTACCGGGTATGCGCCGCTGAACAGGGTATCATTTCAGCTATTTTGCTCCCGAACAGGGTATCAATTTTCTCAAATGGTGCTCCCGAAAAGGTTCACAATTTTCAAATAATTGCTCTCTTACATGATTTGAATTTGTAATTTGCAATTTCTCTTTCGTTTTCTTGACGATTTGCTCCCAGACAGGGTAATTAATTCGAAAAAATTGCTCCCTCACAGGGTAAGAATATCTTTACNGTACAAAAACGGAGCAATGTGAACGGGTAGCTTCGATTCGACAAAAACGGATATTAACAAAAACGGAGTAGTGTGAACGGGGCCTTAATGTGCTTCTGTTTGGCCTACCCAGGGTAGTACGAAAATATCTCTCTTTTGATTCCAAAAAGTTTTTTGTCCGAAAACTGATGCCCGAATGTTATCCGAATGTTTTTATCCTTAGCATTGCCAAACATGAAAGTCAGGTAGCAGAAATGCAGCAGGTTGATCGAATAAACGAAAAATTGATAATCCACACGGCATTTTAAAACCTTACTGACCAAAATCATAAATATTTAAAAAGAATTGCATCTGAACTTAAACCTTACAAAGCTTGAAAATAAGAAAAATAAGATCATGCATAAATATTTTAGAAGGTCGATTTCAAATTCGATAATCAAATATTACTGACTTAGCAGTTTGTGCTGGTTTAGGAGGCACAGCTCAATTTTACGTGTGCATGAAATTAATCGTCAAGCACGTTCTACCGAAAAAGGCTGCATACAAGAGTCACTGACTTTAAGAACTATATATTTAAATTTTTGAGGAAAATTTACTGAATCTGTACAAATTTAATGAAACTAGAAAGTGGTGATATTAACACTACTCTTAAATAATGGAGCCCAGAATTAAATGCTTCTTATTTGTAAGGTTTTATATGTATCTAGAGTTTTACAGGTACCATACGGACATAGAGAATCGAGGGGCACTTAGACCCCAACTTTTGCCAGAAACCAGACTAAGTATGCCTTCTTTGAAACTATGTGTCATTTTTCAGAAAGAAGTGCAGTGCTTCTCCGTAGACTAGGCGTGCACTTGACCAGTGTTTCGTAGGGACGTACTACCTTAAGGTACAAACCGTTCTTTATACCTATAATTTTTCAAAATAGATATCCAAGCTTATACCAACTATGAGTTACCTAAATCATCAAAATATTTTGCTATTTGCAAGAATAAACTAAATTCTCGAAATTGGCATGCAACAAATTTGAACCATTTTTATACCAAAAATCATACCCCTATGTCTGTGCATTAGAAATGAGCACAAGATGCTACCCTTACAGTATTGTGTGGGTAAATATTTTGGGTCTGAAATTTCTAGCAAACCACATTTGAAATATGTGAAAGAAAATCTCAATAGGTCACAATGGCACAAAAAGGAAGCACCAGGCGTTGGACTGGGATGGACATGTAACCCCACTTTTCTCATTGTCAGTTTTGGCTAAGATTTTTCAACCCTATCTTCAAGTTTCTAGACTCTCCTTTCAAGCATTCGAAAAAACGTTAGGTATACCTTCTGGCAATCAATTCTGTCCCTAGTCCACCCCTCTTTTTCTGGGCTAGTGGTGCCCCTGATGGCACCAGATGCCATATGAGTGCTGTGCATGGTGTACAGGCGAAAGCAACAGAATATAGTGGGAAGGATTACATGACAAGAATTCTCAAGTTTTCAAGAGTTCTTCAAATTATGATAAGAATTCTTGAGTCATATGAAAGACTGTAAAATGTTTTCAAACAAGAATTCTTAAAAAACTACGAATATTTCCAAGAATTCTTTAAGAATTCTTGAGAATTCTTAGGCAGGAGAACCATGTTAATGTGCACAATGTTTGTACTATGGAACTCTTGAAAATATTGGAATCGCTTTTAGGTGTCAGCTAGGAAAACCAGACACAAACTTATGAAAAAGATGATGCAACCACCAAAGAAAACATAACCCAAGTTGGGACTCTGATTAAACCAATTAAAGAACTGAATTACTTACCTTTCTTTATCTCATCATAATCATTTCCTACATGTGCGATTGCTGTTGCTATGAACATCGTCCAAACCTACAAAAGCAGTTAGCTAATAAAATGGAAAGTGGCAGCAGCAGTGATTTAACAAGCAGCCTATTGACTTATAAAGAAACCTGCAAAGTCTCTAGGAAAATCAGCTAGAAAAGGCATAGCAGGCAAGTATCTCATAAAAAGCTGCCTCACATCATATATTAAAATCATTGATCATACAATTTTTACAAGAAATCTCAATTGACAATTATTCAACACCTTCTAAGAAAAATTAGTTCAACAGGATATTAATAGATGTATTGTTTATATATAATGTGTTTTGTTTAATTAAAAAATAAATGTGTTAAGCGTGTACACTTTAAGGGCGTTGGCGTTTTTACTAATGTTTTCCAAATGTGTATAAGTGCTGCCTCTGCAGGGATTTCCTTGTAGCTGAGGGTGGGCAACTTTGGAATTTTTTGAGAAAATTAGAAGTTCTATTCTTGGAACCAAAATAAATCCAGCAGGAATCAGTATAAATATAACAGGGAAAGAAAGAAAATATTGTTGCTCTGCCCTTCCTTTGAAGTGCCAAGAAGAGCCTGGCTGGAGTTTTTGCTTTATTACAACAATTTGGATATACAAATCTTACAAACAAGGTTCTGATGCAATTTTTATAGTACAGTAATGAAGACCTTGACAATTTTGTGATAGTTGATCTAGGAAAATTTTAAGGAAAGCAACCTGGCTTGGAACGACTCTCGCCACGTTCCAGCATTTCTCGGAAAATTCTTACCCTGCCCTTCTATACCCAACCACTTTCTCCTTGTTTTATAAAGAAGCTCAAGGACCATCTTTTGACAACAATGGGAGGCAATGCCCCCTATTCCGCCAGTTTCAGCATACTAGGTAGTGTATCTGGTAATATGTTTTTGTAACTTTTTGATACAATACACATATTTTTTTCATAAGAAACTGCCCATAAGAAACTCAACTCTAAGATCGCCAAAAAATTAAGAAACTCCAGTACTGTACTGGAAAAATATAACTTAAGAAACTATTTATTTTAATGAAACAAATCCTTAGCATTTTTTTAACTTATTTTCACTCGTTTCCCATATCGTATTACTGGAAAGGTACTTGAGTAATGTCTAAACATTGGAAAGGCTTAACAAAACTTTGGCTTGAAATGTTCACCATGGAACAGGAAGTAAACATTAAAATTGATATGGAANTAGCATCAAGCCATTTTTTAACATGCTTCAGTTCTTTGTTCACCACTTTTTCTAGATTGTTGAGATTGTCAGATTCAAAGTAAATGTTTGTGTCATCAGCAAAAAGATAGAAAGATAGCTTACTAGATGACTTTGGAAGATCATTTATATAGATGAGGAAGAGAAGTGGACCAAGGACAGAGCCCTGAGGAACACCACAAGTAACATTAAGATGACTTGAGTTGTGGCCATTTACAGATACATATTGACTTCTATTGCTCAGATAGGAGCTAAACCATGCTAGGGCAGTGCCTCGTACACCATAATGTTCAAGCTTATTGAGAAGAATCTGGTGGTTAACTGTATCAAAAGCTTTCTGAAGATCAATAAAAATTCCACACCCAAAACGTTTGTTATCTAGAGTGGTTTTGATAGATTCTGTTAAACTAATCAAAGCATGATTTATTGAGTGAGAGGCACGAAAACCAAACTGTAGGTTGTACAGGATTTTATGAACCTCTAAAAAATTGTACAAGCGCTTGTACATCAGTTTCTCAGAAATTTTACTGAAAACAGACAAGAGAGATATTGGCCTATAATTGGAGACTGTCACAGGACAGTCTTTTTTGAATAATGGTATGACTTTTGTAACTTTTTGATACAATACACATATTTTTTTCATAAGAAACTGCCCATAAGAAACTCAACTCTAAGATCGCCAAAAAATTAAGAAACTCCAGTACTGTACTGGAAAAATATAACTTAAGAAACTATTTATTTTAATGAAACAAATCCTTAGCATTTTTTTAACTTATTTTCACTCGTTTCCCGTATCGTATTACTGGGAAGGTACTTGAGTAATGTCTAAACATTGGAAAGGCTTAACAAAACTTTGGCTTGAAATGTTCACCATGGAACAGGAAGTAAACATGAAAATTGATATGGAAGTCATAAGAAAATCCTAAGAAACTTGAGTATTATAAATCTGTAATTTTAAGAAACTGTCAGTACTGGCTCAAATTCTTAGTTTCTTATAAAAAAATACCAGCATAACAAGTGAATAAGCCCAGCTGCCCTGAGTTCGTTTTGTCTTTCTGGTATTTTAAATAGAAACAAAAAGAAAAATCACTGGAAAATATTAGACAGACAAAATAAACTGGGTTATTCACATGCTTGGCTTATCCATTTTACCCCTGTAGACCCCCATGAGTGTCCCCCCTGGGGTAGACCCTATGATCCCTGGGAAAGATAAAAGAAAGTGTGCAGACTTTCATGAAACATACAAATAAATCTGCTTCTATTAAATAAAGGGCATTTTGAATTTCACACTGGAACACACTGTCACTGGAGAAAGATTGATAAAATTTGAGATTTCATCAGACCTTGCCAGTGAAATGCAAACTTCCCTAAACCAAGCCATACTGGAAAAGTTGTTTTAGCTCTCCCAAGTAGTGTTACGCCAAATTTTTAGATGAAATATTCTGCGCCAAGCCAAAACAGGAAGATCGCTGACGATATGATGGGCCTAAATTCGTGCACATTTTCGAAAGCCCGTTTATTTACGTTTCCAAAGCAGAGACGTAGGAACCGGGGGGCACTGGGGGCACGTGCCCCCCCAAGATTTTGGAATAAACAAGAAATTGCCCTTTTTGTTTGAGGAAATGCCCTTTTTGCTTAATGAAAAAGGTGCCCTCGAAGTGTCGTGCTCCCCCAAGTTTAAGATGCTTCCTACGGCCCTGTTCCAAAGTGTACCTTTAGGCTCATTTATTTAGAAAGTAGAATAGAAATGAATAAACTTCTGAATACCTACGAAGCAACATTACCTTTTTTAGTCTGACCGCAGCTCTTGCAGAAGAAATTCTGATTTATCTAGCCACAGCTCTTGATTGAAGTGAAGTGACTTGTGAATCTTGACCTTCCACCAAAGTTTGACCTTTTTCGCCTCGTCTCCAAGCAGCATCCTTCTGTAAATATTATTGTAAATATTTGAAAACTGCCTCCAAGAACAGTAGAGTCCAGACCTCTAGGGACTTCCCATTCAATTCCTGTATTTTGAAAATGCTAATGATTTTACAAATTTTGAGGGTAGACATAAAACTACCCAATTCATTTACGTGTATAATACTTTTTCTGTTTAATTTTCGTGCGGAGGGATTGAAATAAACTATATTTCAAAAGTCTTCGATTTTTGCGCCTCAGAAAAAATTCAAAAGTTTCGAGAGTCAGGTGATTGCTACGATGATATTTCGATTGTTTCGAAGCATCAGGGCGGCAGGGCAATCAAAAGAGTTTTCTATTTCAATGGATTGTTTCGATTGTTTTACGGGTATCATCGGCAAAATTTGTTCTAAAACTATTTTGTGATCAATATTTAGATTTTTACAACTGTTTATTTCCATTTTATACATGTATTTTAGATTTGATGTGATAAAAAACAATTTAAAAAATTGCTTCAGAGCAGTTAAGGGAGAAACCCCCTCTAAATTTGACCAAAAAGTGCAAAAAAAATTTTCATCAATTTTCAACAGTTCATTAACCTATGAAAGTGTGTATTAGGTCCATTTCAGTTTGTAGGTACTGACTATTCTTAAAATCCATGTTTTATAGGGAGTAGTGTGATTTTTCTCCATAGCAACCGCATAGCAACCACTTGAAACAAAATTTTATTTGAGTTTGTCCTTGGTTCTTGACTCCCCTGTCCAGTAGTTTTATCTCTGCTTGAAAGAGAGGCGTCAAGCAAGAGAGTATGCCTCTTGGGTCCCTGTGATCGCTCAAAAGAGCCAGTTCTTCCCACTGTTTTTGCTTGGGGAAGCTCATGCAGCACAAGTCTTGATTTTGAAAAATGCCGAGAGTAAAACAACGTTCTCAACTTCGCAAGAAGCGTAAGCCAGCATACGAAGGGTATAGACGGAGCAAAAGAAAAGAAATCAGAAGAAACAAGTGCCAGAGATGGTTCAAATGCTGATGAACAGCCGGTTAGGCCCATGCCTGAAACTTCAGTTTCTTGCAACGAAGGCAATGAAACAGCAATGTCCTCTGAGTACTCTTCAACAGCATCGTTCCATAAGGTACAGCATATTGAAGGAATTTGTTGCTCCACTCCAAAGACAGAGAGCATTTCATCAGAGCTTATGCAGAGCAGAGCAGAGCTTATGAATCTGGTGCATTTCATCAATAAATTAGTTTGGTAAGGTTGTAGAAAGAACATTTAGGAGCACTTTTGTAACATAGATTGTACTTGAAACACAAGTATTAACTTTAGATGGCATTTTCTCAGTTTCAGTATTTTGCCCTGGTAGTTTGGAAAGTGCCAAATTATCTCAGAGTTTATTAAAGATATGAAGTTGCAATTTGGACACATAATCAATATAACACCATAATGTGATATGAACCTCAAAAATTTGAATTTGTTGCAATATTTTCAAAATGGCGGATGTACAAAATAGGAAATGCGCCGTAATATTTTTGGTTTTTAAAAACTTTCTAATACAGCAAAATAAGACCATGGATTAAAACCTTTTGAGGTTTAAATCACAGTTGAACCTTATGTTGGTAAGTCACAAAATTTTGTTCCATCTCCTTGAAGCCACAATGGAGAAAACTTGGCACTTTTAATGGTACTTTTGTCGGCATTTATCCTTTGTTCTCGGTAACCATGGCAACAAGGTACAACACTAGGTGTGAAATCATAACTAAGTATTGTGAGGATTACAACTATGGTATTGGTTACCAATTTTGACAACCCAGTTCAAATTTAGCATTGTGAGGGGGTTTCCCCCTTAATTATGTCAAACACCTTTGCATCTACCGGGTGCGCCAAATTAACTATCCATTTTTGACTGGCCACGATAAATCGTGCACTGGACCGATTTTGAAAATAATCTTTCGCTAAAATCAAGAATTAGGTTCTAGGATTTTTTTTAAATTTTTTAGTCTTCTGCTTCTGGAGCTTCAAGCGAGTTTCTTAAAAATTTCGGTCTCGAAGACACTGAAAACGATCAACAATTTTGATCAAATTTTCTAAGTACTCGACATGAAGGAATGGACAAAGCATGGACAAAGAGAAAAAATGTTCATGGTTATTTGGAATTTAGAAATCAATTGATATTCTGCTGCACGAGCGTTAGTTCAACGACTACTGGCCTGGTTGCGAAATTCTAGAGTAGTTGCAATGACGCACCACTCGCCAAGCCGTTCCTCGCATCACAATTCAAAGAGAGTCCCTGCTATCTTGACCTCATGACCTCATGGCACTTCATTGTTTGTCTTTTAACCCCCTTGACACAGAAACACAGTACCTACTATCTGCACCAAAGTATAAATTCCATGAAACTACAAAAGGAAATACTTTTCTTTGTATCATTGATTTCTCCCAACACTGAGCTAACCACGTGCAGCAGAGTTTAGCTAATGAAAATGTATTCTCTTTGTCCATTCATGTCGAATCTTTAGAAAGTTTGATCAACGTTTTTAGATCGTTTTCAGTGTCTTCGAGACCAACAATTTTAAGAAACTCGCTTGTAGCTCTAGCCTGAGATCAGGCTCACCAAGTCAAAAAATTGAAAAATCGAATTCGATTTTTCGATTTTTCAATTTTTTGACTTGCAGAGCCTGATCTCAGGCTATTGTAGCTCCAGAAGCAGAAGACTAAAAAATTTACAAAAAATCCTAGAATCTAATTCTGGATTTTGGCTAAAGACTAAGTAAGTCACAAATCTTAAAAATCGGTCCAGTGTAAAATTTATCGTTGCTAGTCAAATGTGGATAGTTTTTTTTTGCGCAGTCGGTATTCTCACGAAAGTTTGTCAAGTGAGGTACTGAAACGACTAAAACATACCGTAATACAAAAGAGAACGAATCAAACTGACACGTAGCCTGTGAATCTGAATAGACTCATTGCAATCGTCGTAGTTTCGCTCCTTCTTGGACTGATATTCGCTACAAGAGTGCATTCATCCAATTCAATAAACGAAGCGAAACTGGGACTGAGTTAGTCAGCTTAGCCTGTGGACGGTAGCCTGCGTGCAGCCTCAACGCTCCTCACCCAAAGAGTAGAGCGCTCCTTTGCACTCATACGCATTATCTACCATGAAAGTCGGCAGTAAAGAAATAAGAAGTTCCCAGGTCGAGCAATACCGTCCATAGAAAGTCGGCAATCACGAAAGGAATGGCCTATTCTTCTTATCGTATGGCCTAATTATTGCTATTATTGACCTACCACAACTCTGTGCCGCCGGTGCAGTGCAAGGAGTTAAAAAGTTCTTTCATTGAAAAAAAACATCGAAGAACCTTGAACTGATCTTCACAGCAAGCTTGTATAGTCATCACAAACGTTAAAAGACTCTAGCCCTTCCTTGAACGGGCTTGAACATCTCAGGCAAGATCTCTCCACAGCTTCTTTCTTCGCCATCTGGAACAGCTATCACCGCGCGGCATAATCAGACTTGGTCGCGGCTTTTTTAGCCAATCAAAACGCTTATCCACTTACCCGCTTAGCTTATCCGGTACTCAAACTTTCTTGAGTAGCGGTCGTTTTTCATATCGAGGCGAGAAAGGCAAAATCGACGTAGTTGCGCAGACTCTACTCTTTGGGTGAGGAGCGTTGAGGCTGCACGCAGGCTAGTGAACAGACAGTCTTGTCTTCTGAAAAATCAGAATAAAAAGCGTCCATACTTTCTCACTTTATGGATTTCAAGAGAGCCTCGTCAGAGGCCTGGCTCACATTCAGGGTTGGCGCCAGGAATCTTCCGACGTAGGGGCTGGAACTTCCGACAGGGGGGCTAAAATGGTAAAAAGGCTATTTTCGTACGTCATTTAACCAAATTTCCTCCGACAATAACCCTAAATTTCCTCCGATGGGGGGCTAAATGCTTCCGACGGGTGGGCTGTAGACCCCCTAGCCCTCCCCTGGAGCCACCCCTGCTCACATTAGGTCGTTGAAGTTGCTAGAGTCTTTGCAACAAATGACCATAACGACCCGGAAGACCGCAAAAGACCCAACAGACTGAATTTGAACGCCGAAAATAAACTCCTCAACGACTTCAACGAATGAGTTTTTGCCGTTCACATTCAGTCTTTTGGGTCTTTTGAGTCGTTCGTCTAACGATCCCAACGAGCGACTCGAGCTACTTCAACGACTGGGGAACCAAGCTTAGCTGATTTGTTTCAATTTCAACGATACAAATTAGAAAGGTACACATTGTTCCTCCTGGCAAAGAAAGCAAAGCATTTATTCCACCATATGATTCCACAAAGGTTATCAGGGTTATTACTTAGCATCAGCCAGAGTCATAGCTGATGTCTAAAGCATCAGCCAGAGTCAAGCTTCTATCTCGCATTCGTGAAAAGTCAGCCCATATGTAGCAGAATCGATATATAAAACCATGATAAGGCCACTACTGTTATACTGCTACCCACTACAACTTTGCTTTATCTCAAGGAACTGTAAACAAATAACAGTATATACAGGATAGAGCGGCCAGAATTGTGAGTCCAAGAGAAAGAATAGAGATTCATGGGACATTATTGAAAAAATAAGAAACTCAAGGGTGGCCATTGACGTGTTTAAATCATTGCATAAACTACTACCCGAAGACCTAAATGGCTATTTCAAAAGGTATCAGCATGAAATAAACACTAGAGGCAATGGTTCTTGTCTAGTTTTACCGAAAATGCGCACCGAAACCGGAAAAAAATCATTTGCCTTCGAGGGAGCTGGCATTTTCAACAGACTTGAAAAGGCAACCCGCGATGAAATATCCATCTTACGATTAAAAAAGAAACTGAAACTTGCAAAGTCTTTATAGATTTCTACGAACAACGCATTCGACTCTATCGAATTTTTATCCTTAATTATTTTCCTTCTTGTTATACAGTACTTTAACATTTTAACCTCAACCATTGTCATTAGGTAGGATTACAGGTCCTTGAGTGATGGCAGATAGTGTATACTTCTGAACAAGTCAACCTGTTTAAATATTAGTGATTAATGATTAGTGATTAATGATTAGTGGTTAGTGATTAGTGATTAGTGATTATTATTATTATTATTATTATTATTATTATTATTACGCATCCTAAACACCTCATGAAGTAAAAAAATTACTAATTCTCCACGAAAGAAAGAAACGAAAATACTAGAATAGTTCCTTGCAAATGATATTTCATATTCATTTCATACCGGGTGAGTCAAAAACATATATAGAAATTTTGTAGCTAACATGTTAACTTAGATAAGAAAATTTGGTTTGTCAAAATCTGTGTTATTGTTCTCATATTACAAGCGGTTTTATATAAATTCTTCTTCTCAAAATCCTTTAAAACAGGCCTAAAATCGTTGATCAAATTTACAAAAAGTTAAAACGGACTGAGTGATCAAAGTCACCCTCCTCATCAAAGTCGCTGCATTGGACGGTACTGTAATTTGATTTCCTTCCTCATTAAAATTGTGACGTAGTTTTTAGCCAAAGAGAAGAAATGTCAAATTGTGGCAATCTGTTCTGTAAGGTCACGAGCAATGAGCCTATCGTCGGTAATTTGCTATCCACCACGGCAATGGTGCTATCTATTGTGAATTGTTCAAACTAGGACCACTAGGGCTGGGAATAACAACGGCAAAAAAAGACAAGGAATGGGCTTTGATCAAATTTCACTATGATTGCTTGCAAAATATGACTGGGAAAATTTATTTGAGGACCCCTCTTCACAGGGCAAGAAAATCTATACTTGACAGAATTATTTTGATCCCTTTAGTTAAAAGCATTATTGTGCAGGATCAGTTGAAGAATGAATTTTGATTCGATATCATATGACAGTGGAACAATGTGCATGGAACCTTAGGATCCTAAACAATAATGCCAGCTTGATTTTGTTTTTGTTGTTGATACTGCTTGCGACTGTTCGAAATCTTTTGCTTTCCTTGGTCACACTGACAAATTTTCTAGTCGGTCTAGACAAATTGAGCATCGATTGTCTCTCTTACACCAATGCGCAATTTGTAGATTTTGGCACAAAGCAGTCTAGACTGGTTATCTGGCTCATCAAAAATTGACAATCTTATCATGAAAAACTTTCCTTAGAGAAGAGTACTAGACGAATTGTGACGTCAGCCGACGTTATGCTAGAAGTATCGACTCTTTGAACTCATGGAGCTTCTTCTATAAGGAGCGAGTGGGGCTAGTTGTCATGTCACAAGGGTAAGTTATCAAAGGTGTAAGTTGTCAAGATCACAAATGGAATGCAAACACAAACCGAGGAGAAATTTGCCGATGGTGTTGTCTTTCTGAGAGGTTATGATGTACATGTATCAGCAAAATTCAAAACAATAAAAGCGTTCGATTGAAAATGCGAGTGTGACAACTTACCCCTGTGACAACTAGCCCCACCCTCCTCTACGATTTTTTTGAACCACTTGTTCTCCTGAGGTACATCTTTGGTGGACCAACTAAAGAGGGTTTATGGTTTAACATAAGTTTTTTTCCGAAATGTTTTGGTCATTTGGTTTGGCTGCAAAAAATAGCATTTGAGTCTAAAATTTATGTTGAAAATGGCGTAAAATTTTGTGTCTTGGGACAAGAAAATTCTAAATACTGCATGTATTCATGAATGCAGCAATATTTCATAGAATATAACATTTATCTTCAAATTTCAAAAATCATTGCCAAGATGGTTTGAAAGTACTTTCTCTTTTAAAGTCTACTAGCAGGTGGTGAGCCTCCTAGTCGAGAAAATCTTTCACCTTTTTACCTCCATCATAATCTGTTCCCTGTGATGTTTCAAATATGTATTACGTATTACATGTTTTTTCTCAGCAGCAGTACATACAAACTACACGTATTTTTTCTAAGAAAGTCTTCATAAGAAACTCTAATCTCAGATGACCAAAAATTAAGACACTCAAAAGCTGGAAATATTCGCCTTTTGATAGAGGACATAAAGCTTTCTAATTTCGCCTGGGAATCTAAAGCATACTTTTGCTTGTTTGTTATAGTGTTTTATTGGGTATTATTCGAGTGATATCCAGACAGAGGCATAGTTTTAAAAAAATTGGCTGATAAATGTTCACGGAGGCATAGGAGATACCCTACCGATGAAAACAGCGAGAATTAGAAGAGCCATCTAAGAAACTGTTAAACGACTTTAAGCAATCAAAATCTGATAGATCAAATCAAAGGAACTTTCAGTACTGAGTCAATTTTTTAGTTTCTTATAATAATTATGTGTATCAGTTTGGTCGAGGGGCAAATCACTTTCTAGAAATCTCGTACATTTTGTTTGTGTCGAGAAATCCCTTATGCATGAATGTATATATGTATGTATAGTATTCTTTAACGTGAATTACAAACTAAGACAAAAACTTGTTTTCAGCTTAAATCCTCCGGAAATCCTTTTGGTCATAAAGCAGACTTGTTACTTTTGTCCGTCCTCAAGTCAAAGATACCGCAAAGAATCAGTGCTCCACCACAAGATGCTAACATTTTTTGAGGTAAGGTAAATAATTTTCCATAGAATAATGACAATGAATTACCCCCGCATAATTGTCGTTTTTTCTTATGACGTCGACATTTGATGTATCTCAATAATGGCAGCTGCAGCTTGATGAGTACAAAATGCTCGTTCATCAGGCAAGATGCATCATCACCTAATAAATTCTAATTTCCTTCCTCCTTCCGATGCTCAATTAGTGGTGCACGTGAAATCGCCCCTCTGACGTCTCTAATGGCAAAGATATCGGGTGTCCCAAACAAGTAGACGCCTTTCACCCTTTCAAAATCACAAAAACTCGATCACAAAATCAATTCTTTTAAGGCTGGTTCTACGCTGGGTACCAGTGCTTCGAAATTTAAAGTAAAAGAAAACTGGGAAAAGAAAAAGAGAGAAGGAGAAAGGACTTTCTTTCCTTCTTCATTTTTTTATATTTTTATTATTTTTTATTTTTTTGGCTCTCGTACCCAAGGTAGGTTCCCACTGAGCGATGAACTATCATCGCTTTCCTCACCACCAATTGTTCAAATATCTTAAAAGTTCATCTTGCAATGTGAACGACCTTTGATTGTGAAGCCTGACTCACACTGGTCGTAAAAATCAGGCTTTACAGTCATATGCCGTTCCTAGTGCAAGATGAACTTTCAAGATAATTGAACAATTGGCGGCGAGGAAAGCAATGATGGTTCGTTGCGCAGTGGGTACCAGCCTTTACATGAAGGAACAAATTATGTTGACATTGTAAAATTTTTTTTTTTATTTTAAGATTATCCTTCTGATATGATAACACAGCCAGGTTTGGCTGTAATGAGAAGAGAGCTACCTGGTTTTGAATCACACCGCCGACAAGCGCCCCACCACGAACAAACGAACAAAATCAAATAAATACTTCAGCCTTTCGGGTATCAACCAAATTTTTATTGATTCCAATACAGGTATTCTCCACATAGCAAATTTTCAAACATGTGAAGTTTCTTTGGTCCACCAGGTAGTTTCCAATGGTTAATAGAAGATCAAATGCCACATAGATGACATAGATGTCTAGCTCTGTTTAACCTCAGAATCAAAAGTATCAGACCGAAAATAAAAAATGGAGCCTAAATCTACAGGTCAAGGGCCAACTTATATTTGAAGATATTGTGTGGGGAAATCAGTTATCTTTTAGGCCTATAAATATGCGACAGGAGTCATGGGGAAGAGAAATAAGTCGCATTTGTACGGGGATGAGAATCACACTTCAGTCTTTTTTTCACTTGTACAATTTTAAAAAGGGCTTGAAATGTTTAAATAGAGAAGGTCATCTGGCTCTCGTATTGGCACTTTGCGTAGAAAAGCCCACTTTCACATCGTTTAAATATTTTTATGTAATGATGAGATACTTCTTGAAAACATTACAATTTGGTTTACTTTGTTTCTAGAAACTGCGCCAAGGATGAGCCTAAATTATACTGGCAGCCTCGTCCCCAGGGCCTTTTGTCATATTGGGACGGAGACAAAAATGCCTCTGTCCCAATATGACAAAAAGCCCTGAGAACGAGATTGTTACATTGGTACCCTGGTGACCCAGGGTATTACAATGGATGACCCAATAAGAGGTGAAACTTTTTGAATTATCACTAACATTTGATGATTCGATCTATCTTTAAATTTTCTGCTGGTGTGGTTGGATAAAGGACCAAATAAATTTCATAGATGATCTTTATTACAATTCTTCAGGAGAGTGATGATGAAATCGAGGCTTGAAAACCCTAATTTTGAGCAATAGTACTTTATAAAGATATCGTATTTTGGCCAGAAAAGCTATATTTTTCGATTTCGTATGAAATTTCGAGTCCTAGATGGTATAAGTTCTCTGTCAAAGACATTCGGAACGAACTTAAGTGGTGGTGCAAGACAAAAACTCAATTTTATTAACAATTTTTTGTGATTTGAGAGCATGCTTCAAAACCAGGTAGCTTGTAAAAGCACAAAACAAATTGCAGCAAATTTAAAGCCATTGAAAGATTTTGCAGTATAGCGTAAAACGGATTTGGTCCTTGACACAAATGTACACGAAGAAATTTTTATGATCGGTAATATAATCAAATTTCGATGATTTGTCAAAAAGTTTCAAATGTTGTTGGGTCACCCGGCAGGTGAACGGCAACCAGGAGCACGGGCGTAGGGGAAGATAAAATCTGGGGGGGCTGCCCGATAAAATTTATATTGTTTACCAAGTTTTTTGCCCGACTTAGGGTGGATTTTTGCCCGAAACAGGCTGATTTTGGTAAATTTTTCCAACGTTGGGGGGCTGCCGCCCTCTAGCCCCCTAGCTCCTACGCCTATGACCAGGAGAACAACCAAACATAAGGAAGGAGCTCCAAGGGTAAGCCTGTGTTGTTTCAAGGAGAGTCACAGGGCTCACAAAGCGTTTAAAACACGAATCACGTGACCGGTAAACATCGACAGACATCCTCATGTAAAGGCTGATTTCCAGTCGGTGGAATTTTACACAATCAAAAATCATTCAACCTTAAATTTCTATTCAATTGCAAAGTGACATTTTCTGTCGTAAACAAAAGAATTTCCGCCCGCTCGGAAAACTCCACTGACTGGAAACTGGCTTTTACGTGCGTACCTGAAATTATTATTATTATTATTATTAAATTCTTTAAAGTTGTTTTAAAAGAATAGCTCTAATATGAACTAATTAAGACCAACTATTTACAACAACAAAAAATACAATTTATAAATATAAACGTAAATACCCTATTCACAAAATCAGCCACAAGAATAAACATCGAGTGTTCGTTATTTACAAATTTTACAACAGCAATTCTCTCCATTCCATTTTTTTATGCATGTCTTGAAGGAACAGACGGAGGTGGCAATTTTTGTGTCATTTGTTAGGGAATTCCATAATATGCTGCCACGAAAAGATAAACTATTGTTGCCATAAGTATTTGTCTTAGTTTGAGGCAACATCAACAGATTCTTTGATCTTAAATTATAATTATTTTCCTTTTCCTGGAACATATCCCACAAAAAAGAAGGATTTTGTTGTGTTAAACTGCTATAAACCTCGAGCATTAACTTTTGCAAGTTTTTATTATGAATAGT
>REGM01000088.1:342371-358630 GCA_004194415.1 Aurelia aurita | reverse complement strand
GAACATATACTACTTTTGATCCTCTATCCAACCAACTAGTTTTTTTGTAATTTAAACGTATGATTGTGCGTATTTAGGCACTACGCATGCGCAAATTCTTTGAATTCCTGTGTGATGACGTCATCATTTTTCGCTAATTTTTCTTTACAAAGCAATTGCTATTTATCCATAGAATACATCAAAATTGAACTGATGTCCTTACTGCTTTCCGTTTTCTCACAATCAACGATTGAAGATTTTTAGTACTGAACCCTATTGATTTTGAAAATAGAGAGCACCCTATAGGGGGTACTCTCTCCTCGATTAGCTTAGCTACTGAGAGAGTTCCTCCTTAAGAATTCCCCTTCATACAAATCCTCTAGTGTCATGTATCTTTCTTACCTTATCTGTATTATTGTCTTTTAATTTAAAATGTAGTTATTTATTGTTGTAAGTTGTTTAATATTAGAGTGTTTTGTATGTAGTGGAATTTAAAATGAATGAACTGAACTGAACTGAAAATGCAACATTGTGACGTCATGAGCAGGTCACGTAACATAACTAAAAATAGATTTCATTTTTGGGTTCATCTCATAATGTACTATACACATACGAAGTCTCCAGGCTCTAGCATATACAGAACAGAAATAAAATAGGGGGGCTGAATCAGCCCCCCCCCTAGTCTTCCTAGAGCATCAAATACCCTAGGCTTGATAGGGTTAAATAATTTGAGATTCTAGAGAAGGCACTGATCTTGTTGTTTGCTTTTTGGGTTAATTTGCCACACATAACATTGCCACACCTGTCCCTTATATGGCAATATACAGAACAATGGGCTCAGGATCATAAGTGAATACAAAGAGATATTGCTAGAAACTACCGCATTCCAACCGCATGCTAGACTCATTGCAATCGTCGTAGTTTCGCTCCTTGATGGACTTATAATCGCTACAACTACGACTCATGATCAAACTATTCGAAAAATCAGCCAAAAATTGATGACCTCGTTTTGATGCCGGGCGCTTAGGGCTTTAACAGGGCCTAGGTCAATTCAACAAGATTCCAACTCACCGATTCTAAAACCCTTCAAATTCATGCTTCATTAGATTGTAGAGAAAACAAAACATACCAGTACCAAGATAGTACTTCTTCTATGTATTGCTTGGAGATTCCTTCACATTGACATTGAAAACCTGCTTTTAATATCCAAAATGCCCTTCAGATTTCACCACAGCAATCCTCGCAGCTTTCTTCGGCTATTGATGATGGGAGGCTAAAGGGAGGCTAATGCTGGAAGCGAGGTTAAATGTTGATGTCCCATTGGTCAGTTTGGGCATAGTCGACTAATATTTGGAATACTGCAATCTGATTGGTCGCGCCCGCATTCTGGCGCGTTTGGCCGGATTTTCAGATAGTTTGATTATCAGTCCCAGTTGAAGCGGAGTGCCTTCATCCAATTCAATAAATGAAGCGAAACTGGGACTGAGGTAGTCATTCTAACCGCATGCGTTGCCGCCTTGGTGCACAAAGAGCTTTGTTCAAGACGTCAAAGCCTCTGCGAAGTAATTGAATTGCTTGCCCTTTTTGCCACCTGTTTGGACGCATCTTTGGCATCAAGATTGGAATCTGATATTCTGGATTGTCCCAAAATGGTATGGGAGAGTTTGCCGGTAAGTCAAGTACAAATCTTTATCACTGGTTCTTTATTTCACTTTGAGTAACAGACATTGATTGTAAATTTTAGGCCCTCGATTATTCATAACAAGTGCTGAATCGCTGAATCTTTAGACTGTTAGAGGAAGGGCTGAAAACTTACGACTTACGACTATCTGTACGGTACTATGCCAAGACTATTTCTGTTTTCGGATAAAAGTATTTTCGACTGTCAGTAGTAAGTCTATGTCAGTAGTTTGTTGATTGTCTTTTTGGTTTGAAGCAATTCTTTCTTTCACAGTAGTGATAAAGAAGCATACTTAGTTTGATAGCGCCCCATGTGGTTTGAAAAACGTTTTATGATATGGGCGCCTGATTCAGTTTCATTAATAGCGAAAGTAAAGATAGGGCGTAGGTAGGTTTTTCAAGATGTTTTTTGACCTCTAACCTATAATCTTTAACCCTTGACTTTTGCCCTGCACCGGGCCTGCACCATGCAACAGCATGAAGCTAAATCTTAGGGACAGTGCAAAATTTATTTTATAACATGGCCAGTGGAAAACGCGACGGGGCAACTACTTTTTTTTAGCCCATGCAGAACGGGGTTACCACTTTTTATCACGCGAATATGTACGGGGCAGTAACTTTTTTATGAGTTAAAATTGAAATTTGAAAAACAAAATTGTTCATTTTGCTGAAAAAAATGTAAATACCATACAACATGAGAAGTACTTAAAGAGATATGTTTAAAATGATGTAAAATTCCCAAAGTGTCCATCCTTTCCAAATCCAAGACCAGTTCATCAGTCGTTTGTATCTGAGATTTTCATAGCTTTTTCATCTGTAGTATAACAACTAACACTTAGAAGTACGGGGCCGATACATTTTTTTGAAGATAGGGCGACAGGGCGGTTAGTTTTTTTGAAAAAATTTTCAACAGGGTAAGCAGATTTTTTGCATAAATTTTTTTTTCTCCACCGGCCATGTAATAAAATAAATTTTGCGCTGTCCCTTAGTGCTTCCATCTACATGGATCGTGATGGCCTTGGGAAACTTGGGTGGGCAATGAATCCCCTTGCAACCGGCATTACCACTGGGCTTTTGTCTTTAATTCGTCAAAAATTGGACTTATGGCTCCTATTCATCGAACACAAAAAGGTCCTCTAATCAAGATCCCATGAGAGATTCTTTGTATGTGAATCGAATTCTCTCTCTTTGAAAATTAGATCATCTGTGAAGAATAGAACTGAAGATTGATTCTCAGTTGGTATGAACAACAAACAAAGAAGATATCAATGCATCACGATAGATTTTTTTTCTAAAACAATTTCCATTTTATTAAATTTGAAGGCAAAAAATATATTCACATTCAAAGAATTCCAATATTTAAGTCCTTAATTCTAATTGGCTCGTACAGAAATTCATGCAATATATGAAACACGGAAATGGCTGTTCGGAATGATCAGGTTTTACGTCATCAAGCGCAGTCAAAATCTGGCATATTCTGACCTCAGGATCAAGGCTACAAGCAGTTCCTTATGTTGCGTAATCTTCCGAGTGACTCATACTTTCGGATTTTGATAATTTTTTTGCAAAGACATATTTCTTTATATGGTGATACATGAAAGAAAGAAAATCAAAATTTTGCTTACGTAAATGCAGTGAAAGACTCTCGCCGCGATTGATTCATAATCTCCATCCATCAACCCTAATTTTTGTGCAGCCTCCTATTAAAAGTCCTATAAAAGTAGAGCAGTAAAGAGATAGTCAAAGTAAGAAAGTACCTTTGGTGGAATGCACTCCAAATATTTGGAGAAGGTTTTTGACTTTTACACAAAGATTTTGCAAGAGCAGTAAAGAGATTTCAGAACGTTTCAGGGACTTTTCATTGCAACGGATGTTGTGAGTTTTTATTTTCGTGCGATATTTTCATTTCAGTTCTATTTAGAAACCCTGAGTTGTCTCGTATTTTAGATTAGATTTATCTTGTATGAACCTGAACACAAGCTTAGCGAAAGCAACATTTTTTGCTCGTATCGCCTCGATTTGTTTGTTGCGGAAAATTGAGGAAAATAGTGACATTTCTTTGGACCTATCCGCGGAATTTCCATTGGTTATATCATAAGACTTAGTAAGATCAGAATTATTTTTCTTGGTTTTTTGTACATAACTTCTTCATTACTAACTCTACAAAGAGTTTTTTTTATAATTTCAACCTCACATAACACTGGAGATAGCAGGGTTTGCAAATGTGTCAAACTACGTTTAACGTTGATAAAGATCATATCACTTGTTTTACGTTGCCTTGCAATGCCTTTTCGTTGCAAACATTTTCATGAAGGTTCATAAGTTTCTTCCTTGCATAACTCTACAAAGATGAAGCAAACAGCTGGGTTTTCATGGTACTAGGAATAACTTAGACTGTATTTCTACCTTACATAACTCAGCAGAGACCTGGTTTTCATGTTATTATTATTAGATAAGATGAAGAAGATGCTTCTTGCTTCATATACGTATATCTTACATAACTCTACAGAGAGCTTATAGATTTCATTCTTCTACACAAGGTAAAGAATGTGTTTCTTATTTGATCTAGCATACCTTACATAAGACCTTCAACCTTACCTTACATATATCTACAAAGGGTTTAGTTTTTAAAGGTACCACATTTAATGTTGTATCTATATATATATATTGCTTCTTACATAATTATGTAAGGACTGCCATAAAAGAGCTGGGTGTTTAATCTTGCAGTCTGGATTCAAATTATGAAACCAGTTTCCTTGTTGTGTTGTGCAATATGATAAGTTGCTCAACACCCTGGTGGCATCCAAATTATTTCACAATTTTTAGCTCAGTATATTCCCAGCACGTGTGGCTTTTCATTAAGTAATTCCTAAGTCTATCCATTGAGGCCTTTATTGGTTTATCCTGTATTTAAATCATTATTTTTGGCAAATAAAGGTCTTGAAAACAGAGGGCAATGTTAGATTAATATGTCAATCATATTATAACCTGATTTATTGTCTTTTCATTTTACGGGTAAATACCAGATGAATAATTATCTCTTTATAATATGAAAAATTTGCTTAGAAGTAAAAAATATTCGTGTGTGCTGATGGGAAGAAAATATTTAATGATGACGTCAATATATATATAATGAAATACCATACATGCCAAAATCTGCCAAGAAATGAAATATAATTATGTGTGGAAGGAAGATTAAAGAAGATAACGAATATCATGCCCAAAAACATGTTAATTCAATCTCCAGTATTGGAATAGATTTTTATTTGATAANTTCCTAAGTCTATCCATTGAGGCCTTTATTGGTTTATCCTGTATTTAAATCATTATTTTTGGCAAATAAAGGTCTTGAAAACAGAGGGCAATGTTAGATCACAGAGAGTAAATTAATATGTCAATCATATTATAACCTAATTTATTGTCTTTTCATTTTACTGGTAAATACCAGATGAATAATTATCTCTTTATAATATGAAAAATTTGCTTAGAAGTAAAAAATATTCGTGTGTGCTGATGGGAAGAAAATATTTAATGATGACGTCAATATATATATAATGAAATACCATACATGCCAAAATCTGCCAAGAAATGAAATATAATTATGTGTGGAAGGAAGATTAAAGAAGATAACGAATATCATGCCCAAAAACATGTTAATTCAATCTCCAGTATTGGAATAGATTTTTATTTGATAACCAGGACTCTATATCTTTAATTAACTGAGGTTTTCAAATGTATATTTTTGATCATGTGTTCTCCAATATGCTTCATTCTCCAGAAACTAACTTGAAAGCAAACATGCAAGGATTTTTAATATCTTAGCTTGAAATAACTTGACTTACGTTCAATTTCGTCCTGTAAAAACATATTTCAAATCTTTTGCATCTGAGTGGAGAAATTTCTTGAGTCAAGGCTATGTCATGCATTGTCACAAAATGATTTTAGCAGCATTCCTAAGTCTAGAAAATGTGTGAAAAAAATCTCTTTCTTCCATATAGTTGTTTATATCACTGAGAAAACAGGTCAAAGATGCTAGAGTCTCAGCTTTACCAGAAATTGTCAAAACGAAAGCGAAAGATTTGTATTTCTTAATGAAACTGCTGCAAGGGGCTCTGTTTTAAAATCAAGTTAATCGACACTTTTTACCCAGCATGGCCCACGTTTTGAAGTCAACCAATGGTAGCCCTCGAACAAAGAAAGTAAGAAGACATGAAATTTTAGGTAGTGGTACTCTTTGTACCTCGAAAATCTAGAAGGCTGACCTTGTTGACCTATTTACAAGTTCGAGACTCTTAGAGTGGTACGTCTCTGTGAGTAGTACGTTTCTTTGTAAATCAATCTTCTAGATTCTACCTGGTGAGTAGAGATAATGTATAGACGTTGGGAAGCCTGTAGCTCTCAAACCATTTATTAAATTCCTATAAACTGATAATGCTTGTATAGCTAACATATCAGCTTAGATAAGAAAATTTAATTTGTCAAAATCGGTCATATCTTTCTCATATTACAAGCGTACAAACATTCTTCATCTCAACATCGAACAGGCCTAAAATCCCCGAACAAAGTTGCTAGCAATTTAGCCCACAGCTATCATAATCAGATTCTATCCGTCCATCCCCTTGCTCAAACAATTTCTAGGTATATAAAGACGCTGCTGCATAATCTGATACTCTTGGGACCGCCATTCAGCCTTTTTTGACTATATTCTATTATCATGAGCAGGCTGGATTGCTAGCAAGGATTTTAGACCTGTTTTGAAGGATTATAAGATCAATCTTCTTATCAAATCGCTTGTATTTTGAGAACAATACGACCGATTTTTGCCAACTAAACTTGCTTCTCTAAGTTTATATGTTAGCTGCACAGCTATTATCAGTTTATAGGAATCTGAAAAGATTTGATATCTACAGGCATTCAAACGTCTATACGTTTTTTTACTCACGCTGCATACTCCAGAAAACAGATTTGCTGATTTTTGGGAGCTTTATGTACAGGTTTGAGGAGTCTGAGACACTTCAAGTTTGGTCACACCCTGTTTAGNATCAGATTCTATCCGTCCATCCCCTTGCTCAAACA
This sequence comes from Aurelia aurita, assembly GCA_004194415.1. Lineage (NCBI taxonomy): Eukaryota > Metazoa > Cnidaria > Scyphozoa > Semaeostomeae > Ulmaridae > Aurelia > Aurelia aurita. Next base: position 351,895 of record REGM01000088.1, on the reverse strand, counting down.
ATTTCTAGGTATATAAAGACGCTGCTGCATAATCTGATACTCTTGGGACCGCCATTCAGCCTTTTTTGACTATATTCTATTATCATGAGCAGGCTGGATTGCTAGCAAGGATTTTAGACCTGTTTTGAAGGATTATAAGATCAATCTTCTTATCAAATCGCTTGTATTTTGAGAACAATACGACCGATTTTTGCCAACTAAACTTGCTTCTCTAAGTTTATATGTTAGCTGCACAGCTATTATCAGTTTATAGGAATCTGAAAAGATTTGATATCTACAGGCATTCAAACGTCTATACGTTTTTTTACTCACGCTGCATACTCCAGAAAACAGATTTGCTGATTTTTGGGAGCTTTATGTACAGGTTTGAGGAGTCTGAGACACTTCAAGTTTGGTCACACCCTGTTTAGGCTGAGATAGTTCTGAAAACAAGCGACTTCGATTTAGTAATTTTCTGAAATTTATCAAACATATGTTTTACTTCTATGATAATTTGAATTTACGTACCAACAAACTGCGTTTGTTTTTCTGTTTTAAACATTAATTTTTTTCTAGACAAATGAACAAATTATAAACGTCTTATACATATATCAACTTCTTCTGACAACCAACTATGAATGTTGTTTCGGTGCAAGCTTAGCTTAATTATAGTGCAGCATTTAAATGTCCCTGAGTGCAAAGTTACGTTCTTAAAGAAGCTAAATGAATGCTTTATATAACAAAAATATCTACTACTTCTGCAACTGCAGAAAACTCTATCCTTATCGTTTTACCAAATGTTGATAATGCTGAATGCCAGGAATATCTCAAATCTAAACATGTGAGCAATTTACAGCAAGGCAGCTAAAGGAATGTTTTTTATAACGCAAGCGACCAGCAGTTAATGTTTCTCATTCAGAGAACTTTGTCCTTATAGCTTTATCAACTGTCAATAGCCTTGGTTCAAATCATGTTTTATCTTTTGGCTAAGTTGCTTCTGGGTATGACCAATACTATCATAAGATGACGGACTTTGATCATGATGATACAAAGTTTGCTCAGCTTCGCAATCACTTCGTTGTTTCATTGCAGAGCTCGCCTCTTCATGCATAGTGATATCATCTTCTTGAACTGGCCTCAGCTGACAATTGAGCACCTCGTCCAGGCTTTGAAACAAGTACTCTTGCCACTGTTGTATGAGCTTACTTTCATCCTGATAGCTTTCCGTTGCCTGTTCTCCTTGTAGGCCCCTATTAGCATTTCCTACCTGGTTTTGCTGACGACTCAATCCTGCATCAGTAACTGCGTTATCCTTCTTAACCAATGCTTGTCTCCATCCATACTCTGTTCTGCTTTCCTGCTTCTGGCAGTAAATTCCCTGCTTAGCTTGAAAGCAGCCACTTTCGTGTTCCTGCTGGAAGCATTCTGGAGATGAACCAATATTGTCTTCTTCCTGCTGAAATAGACATTGTTTCCATTGCTTCCTGAATCTCCCCTGGGCTTGCTGTCTCTGCAGCTCTTGGTCATCCTGCAAGAACGTACCAGCCTTTTCTTGCCTGAAGCATTTTCCTGGCACCACACCTTGCTCTTGTTCAAATAAGCATTGCTTTCTTTTCCTATTCACTTCGCACTTGATTTGTTGATTCGGGGATTGTCTTACTTCTCCAGCCTGAGACCACTCGAAACCAGTTCTTCCAGGAACGCCTTGAAGAGAAGCAGAAAATTCGTCACTTGGTTCATATAAACATTGGCTCCACTGTTTTCCTTCGTTGTGCTTTGCTTGCTTCTCGTCAGTTTGTTTAGGGGAAAAGCTGTCATTATTTGGAATCTGCCCAAAGCATTCTTGGAGAGGAAAACTTTCGTTTCCATGAAGAAGCAGGCTTGGTCTCCAGTCCTTAAATGTTCTGGAAGCATCTTCTTCTCTTTGAGGTTCCTGTTGAGGCCAATGAACTCCATTATCTTGTTGAAGGAAGCATTCTTGCCACTGTTGTGTCAACACATTTTGACCTTCCTGTTGCTGTTCTGTTTGAGGGCAGGATTCATTTTTGCCTTCCCCGAGATTCTGCTGCATAGAAGTTCCATTCATTTCCTCCAACAGGAAAATCTCGCAGAGTTGTTCAAAAGAATACAACTCAAGCAATGCATTACTTTCCTCCACCATGACACTGTTTTGCTTCAAAGTGTAATCTCCAGGTTTTTCTTGATTTGAATCATGTTTTTGTAGCACTTGGGGACATTTAAAGCTGGTATTCATTGTGCCATTTGCAGCGCTCGAGTTTCCGTCATCTCGAGACGCCATCTTTGCTTTAGACAGAAGCGTTAATTATTAAAGCTTAAATCAAATCCAGGAAATGAATAGTTAATTAATCTATTTACAGTGGTGTGCTTTTTCACATGAAAAATAACATCAACATAACTTCTATATTCGTTGGGTACCGGTTATCCCAGAAAATCGTTCCAGAAAATTGTGATCAAATTCTCTCAAAAAATTCCTTCAAATTTGATCGCTGAGTGCATATAATTTTAGCAAGCAAGGCGGATAAATTGTCTCAACTATAGAACCAAGAGTAAGGATGTGAATTAAATTATTTGGAAAAAGTCGAAGTCTGTTCATTTATCTTTAGCTAGCAGCAAAACATAGAATTATTAAGTATGTTAATTGTAACATGCTATGTCAAGTGGGACCAAAAAAAATACAATTTTTGACCTCACTGTTGTAGATTTCTTTCAAAATCTGCACATTGCTTCAACTTTGGATACTATATGCAAGAAAAAAACATTTTTCCGAAAAAGTCTCACAACCTGTTAATCACACCCAATCAAAGTTTTGCCGTATGCCGCTGCTCAACTAACCCCTACATTTTTGATTTTCTAAAAATGTCTGACACTTAAACGTTATGCCAGGTCCGTGAGTCCCCCCAGAGGGTCCTTTGATCTAACTCTGGTTATACATGTCCTATTAACATGCAGGTTGTGTCATTTGAAAGCTCTTTGTGCAGAGTTGCCATTTCTGCCGTCGAAATNCTCACTGTTGTAGATTTCTTTCAAATTTTTCCGAAAAAGTCTCACAGCCTGTTAATCACACCCAATCAAAGTTTTGCCGTTTGCCGCTGCTCAACTAACCCCTACATTTTCTAACTCTGGTTATACATGTCCTATTAACATACAGGTTGTGTCATTTGAAAGCTCTCTGTGCAGAGTTGCCATTTCTGCCGTCAAAATAGGCCAAGTAACCAAGCTAACATGGTAAAATCATATGCCAAAGCTTTGACCTTTGACCCTGTCCGGTCGTCAATTGGGAAAACAAACAAAATTGTCAGAATGTTAAAACAGGCTTTACTGCATCATTCCTGAGAATTATAGAGTGGGACATCCATGGAATTAGTCACAATCACCAATTAAACACACCTAGGTCACTATCAGAATATTGGTTGATAAGGACTTGCACCGGCGAAAGGATCCTGTTTGAAGTTTCTATATTTATATACATGCAATACAAGTGCAAAACCAATAAAACTAAACAAAACGTATTATTTTCAGCTCTTAAAATTGCATTATGTTATTTCTGGTTCAGCTATAAAGATTTTCAAGTCTCTTTTTAAATACAGCGATTGCTCTTTCGGTATCATTCCTACTCAATTTGTATGTCCGGTCAGTAGCTGTTGAAGATCTTATCTGTATCAACACATCACTGATGTCCACCATAAGTGTCTTGCGGCTCTGGAAATACATACGATGGACTAGGTTCACGTGGGGGAGGAAAATTGGCAGAACCTTAATGGTCCCTGGACATAGTTTGTTGACATAGGCAACCCAACATTTCCGTTGTACTCCACAGCAATGTAACCTTGGATTGCTACAAGTTCCAACTCCAAAACTGATTTTTTACTGCTGTAACAACAATGCTTGAAGTCTATAAACATAGAAACTTCAAACAGGATCCTTTCGCCGGTTCAAATCCTTATCAACCAACATTCTGATAGTGACCTAGGTGTGTTAAATTGGTGATTATGTGACTAATATCATGGATGTCCCACTCTAGAATTCTCATGAATGATGCAGTGAAGCCTGTTCTAACATTCTGACAATTTTGTTTTGTTTTCCCAATTGACGACCGGACAGGGTCAAAGGTCAAAGCTTTAGAATAATATTTTACCATGTTGGCTTGGTTAATGGGCCTATTTTGATGGCAGAAATGGTNAACAGCAATGCTTGAAGTCTATAAACATAGAAACTTCAAATAGGATCCTTTCGCCGGTGCAAATCCTTACCAACCAACATTCTGATAGTGACCTAGGTGTGTTAAATTGGTGATTGTGACTAATATCATGGATGTCCCACTCTAGAATTCTCATGAATGATGCAGTGAAGCCTGTTCTAACATTCTGACAATTTTGTTTTGTTTTCCCAATTGACGACCGGACAGGGTCAAAGGTCAAAGCTTTAGAATAATATTTTACCATGTTGGCTTGGTTAATGGGCCTATTTTGATGGCAGAAATGGCATCTCTGAACAGAGAGCTTTCAAATGACACAACCTGCATGTTGATAGGACAAGTATAACCAGAGTTAGCAAATTTAAAGGTAATGTGTCCATATATAAGGCCAGCGTATACCCAACCTGTTAACCTCCATCAAATTCTCGGCAAATGATTGGTTGATATGCAAACTGATCGCATGAATATAGAAAATTGCTGTAAGCCCACTTTTGTGATCACAAAACGATAAAACGTCACAAGCAGTGGGAACAAAGCCTTCTTAATCCGTCCCTTGTTTTGTGGAATGTCTGTTTGCTAGATTTCAATACCCTGGGTACCAGCAGTCGCAAAAGCAACCTTTTATGCGTGATTGAAAAGAAATTTTAGTTGATCACATGCCTTCTCTGAGAGACCTACTCGTATGGACACATTACCTTTAAATTACGAAGTTCAGATTTTCTGTGGGCTTTTATCCTATCAATTTGATGCTGATGGAAAACTTTCAAGAAAGTCCATGACATTTGTGTCCATTGCTTGGTCCCACTTGACATTGAATGTCCCAATTAACAAGTTAATCAATTAGTTTCTTAGTTAGTTGGCTATTTATTTTGTTAGTTAGTTAGTAAGCTACTTACTTAGTTAGTTATTTATTTATATAGCTAGCTAGATGGCTATTTATCTATTTAGTTAATTAGTTAGTCAACTAGTCAGCTAGACAGGTATCCATTTCGTTTGTTGGTCATCTAGCTTCTTAATGAAAGCATAGGAATCAAATCTTTAAAAAGCATTGCACGATTGGTTAATGTATCGTTCGTTTGATTTAATGGCTTGAAAGGAACTCCAGGTACTTCGTTACAAGTGTTCATTGGCAATCTTCTATATCTTGATTATATTCAGAATTATTGCAGAACCCTAAGCTCCTTTCTAGTGATTCAATTCAAAGAAAAATGTAATATAATTTTACACCCACCTTTTTAAAGATTTGAGCCCTATGCTCTTTTTGATAAATTTTCGAAATGTAGTTACTCAGTTCTGCTAGGTAAAGGTAGATGCAGCCCTTCTTTTGGAATCTAAATGAACTTATCTTGCTTTGTGAGGTCTCGTTTGGGGGATATTGCATTGTGGAGTTCTACAGTTCTACACATAAATGTCTTGAAAGGGTCATCTTATTCTATGTTTCTTGAATGTGTCTTAAAAGTCTTGATTAAATGTCTTGAAAGTTGACAACATTTCTGCAGGGTGTTTCAGAAAAAACGTAACCCAATTATAATTGAATTTTTTCAAAAAGTGTTAAGATTTGAATACATGTATTATATACCATCTGAAAAACAATCTATCTTCTTTCCNAAATGTCTTGAAAGTTGACAACATTTCTACAGGGTGTTTCAGAAAAAACGTAACCCAATTATAATCGAACATTTTCAAAAAATGCTAAGATTTGAATAGATGTATTATATACCATCTGAAAGCACAATCTATCTTCTTTCCAATGATATGTAGTTTGGGTACATTAATGGAATTATTTGTTATTTAATTGATATTTCAGTAAGTATGATCGATTTTAAATGCAGCATGATGTAAGAGCAAAATCGACACTTTTTTTAGCATAAAAAGTTACAAAACAGATTTTATGAAAACATTCAGGCCTAGACGTACTTGAGGTGATGCCCTTAGGAAGAAAGCATGCAAATTTACTCCCATGAGATACAATTATTAGAAATGATAAAATAAGCTCTCACAAAGATAGGTTTTCACCCATGCAAATGTCCTACCATTTTCCTGCATCTAAAATATACCATAATTACTAAAACGTCAGTTAAGTGATAAATAACTCCATTAATGTATCAAAACTGCATAGCATTGGAAAGAAGAAAGATTGTGCTTTCAGATGGTATACAGTACTTATAAATCAAATATTGTTATGTCTTGAACATTTTCAGTTATAGTTGGGCTGCGTTTTTCTGAAGCACTCTGTATTACTAAATATTTTCGAAAATATAGCAAACTTGCTTGACGTTTCCCTCTCATTTCTTCAGAAATAACAATAACCTATTCGTTATTGATCAAAATAGTGTTAATAAAATTTACGCCAATTTCAAGAGGGCGGCTGCAGACATTTTCCATTTGAGCAATTTATGAATGGGAACAAGTCTTCAAATTTCAGTGCGAATGGGAGAAGAAACCAAGTTAAAGCATTTTTAAAACATTCAATATTTACAAGCATCTAGTTATCTCTTTACACTTTGATAAATTGGTCTAAAAACAAATCTCATTATAATCTGCAATAACTTATAGAATACTTTTCACAATATTAAAAACTATGTTTCTACTCTTTAAAGTACATTTATCGCATTGGTTTGATACCGGGTTTGTGGAAAGATCTTCACCAATTTGACGATCCACAGAAAATAAATTGCTCTATGAACTGTTATCAGTAATGTTTTGTTTTCTTACTTTCGAAAGACCAATTCACTTAGAACTAATCATGTGATGCGACAACGAACACTTTTAACAATAACTGGTTTGTCAACCGTGGATTGTAAAATAGGCAAAAATGTTTTTGTAGCTATCAAAATATTATGTTTGGAAAAAGGGTTGGCACTCGAAGAAGTTATTCCAGGTGCAGAGAATGTGCAATCTCTACTGCAACTTTCCCTGCTAGCTCTCAGGAGTAACAAAGGGGCATCAAGTAGTCAAGCACATAAACATAAAGTAAGAGATTGTATTAATAGTTTGCACATGCTGTAGGTGTAATTAGTATACATTCTGCTTCAAAATTTGCAATATCAAACCAAGCGATACCAACATGCACATAATTAAATATTAAGTAGAATAATTCTTCTCTATTTTGTTTTTCTTTCCTTTTTTCTTGTTTTAGATTTAGCTTCCAATCTTTAATTTTTCTCTACAGCTCTGTAATTATGGACCAAAGAGACATCTCTTTATAGTACTTCTTTCTTTTTGTGGTTTAGCAATGCTGCTCTTCAATCTCTTAATCGTAGAATTTGAACTGAATTTGAACGAAACCTTGTTCGTTTGAACTGCTTTCCATGGAATTTCTCAACATCGAAATTTCTTTCATATAATATAGCTAGAACAGTCCTTCGCCATAGTCATTACTTCCTATATATCAGTCTTTGGTTGTTGGAACTATTCATATCAATTACCTTTCATCGACTTTTCTCAAATCGAACCTAAACATTTGTTTCATTTTATCAAATTTGTTACTCTATGATGATAATGATTCATGAAAAACATATGTATTAATACTAACAACATACGAAATTCATACGCCCCAGAAGAAGCAAAGCTTATTGCAACTCTATGGCAAGGCTTAAGTTGCAACAAAAGCGTCAACCTCCATTCAATGCACTTTTCGCAGCTCCAAAGCTTGCATGTTTCCATGAAATTGTGCCATATTAATCCAGAAAACAATTTCTTTTTTCTTTTCTTTTCTCTTTTCTAAGTGCCCTCTGTCTCCTTTTGAAAACTAAGCCCAAAGTTAAGCTCAATATCAAACCCTTTTATTTTACAATCTCCAAAGCCCAAATGCTTGCATCACATTCGTCTCAAATTTATCTGAAAACAATTTCTCAGATAAATCTACTTTCAACATATCCTGCAATCGAATATAACCACCCAGTACAGTTCTTGCTTCATCAGCCAGGCTTGTGATTCTAGCAAATCTCTTTGTCAAACATTTTCAGTTTGAAGGCTCATCATCTTTCTCAGACGATAATAAAAAGTTCTTCTCGATGATTTGATTCACTGTAACCTCCAGGAATCCATCAAATTTTAAACTTTCTTAATCTGGTTTTTGACTGTAACAAGTTCCTTTGTTCATATCAAACTCTCTGCCGTGTACTTTTCTTTCGACATCAAGCTTTTTATCTAGGCCTTTAGATCTGTTAAGAATATGTAATCGAATTCTCTCCTTCTCTGGTTTCATCCTCGCACTTTTGAGTCTTGGTTCCACTTTGCAATCTTTAGACGCTTTTTTCGTTTCTATGTTTCCCGCCTTTACTACATTTGTTCTAAACTGATTGATTTGGTCATTTGTATCTAACAAGCTGCCACTCAGTCTTCTCCCTTGATCTTCATACGTAGTAGCCTATAGAGAAGAAATGCGTGGGTTTTTTCTTTAGAACTGGCACTACTAAGGTAGAACTAAGCACAAGAAACTCAGGGTGTGTTTGATTGGTACTTCCAAACCTACCAAATCCTGAAAACAGTAGACTTCGTAGAGACGGAAATATATTTCCCAATCAAACACAAACGTCTTGAAACGGTAGGTTTCAGATTCACCACCAGGGTTTGCCAATAAAAACGAGAATCTTTCCAAAGTCTGCCAAACCTTCTGCCGTTTAGAGCAGAACGTTCAGAAGGCCTTCCAAACCTACGAAACCTACCGTTTTCAGAATTTTGGAGTCAATCAAACACAAATTCCGAGTCTGCCAAGTTAACCGTTTTCGGAATTGGTACTAATCAAACATGCCCTAATTGTGGCATAGGGTGTGGCAAAATTTGAAGAAAATTATTTCGTTCAATTTTATCATTAGCTTTAGTTGAAGATAGCTCATGTAGTCGAGCTCATTTTATAGTGAACACGTGAAACGTTAGTTTGCATTTAACCAATAATTACGTTCCAAAGTTGCTGACTATTTAGTTTGAAAACCCAAGAAAGGAAGAACTTACGAATTTAACTTGTTAGCTGACGGACGTAAGCAACCTTTTCTAGCAAATGTGATAGGACGAGATCACGAGAAGAAGCATCAAGATACATTTATAGCAGGATCTCAATACTTGAGACATTGTCAGAGGGATCTAACAGCTATTTCGGATAGTTTTAACATTTACGCGAGTGTCCTCAAGGTTTTATGGAGATTGTTTTTACTTTAGAATTCTCCAGGATGCTATTTCATGTCCTGAAATACAGTACAGAGCAACATGCGGTTATCTATCTATGAAATACTGTGCATTAACCCAATATATGGGTATTACGCACAATTTGTTAGTCATTAGTAGTTAGTTGCTAGTAGCTGTTAGTATAGTTGTTAGTAAATACCTA
>REGM01000088.1:325645-342064 GCA_004194415.1 Aurelia aurita | reverse complement strand
GAATTCTCCAGGATGCTATTTCATGTCCTGAAATACAGTACAGAGCAACATGCGGTTATCTATCTATGAAATACTGTGCATTAACCCAATATATGGGTATTACGCACAATTTGTTAGTCATTAGTAGTTAGTTGCTAGTAGCTGTTAGTTTAGTTGTTAGTAAATACCTACACATAATCTACATTAGACCATACATGCATTTTTATAGGAAATTTCTGTTGCTAAAAACTTATCGATCAAAACGCGACTTAAATTAGCGCAAATGAGAGGGAAAACATAATGTGGTGAGTCCAAAGCCCAAAATTATTCATGACTTTGCCACATTCGGAATATTTTGAATCGTTTAGATAAGAATGTGACAGAAGGCTGAAAGAAGCACTGCAAGAGATATTTCAAAGAATACAATATCTTGGGTAATTGGCCAGCCAATAAAACGATTCAAAATACTCTGAATTTGGCATGGGTATGAATACTTTCGAGGGGCAAATCACTGTCTAGAAGTCTCGTACAATTTCTGTGGAAATCCTTTTGTTTTCTCGAGAAACCTCTGAAATCCACCAGAAATCCTTTTGTTCTCATGGAAATCTCGTACGCTTTTTGAGGGAGTGATTCACCCCTCGAATAATTTTAGGCTTAACTGTATTTATATTGCAAACATAAATTTTGCAAATTACTTCAATGTTCGTATAATCTTGTTGCACTGCTTGGTCACCATAAGTTTGCTCCCAGCTTAATTGTTGCTCCAGTTGGTTGATTCCACTAGAAAGAAAGAAATTTAGGTAGCTGCTAGAATTTTTACAAACTACCACCGTATATAGGGTGTGTTTGATTGGGAATTTCAAACCTACCAAATTCTGAAAACAGAGACTTCGCACGCAGAGACGGAAATATATTTCCAATCAAACACAAAAATCTTGAAGCGGTAGGTTTCGGATTCACCACCAGGGCTTGCTTATGAAAACAAGGATCGCCCCAAAGTCTGCCAAACCTTCTGCCTTTTGGAGCAGAAGGTCCAGAAGGCCTTCCAAACTTACCAAACCTACCGTTTTGAGAATTTCGGAGTCAATCAAACACAAATTCCAAGTCTACGAAGTCTACCGTTTTCAGAATTGGTACCAATCAAACACACCCATAGATTGGCACTGAAGTCTGAACAAATTGTGAATGTTTCCACAGACAAATCTGGATAAAATCAATACTCTTTATCGGATTACTTTGAGTGAGGGCTTGATCGAAAGCTTTACTGAAGCAAAATCTTGTCTTGTTTTTCGTCGTCAATCTTGCAGGGCATCTTTTAAGGATTTTTTACTGGTGAGGAATTGACGAGAAGGGCACCCAAAATCCTTAATGGGTATGTTTAGAAACAATGATTTACGTCTGCTCCAGGTAGATCTTGCATTATCATAAATTTTACCGTATAAGTTAGCCTTTTCTTGATATATAATTCAAGACTCATTTCAACTGGACCAGGTCGGCAAACACAGATACTTTTTGATATATCCAGCATTTTATCTGAGAAGGGCACTTTAGTGGTGGAGAAATCATGCATCACTGGTGGGGAATTCCGAATTAGAAGGAACTGGTGGGAAATTGGGAAATAAGTTAGCCTTTTCTTGATATATAATTCAAGACTCATTTCAACTGGACCAGTGGTCGGCAAGCACAGATACTTTTTGATATATCCAGCATTTTATNGAGAAGGGCACTTTAGTGGTTGGGAAATCATGCATCACTGGTGGGGAATTCCGAATTAGAAGGAACTGGTGGGGAATTCCGAATTAGAAGGAACTGGTGGGAAATTGGGAAATAAGTTAGCCTTTTCTTGATATACAATTCAAGACTCATTTCAACTGGACCAGTGGTCGGCAAACACAGATACTTTTTGACATATCCAGCATGTTAATTGAAAAGGGCACTTTAGTGGTGGGGAAATCATGCATCACTGGTGGGGAATTCTGAATTATAAGGAACTGGTGGGAAATTTCCCCACCACTTAGTATGTTAAAAGATGCCCTGCAATCTTGATATCAATAACTGGAGTTCAGTCTCTTGGCAATTCTTGCATTTTTTGTTTAGGAGTTTTCTGGAAGTTTGATTGATTGAGGTGTCTTTTTGTTGGGTTACCCAGTTGATACAGGAAGGTTTTCGTTTCAGTTAGTTAGCATCAATCCTTCCTTAAAGGTGCACAGATACCTCCAAAGCTAATTACCTCCTTTCCACCCTAACAGATGAACGAAGGAACGAATGAACGAAGGAACGAATGAACGAATTAATGAATGATTGAATGAATTAATTAATGGATGCATAAATCAATGGATGAATAAAAAACCAATCCTTTTCTAATTTTTTATGGTAATGCCTTGCAGCAATGTTTTACCAGGTAGAATCTGCGCAAACTAACCTAAAAGACTTCAAAATTGCATCCCTGTTACGCAATATTTATTATAAGGTTGCGTAAATTGATTTAAAACTATTCTATGAGCTCTCCATGCAAGATGGTCCTGGCAGACATGTTAGTTAATTTCCTATTGCTTTGCATCACGTCTTGGACTTGTATGTATAGATATATTTCAATGGCTGTCTGGAGAAACCGTGGTATTATGACCTTTGAAGACATCTCAGTGCGACATGGCACAGCTTTGATTGGAATAAATTCTTGAATTATATTGAACCAATTCAAAAACATTTGTCTGCAGAATCCCTGGAAGATAAATTCGTGCAGGCCCCTTAGTGGGCCAGAGCCAATTTTTCAACAAGTGATGTCATTTTGTTCTAAAGATTCATCAATTGAAGATGGTTGGTCAATGTATTTAGATTTTCCATGGCTGGGCTCAAAAATGGGAAGGGCTGCACGATCGAAATACTGGCCTGAGCAACAAAATTCAGCACCGTTATAAAACCATAGCTCGCTGATTTCATAGGTCTGTCAACAAAGCAAAAAAACATCAAAATAAACAAACAAGGGATTGACCCTATCTGGATCGGGCGATTTTTGACATCTCCAGGGGCGGGGGGGGGGTTGATTCAGCCGCCCCCCTCAGTAACTCAGAACTGAGTAAAGAGAACAGCTTGAGAATTGGCTGCTCTTGTGTACTTTATGTGGAGAATCCGAATATGCAACTTATTTTACTCTATTCGATGACGTCATCATTTTTGTTTGTTTTTGGCCAAAAATAGTGAAAATTAGTTCTTGTGCACATTTGTCTCTGAATTTTGTTTCAAAAGAGATAACATGTTCATTTTTGCATCATTTTGCAGAAGAAAGACTAAATTTGCATAAAAACATGTCTTTGTGCTCAAATTATGAATTTCATAAACTTATAATTATTACCTAAATTTATCAAAACTATGATGTCATCAGTCAACGTTTCACCAGTTATGTACGCTGAAAAAGTAAATGGTTCAAACGTTTTAGGCCTACATGTTAAGAATACAATTTCTCTTGCTTTTTCAAAAAGGTGTACATTGTTTTTACTGACCCGGTTTATTGTTGGTATAAAGGAGTTTCTATGTTATTTCACTTACCGAAACGTATTACTTTGGCGTCTGTCAAAATAGCCAGTTCTTTCTTGTGCTAGCTGGTTGCTTGTTTGTATCGCAGGGATCTTGCTAACGTCAGTAGAATAGTTTGGACTTTGTTGAGGCCAGTTTGCTCCACTGCCGTAGCTCCATACACTTTGCGCTTGATTCCAAGGGACTGATTGTTGTTGGCAAATAAAGGACTGAAGTGGATGCTGGGGTTGCTGCCATGCGTAAGTTGGTGCCTGCTGGCCCAAAAATTGTACACTTTGCTGTTGAGCTTCTGAGCTTGACAAAATTTGTCCAGGAATTTGCTGAAATTGTTGCTCCCAAGAATGATTACTGTCTTGCTCAAGAGAGCTTTGGTCACACGGAGTACTGGCAGAGCTTTGGTCAAACGTAGTATTGACAGTCAGAGATTGTCCTTCAAGGAACTGCCAAGTTTGTAAGAATTCATCTATACGCTCGCTTAGTTCATGTATCTCCTGGTATGTAGGTTTGTCTTCTTCAGGGACATTTCCTTGAAGAGGTACAGCAGGAGTTTCCTTTAACTCTTGAGGTAAGCATTGGGACCATTGTTGTTTCAAGGTATCAGGATCAGGTTGGCTCACCAATGTTTGCTCTGCTTGCGAACTAACATTAAGTTTGCTTTGATGTAATTGTTGCTGAATTTCTCGAATTTCTCGATCTTCTGCAAACATACACTGCTTCCACTCATTTTTCATTTCGCCTTCTTCCTGTATAAAATTCCTCTGCTGCTGGTTTTGAGGATAAACATTAGTAACATCTTTCCGAAGAGGATGCTCACACGGCAGAAGCTCTGTCTCTTTTTGAAACAAACATTGTTGCCACTGTTTAGGTAATACTGCTTCACCTTGTTGGCTCTTTGCTCTCTGATCTCCTTGGGTGTAAACCTTACTTTTTTCTTGATGCTGCGTCGAAAGAGTTGCACTTTCTTGTTGAAACAAACATTGCTTGAAAGTCTGAATATCTCTGCTTTGCGGCTGCCGGCCACTCCCTTTACACCTTGCTTGAGAATAAGTAGCGCTTGGCTGTTGTTGAAAACATTGTCCCTCTGAAAGAATTATCTTCTCTTGGTTCAACGATGATTGAGACCATTGCTGTCCAAGTCCTTCTTGAAATGGTTCGACATGAACCTTTTCAGTGTGTCGCCATGCATCACTAGTTCCTGGGCCAAAACTTTGCCCAGTGGGAGAGCCATGATTCACATGATCATGCAAGAGTATCTGCAAGAAGTTGTTTAACGTATATTGATCAAACATTTCATTGTCACTATCGAATGACATCAAACTAACATCAGAGTTGTGATCTTGTTGTGTTTGTTCACTCGAATCTTCTTGTCTTTGCTTATGAACTTCTTCAGAACTTGCGTAGCTCGAGCTGCTATTATTGCGAGACGCCATCTTGGCCTTACTCAATCTTACTCAAATAATCAAATAAATCAGCATGTAATGAAAAATAATCTATTGGTTAAAATTTTGCTTTCATTTCTAGCTTTCCTCAATGAGAGTCAAGTATAACTGAAGTAGTTCTACCCGCTCTTTCCTTGTTCTCTTCTCACGACGTCGATGATTGGACCTTGATTGTTGCCCAAGATCAATGCGTGACGTCACACATGCGCTGAATAAGGAATAATCGGCGCAAAGCAGGGAAATGATCGTCTCGTATTCATGCAGTTAGCTACACCCAAGTAAGGCTATTTTCGCCAATAAGCTACGTCAAAAATTCACGAAATTTCGCAAACTTATAAACAAAGGGTTTCCCCATTCAATTAGTTTCGTATCGTCAGGGCGCTGGGGGGTGTTTTAATTGCTAACAATCTGTCGGGTTACTCGTTTTGCCGCACGCTGAGATGATTCATTTTCTCGGAAATGAAGATAGTTGATAGGTGATAGGTGTGGATGATAAGCAAAGTGTAGAATATTTCAAGGGTCTACGAAGAAGACATCTTTACTTGAACATAAGGTGAGAGCCAACTAAAGCTTTTCTTTCATTATTCTGCATGTGAAGCAAATTTTAAACTGATGTAAACTAGAGAATTGAGAAGCAGAGCTTCTTTCTTGATTATTTTAACTCTGATTCTTAGAAGCTAACGTCTAATTTTCTCTGGGTTAAACTTTCGTGTAATGGTTTGAGTCTCCTTTGTGTGAATGAGATATGGATTAAGTTTATTGAGGGAAAATGTACCGTCTATTCTTACTAGCATATGTTCAACGCTATCAACATAGAATTTAAGGGACTGTTGTTATTTAGAGCTTTTTTTGTGAAATGTGAAAGGTGTATTAGTTTTCACAGTTTCTTTAGTGACTGAGTCATGGACCTGAATTTTTCAAATTCTTTAAAGCTGGTGATGTGAAAATTTTGACGTAAACTGAAGACTTCTAAAAAGCCCTATATTTTCCACCATTTGGTTGAAGAAAATAAATAGAAAATGCTGCATCGCTTATTTTTTGAACTTTTTAGTCAGCTGACCTTCCTTNCAATGATCAATGCGCATGCTCCTAAAGAGAAATTCCGGATTCATCAGGAAATTCGTCCGGAAAATTCCGTTGCTATTCAATTCGGTGCGCCACAAATACGCAGCATAAAACCATCCCGCATTGAATTATTAAATTCGCTCGAAGTGCGGCAGGGCTCGGTGAATTTAATTCCAAAATTCGTGTTTGGTTTTATACTGCGTTTTTCAGCCGCATCAAATGGACACTTAAACTTTTTTCTTGCTATTATTTTAATTCGCTGCGGCAATAATACGCAGTATAAACTAGGCCTAAGAAGCTAACGTCTAATTTTCTCTGGGTTAAACTTTCGTGTAGTGGTTTGAGCCTCCTTTGTGTGAATGAGATATGGATTAAGTTTATTGAGGGAAAATGTGCCGTCTATTCTTACTAGCATATGTTCAACGCTATCAACATAGAATTTAAGGGACTGTTGTTATTTAGAGCTTTTTTGTGAACTGTGAAAGGTGTATTAGTTTTCACAGTTTCTTTAGTGACTGAGTCATGGACCTGAATTTTTCAAATTCTTTAAAGCTGGTGATGTGAAACTTTAGACGTAAACTGAAAACTTCTAAGAAGCCCTATATTTTCCACCATTTGGTTGAAGAAAATAAATAGAAAATGCTGCATCGCTTATTTTTTGAACTTTTTAGTCAGCTGACCTTCCTTTTGGATGAAAGTTGATCAGAACATTTCTTCCTCCATCTTCAAACATTAAATGTATGCAGATCAAAATCTCTTATATTACATATGGGCTCTTTCCTAAACTCGCTGATGCTCACTTCGGCTCTACAACAAGCAAATGAACAATATTCCTGCTGGCCTTTTGATTTCATTCAGTAAAATATGAATGAATCTATTTATCTAAATTTAATTTTCCTTAGACTATGTTACGTCAGAAAGTTAGACGTCACTAAACTGATGTAAAACTACTGTTACTTCATGCATGAGTAAGCACGGGAACGCCAAATGTAGATTGAAATTTACGATAACGCCGAAGCTGATTTACGTCATTTACGGTAGTACGAGGCTGGGAATAAACCACACCTGTATAAACAAAAGGAAGAATATTAAAAGGATCGATTTACAGGCTTTGTGAGCAGGAATACTTGTCAGTAAATGACGTCCGAGGATGTTTATCATCACAGTTAGAAGGAACAGATGATTTGACAAATTCAATGCGATGGGTGGTGGGAATCTATTATTTATTAAGTGCTATCAGTTAGGTAGTCTAAGAAGAACAGAGTGAAAATTCAATAAGAATTTGCTTCTTCATTAATCTTTAAACTCGTTATTATCTTGCTTGACATAAGAGTGAAGTTCACTATTTGGAAGTCTTCAACATTATTGTTATCAATTATAATATCACCGCGACTGAAAGTGCGTCTATCTCAAAATAGATTAAGGAAGGTCAACTATAAGAAGGTCAAGAATGGTACACTCATTTCTTTATAAGAAACCGCTCATAAGAAACTGTAGTACCCTCTTCTAGAAAATTAGAAAACTCTACTAGAAACGATCAGAGGTCAATTCGAAGTTAAGAAACCTTGTCAATTTTTTGTTCTGAGTTGCAAAGTCTTTTCAAACAGAAAGCGTATCACCAACCCAAATAATGCTAAAAAGTATAATTTTGTTTATTATTTGGTTCTTTCTTGTAAATCTTCGTTCAAAAAGCGGTTCTCAACGATGATAGAATGTTAAATTCAATTTCGTGAATGATTAAGTCACTCTACAAGAAATTTTAAATGTAAGTATTGGGTCTGACATTAAGAAACGCTACTACAAAAATCAGAGCCCAGTTTCTTATAAAAAATGACTGTACATGAGGAATTTTGATGTCGAACTTTCCACGAAGTTTTCAGCTTCCAATACCATCAAGAACGAAAGTGGTCTAGGTTTTTGTAGAAAGTAAAGCAACAATTATTTGACGTCAAAGTTTCAACATTTGTTTGTATGTATACTTATTCTAAATCGATAAACAATTTCTAGCTTTCTATTTACAATATACCGGGCGGGTGTCCCAAAAAACTGTATACAAGTTTGAAAAATTCTGATGCCAAGAGTTTTCGTCGAATCACCCCAAATATATTTTTATGTTAACCCTCAATGGATGGATTAAATTTTGATATTTTTTTGATAATTTGCGAATACTTGGTTGCAGTGCAATAAATCAGCAAGGGTAAAATTTTCTCTTGGACCCAAACCAGAGCTTCCAGTAGAGAAGAGCTAACGATTCTAGGGATGGAAGAAGCATGTCGGCCCTCGACATCCAAAGCTTATATGCCTCTGATATGAAAGCAAATTTTTATGTTAACCCTTCAATGGCTAAATTAGATTTTGATATTTTTCTTGCCATTATTAGGGACTTGGTTGTAGAGCTATAAATCAACAAACGCAATATTTACTCTTAGACCCAAAAACCAGAGCCTCCACCTCCACTGTAGACCCCTGAGAAGGCAAGAAATCCTAAAGCATGGCAACCCTCGATATTCTCAGCAAACAATTTGCTACGAATTTTTTGTTAAAATTACAATATTTAAGCAAAGTAAAAGTAAAGAAATCTCTTGATTAATGATAATGTAATATGAGTGTCCCTTGAGAATGTCTTCCTCTCAGTTTCTAACAATAATAATCATTTGTACTTGCATGGAGCAATGCGGACACCTTTATTTCGAATTAATTTTACTGCGACGCTTGCAGCGCTCCTCCGAAGAGGTTGATTACTGCTCTCGCAGTTAAGGTGGTAGCCGCGGATAAAAAATTAATTCAAAATAAAGGTGTCCGCATTGCTCCATGGTATTTGCAGACATTACATTGACAGCTTGGACTATCCCATTTTTTAATCATTCGTTTGAAAATATTCAGATTATCTGCTGTCTTTATTTCATTTGGTAATCCGTTCCAAATTTGAGGCCCTAGGGACCTTAGACTCAACCTCGTCCCCAGGGCCTTGGACGTCTCCGTCCAAATATGACAAAAGGCCCTGGGGACGAGGTTGCCTTAGACTATCGGAGCCAAAAAAATTCTCATCTTCCAATGGTTTCTGAATGAATGCAGTCCAGGGTAGTATCTGGTGGTTCTTTACAGCAGATACCAGGTGTCCCCAAAAAATAGACACATTTAAATTAGATTAGTTTAGATTAGACTGATCTTGTCATCGAATTGGTGATTTTTCAAAAACGTCTACATTTTTTGGGAAACCCAATTGATAGTAAGAGTAGGAATGAATTTATGATGTCAAATTATTTGCAGAATATTTTTATCTCCCAATAGCTTCAGGTTATACGATAGAGCTAAAGGAAGTAAAAGCTAACTTTGAGGTCGAACCTTTGCACAACATCGTCAGCTTCCAATGCCTTCTGAAATGAATGCAGCATAGAGTAGCATTTGCTGGGTTTTAAAGCATATAGACAGTAAAAGTAACATTGAAATTCTGACGTCAAACTATCTGCACATTTTGTTAAGTTCCCAATAGTTTTAGGCTATCCAATGGAGCTAAAGGAAGTAAAAACTAACTCTCAGCTTCCAATGGCTTCAGAAATGAATGTAGCCTGGAAGAGCATTTGCTGGGTGTTAAAGCTTATAGACAGAAAAATAAGATATGAAATTATGACGTCAAAGCTTTGCACAATTTCTTAAGTTCCCAATAGCTTCAGGCTATCCAATGAAGCTATTGCGAAGATTCCTATAATACCACCCCTTTTAGAAAATGGGTTTTTCATAACGGATTTTACTGAAAAGGCACAGTTATTCAATGACTATTTCATACTCCAATGCACGACCATCGACACTGGTAGTGAACTTCCACAAGATACCCCGTTAAGTTCTACTTTGATTGGTGATTTTATCATCTCTGAGGAAAAGATACTGAATATCATAAGATCACTTAATCCTAACAAAGCACATGGCTGGGATGAAATTTCTATAAGAATGATAAAACTAAGTGATGCTTCATTAGTTACTCCTCTTAAGATAGTATTCACAAATTGTTTGAGACAAGGTGTATTTCCTGAAATATGGAAGCATGCAAATGTAGTCCCAGTTCACAAGAAAAATGAAAAAAATGTAAAGAGTAACTACCGTCCTATTTCCCTTCTACCAATTTTTGGGAAGATGCTTGAAAAACTTGTGTACGATCCTCTATACTCACATCTTGTTTCATGTGATTTGCTTAACCCAAATCAATCAGGTTTTCGTCCTGGTGACTCAACAGTCAACCAATTAATATCAATAACGCATACTATCTTTGAGGCATTTGATTGTAATCCTCCTCTTGATGTTCGTTCCGTGTATCTTGATATTTCTAAAGCATTTGACAGGGTATGGCATGATGGCCTTATTTATAAACTAAAACGATGTGGTGTCTCAGGACAGCTTCTTTCTCTTATTAAAAGTTTTCTTAAGGATCGAAAACAGCGAACTGTTCTGAACGGACAGTGTTCTAATTGGGGAGATATTTTAGCAGGAGTGCCCCAGGGTTCTATCTTGGGACCATTGTTATTCCTTGTGTACATAAATGATCTCACTGTAGGTTTGAAATGTAATGTTAAACTTTTCGCCGATGATACGTCCTTGTTCACGGTTGCCCGAGAAGCTAATGAAGCTGCACAATGCATGAACCATGACCTGGAGTTGATAAATCAGTGGGCCCATGATTGGAGGATGTCATTTAATCCCGATCCGCAAAAACAAGCTGTTGAATTATTACTTTCAAGGAAAAGAACTGAAATAGATCATCCAGTGATCTTCTTTAACAACATACCCGTGAAAAAAGTAAATGAACATAAACACCTAGGTATCATCTTGGACTCTAAGCTTTCTTTCTCAGCTCATATTAAGTCTGCTATCTCTAAAACGAGAAAGGGCATTGGTTTGCTAAAGTATCTCTCCAAATATCTCCCCAGGCATACCCTAAACGAATTATATAAACTTTATGTGCGACCCCACCTGGACTACGGGGATGTTATCTATCATATTCCAGCTAAAGTATGTGAATTCAGTCAAAGCATCATCTTACCAAGTTTAATGGAAAAATTAGAGTCGGTTCAGTATTCTGCTGCTCTTGCTGTAACTGGAACATGGCGGGGAACTTCACGCGAAAAACTGTACGCAGAGCTTGGCTGGGAGTCACTAAGTGCCCGAAGGTGGAGTAGGCGCCTTACTTTGTTCTACAAGATTATGAATAATCTCACCCCTTTGTATACAAAGGAGCCAATCCCACCACTTCATCAGTCGCAGTACTCTTTTCGCAATCAGGATGTTATCGGGCGAATGAGGGCAAGAACAGAAAAATTTCAATCAAGTTTCTATCCAAACTGCATCTCTGAATGGAATAAACTCGATCCTGAAATCAGGCTTGCACCATCTTTTGCTGTTTTTAAGACAAAGCTTCTGTCAATAATTCGCCCCCCTGCAAAATCTGTCTTCGGGATTCATGACCCAATAGGCTTATCGTATCTTTTCCAAATAAGGGTCGGTCTCAGTAAATTGAATTTTCACAAATTCAAGCATAATTTTCGGGATACCGTGAACCCAATGTGCCCAACGAACGATGGTATTGAGGATACAGAGCACTTTCTGTTGTTTTGCCCTTCATTTGACATTCAACGACGAGATCTTCTCGCTGGAGTTTCGGAATTGTTACGACCATTTGTCCAATTTAACAGCCTTCCTAACAACGTTCTGGTACAATATTTATTGTATGGTGATAAAGATTTTTCTAATTACGTTAATAAAAATATACTAGAGCTGACACTAAATTTCATCCACAGAACTGGTCGGCTTGGATAATCTCCAACTTTGTTATGCGCAACACAACCACTAAGTCCTTATTTTTCTCCCCGTTTGTTTGTAAGTCTGTTTTACATTTGATGTTAGGCAGATATAGTGAGAATGAAAATTCATCCACACATAATTTCAGCTAATTTAAACCCATAACATTTGCGAACCTTATGCACAGCATAGGCACAGTGTCTGGATCGATAGGGACTCTGCGGGGGGAGCAGTGGCGGCGGTGGTTGTTGTCGTTGTTGTTCTCTCGGTCGGGGTTTCTGTTGCTCAGCATTATTGCCTATGCTGGCCTGACATCCAATGTAAAACAGGCTCCAGTATTTATCAGTAGTTAATCGTTTATGTGTAGTTTTTCGTAGTTGTATTATTTAGTTGTAATTTCAGTTGCATGTTTTGTGTGGTTGCCATGGGGTATTCATTGTATTTTGCTCCCTGTGGTATCGTGCCTGTAGTGTAGTAAAGTAGTTTAAATGTAGTGTTTTAGGTAATTCGTTATTGTAAATCTTTTAATTGAATAAAAAAAAAAAATGGAGCTAAAGGAAGTAAAAATTAACTCTCAGCTTCCAATGGCTTCAGAAATGAATGTAGCCTGGAAGAGCATTTGCTGGGTGTTAAAGCATATAGACGTAAAATAAGATATGAAATTATGACGTCAAAGCTTTGCACAATGTCTTAAGTTCCGAATAGCTTCAGGCTACCCAATGGAGCTAAAGGAAGTAAAAATTAACTCTCAGCTTCCAATGGCTTCAGAAATGAATGTAGCCTGGAAGAGCATTTGCTGGGTGTTAAAGCATATAGACGTAAAATAAGATATGAAATTATGACGTCAAAGCTTTGCACAATTTCTTAAATTCCCAATAGCTTCAGGCTACCCAATGGAGCTAAAGGAAGTAAAAACTAACTCTCAGCTTCCAACGGCATCAGAAATTAATGTAACCTGGAAGATCATTTGCTGGCTTTTAAAGCATATAGACATTAAATGTAGGAAGGAAATTATGACGTCAAAGCTTTGCACAATTTCTTAAGTTCCCAATAGCTTCAGGCTATCCAGTGGAGCTAAAGGAAGTAAAAATTAACTCTCAGCTGCCAATGGCACCAGAAATGAATGTAGCCTGGAAGAGCATTTGCTGGGTTAGAAAGCATTTAAATTATGACATCAAATTATTTGCACATTTTATTAAGTTCCCAATAGCTCCAGGCTATCCGATAAAGCAGAAGGAAGTAAACGTGCACTTTGACGTACATAACACTCTCATCTTTTAATGGCATCAGAAAGAAATCTAGCCAATGGTAAAAATTTGTTCGTTTTTAAAGCATATACATAGACAGTAAAATTAAATATGAAATGCTGACGTCAAATTTTTTGCAGAATGTTTTCAGCTCCCGATAGCTTCAGGCTATCCGATAGAGCCAAAGGATGTAAAAATTAACTCTCAGCTTCCAATGGCATCAGAAATTAATGTACCCTGGAAGAGCATTTGCTGGGTATGAAAGCATATAGACAGTAAAAGTAAAAATTTAAATTATGACGTCAAATTATTTGCACTATTTGTTAAGTCCCAGATAGCGTCGCGGGCTATCCGATAGAGCTAAAGGATGTAAACATTAATTTCAACGTCGACGTTTTGCACATCATTTGCAGCATCCAGCAGCGTCAGAAGTCAGAAATGAATTGGGTCAAGTCTGTTTGAATTGTTGGGCTTTTGAGAACATATAGTCAGTGTGAGAAGGAAGTTCGACCTTTTGTACAATCTCTCGACTTCCTACAGCTTGACAAATGAATAGATAAAAGGTTCCAGGAACTTTTATTCAGCCTTGAGGAATTTTGACGAAAAAGTAGGGCTTTTCGAACCAAGAACGAACTTTTCGGCGGAACAAAAACGTCACATTTTTTCTCAACGTTTTTAGGTCCAGCAGCTTCAAATGAATGGTCTCAGACAATAATTGTTTTAGTCTATGTAGTTTTTATTGGCCTTGGAAAATGCCAAACAGAGAAAACAATGAAAATAGTTGGCTGGTTAATTGAGTGAGCTAAGATAATGAGAACTGAACCATCTTATCTGTGTTATGTTATCTGGTAGAATCTCTTTACGAAGTAGGATCAAAAATGTATGTCTTGAAATTTAGATTCAAAACACAAGTTTTGCAGTTTGTGTTCCCCTTTCTGAAACAAAAGAATTCTGCTAGCATTTTCTTGGCTCCTTGGCAAACAGCCTGTTGGCTGAATCACAGCTTTATTCACACTTTAGTTGCTAAATGGTGATATTTTCTGCAGATTTTGGAATAATAAGAGAAGTTTTTCAGCTCCAAAAAAACACATGCTAACGTTGAGGTGAACATATAGATGTATACGGGTATACGTGCTGACGATCTGGATTCCAAATCGCTTGAATAAACTTAAATTAAATAAACAAACAAACAAATAAACTTAAATTTGAATCCTTTTTAGTTGATAAATGTTCAAATTTTCTGAATTTGGATGCAGTTCAAAAAGCATCAACGTCAAGCTGAACTTGCTGAATCTCTCAATTTTAAATTTCTTGGATAACAAACATGAATCATGATAGTTTAATCGATCAATATTTCCTGCAGATTTACGACTTTGATAAGAGAGTTCTTGCCAGCCCCCTAAATATTCAACGTCATACTGAACCGTTGCATACAGACTCTTCAGAGTTGTCAGTAATGACATCTGCACGCTTTCTATGTGATGACTGGCTGAATGTCAACTAGAATGAATCACTGTTCTGAAGAAACATTGGTCAAACTTCCTATAGATTAGTGCGTGATGTCGGAACTCTTTACAGCCCCCAGAAAATTCTGCCATCATAAAGCATAGCTGACATGTATCACACGTCGTTACTGATAAGGGTTCAAATTTTTCATCAATTTTGTACATCGTCCAGAAAATTTAACGTCATAAAGCCTGACTGATTTTCTGATAATCTCGAGCATAACATGAATCACACCTCAGCCGTGACACAGGGCTGAAATTCTCGCTTCTTGCAGCCCTCAAAAACGTAACGTGATAGAGCCTTGACGAATATCTAACTTTTAAATCTTAACTTGAATCACAAGTAGAAGAGAAATGATATCACTTTCTTCTCAAATGCTCTTCTCAGCCCCCAGCAAATTGCATCATTACACAGGGTATAGAAAAGGTGAGAGGAAATGTGCGTTGATGTTTATTTCACGAAGAAAGATACGACCACCGTTTATCTTTGTGCAAAGATAACAATTCAAAGCAGGGTTTGATAATCTTCATATGATGTACTACAGTAAATCCCCGCATATAAGAACCTACTTTTTTGAGAGCCGGGCTGAATTAGGTTCTTATTTCAAAGGTACTTAGATCAATTTCAGGGTATAAAGGTTCTTCTTCGAAGAGTCCCTTGTGTAAACCTCTTAGGAGTTATTATCAAGAGATTGTCAACCATATTATTGTTTGGCATTGTTATAAAGGATCTAATAACTAATGCTAAGCTTACAAACAGCAGGGGAGGAGGTTCATATTTTAACAGCCAACTGGGACAAAAATAATCTTAACAAGGAAGATAAAAAAATCAAACTTTATTACCCTTGCAATAAGAACATATTTTTTTATCAAACAGAAACAGGTTCTTAATTACGAGGTACATAATTTAAGAAAACAGCCTGTAGGTTCTTATTTGTGTAGGTTCTTATATGCGGGGATTTACGGTATTACCCTAATTTCACAAGAGAGCCTTTGCCGTCAATGTATTTAACTCCATATCTAGAAAATGCCTTGTGATTCAATCTGCATATGCTCTTGCAGAAGATTGCAGTAGCACTCGTAATCTAGGCAAAGCAAATTAAAAGGACCGCAGTTCGAACATGGGCAGTTCAGGCATAACTTAGAGTTGGCATATGACATTGCACAATATTTAGCTCTCTTCAAAATTTAATCTTATTTTATAATTTTATCAACTTGCTCGCTATGAAGAATATTTTGCAACGTTACGTTATAGCTCTTATTTCACGCGTCAGTTCAAAGTAAGAAACACTTTGTATTGCACTTTTCTCTTCCCTGCAAAACTTTCTGCAACGAACTATTGTGAAGCCCAGTTAGTAAATCTACTAGACTATGAATAAGCGTCTCCTGGAACGTTCACAGGATGTCACAAAAACTCTATGGAGAGTTCGAAATAAAGCTTGAAAAACATTTGAGCTGTTCTTTCCAAGCAAACGATTTTTCACGAAGAAAACGTCTTCTTGAGAAAATTTTTCTCCTGAAAGGCAGATGATTAATTTTGAAATTGCACTTAACAAATTCTGCTTCATTATGCTTTTCAAGCAAAGTTTGATTGGGAGACCAAACGGGAAGATTGCTTTACAAACAAATATTAAATGTGAGCTAAACAACCTTTGGCTATTTATTGGCCTTGGCTCAAGAGGTTCTATGTGAAAAATCTATCGAGTTTTATATCCTTACATGTTTTAGTAGCTTCTTCGGCATGCACTGCTCATAGTGGGCCTATATTAGCTGTAAGATAGCTAGATGCCTTTCCAGCCTACTTAAAATAAAGTGATGATGATGATGATGATGATGATGATGATGATGATGATGATGGTG
>REGM01000088.1:289703-312800 GCA_004194415.1 Aurelia aurita | reverse complement strand
CCCAGTCGTCGATGTTGCGGAGGAGATAAACGCGTTTTTTTGTTAAGAAAAGGGGTTGAATTGTGAAGGAGATAGATGAGCTCAACATCGACGCCTGGTAAAAAACGCTGCACATCAATGGTTTCTTTTGGTCTTACTGCATAGGCCTATAGCAACAGTAGCTAGGGCTTGATTGCGAGTTACGGTCAACTGTGAAGAAATCTGACGAAGCTGCGAGAATCTTTCTTCACAAATATGAATGGACTACGGTTTAAAGAGTTTGCAGTGGTCTTGGTCTAAGAATTTTAGTAAGACTTCGAGAGTTTTGCAGTTTAAACAGCGAACATTTGATTTACAAATCAAGTGACTGCTTGCATGGCTTTTTGGTGTGAAATTGATTTTGAAAAGTTGTTGTAACAGAAGAGACGAATGAAGAAATGTTGCCTTAAAAATTGAGCCAAGATTAAACAGGATTATGGAAATAACGCAGGCAGGGAGAATTGGCAGGGAGCAGAAACAAGATGAAAGATATAGCAGCGACAGTTTAAGGTTTGATTTTTGTCGTTCATATGCTGAAGAGCATGCATGCTTATGCATGTTATGGTTGAAGAATTAAATGGGACCTGGGCTCTGCTCTGTCTGTGTCTGTCTGCACCACGTATGAATGAGAATGGTGTCAAGTTGAATTTATGGCAAACACGCCATACTCTTCCCAGAAAATTTTGCAAAGCAAGGTTTTTTGGCTTTGTTTTGTCTTGTTTTATTTTGCTTCCTTTAGGCCTATTTCTCTTCATTTCATTTGATAGGATTTTACAAGCTTCTTCAAGTTCAAAGTTTTGCAATTTTTTTCGGCTTTTTTTTATTTAATTTTAGACATTAAACGTTCGAATTTGTTACAGTTTATGTGTCTGTCTAGACAGGTCATTGTTTGGCGTATGAAAGAACTATTTCACCAAATTTTGAAACTATCCACCTGAAATTTATAATCGCAGCAGCTTGTAAAGTTCGATCCAATTTGTTTATCCTGCCTTTCGAGAGACTTTTATCAAAACAAAGCTTGGCGGCGGCGGAACAGGTCATAGCATTAACTCAAAATTCAGCAAATCTATTCTATTCTATCGTTATTATTATGAGTCCTTCACCTTAAGTATTCTGTCGAAATTCTTTCGAGGTTTATATATCTTCTACGTTTTGCAATTTTATCAATAATATCGAAAGAACGTCTCTTTTCATTTTGAATAACACCGGTTAAAAACAACAAACTTGTCGCAAACACGCAAAATGAAACCCTTNTTATATATCTTCTACGTTTTGCAATTTTATCAATAATATCGAAAAAACGTCTCTTTTCATTTTGAATAACACCGGTTAAAAACAACAAACTTGTCGCAAACACGCAAAATGAAACCCTTGCATGCTCACACTTTTGTAATGCAATTGTAATTTGGAGTGCTGTCTGGTTAGTCCTGGAACCATGAATTTGACCATTTCATAATAGTTCACAAATGATTCCCAATAGTTTCATTCGATGGGGCCTGAAAGTCAACTGTTTATCGGGTGAAGCATCTTTGGAGTAGGGCGGCTGTTGCCTGCCATTGAACTTGCTCAACCACTCAACCGACTCGTCCTTAGTTACAGTTTTTTCCCAGACCTCATTTGAGACCTCTTCCCTCGAGTCCAGTCCCCTTAGTCGAAAATGACGTCAGGGAACCAGACTGCATCCTCCCTAAGCATATTTAAGCAGTTGATTTAGGATTGACTGTATTTTCTTTTAGTTGTAAATTTTGAACATTGCAAATGGGTTTTTATTGTGAGATCTAGGTTATAGTAATGGTAAGCATATAAAAGTGGCTCAAGCCACTTGCGGTTAAATTCTAGCCAATCAGATATCAGTATTTCCTGTTGAAGTAGATGAGTTACCCAAATATCACATCGGCGCGTGTCAAAGTCAATTGTCTTTGCGCGGCTATTTTTATCAAAGGCTTAAATGTTTTGTAATTTAGTTCTGGTTTTATTATGTGAGGGCTCCTTCAAAACCAGCACTTGTGCAAAAGGGCTACCCTCCCCCTTAGTAGAATATATGAAATATGAAAAATATATGTCTGATCAAACTTGTTCCGCCTCTTGGATTGATCGGTGTTCCTCAAAATAGACTGCGTGCAGACTCTACTGATTTCTCTTCAGAGAGGCTTCTTCACGTTGGCTTCGACGAAAGACCATCCATCTAATGTCTAATGCACTTCGACACAGCAGAAACAGACAAAAAAAAGTCAATGCAAAATAAGTCAAGTTCATTCCAAGCTCAAGTCTTCATCCTCTAAAAAGCTTCAAATTACATAAATCACATCTGCAAATAACTCACAAATAATTCAAAAGCATTCTTGGATAACTTATACAAAAAATTGTGTTTATTGGTCAATTTCAATCTAAATAAAGACGAAAAGTTTACAGATCATTGTAAGTCGAGAATTTGGTTTCATCAATGCAGCAATTTGTACCGATAAATAAGGATGCAGCATGTGTTTCGCCCACTTCTGTCTTTTTTCCTACAATCCACCTCAAAACCTTGTCACAGAAATTTTGCATCACAGAAACGAAGTCGACTATTTATAGTTAAATTGAAATATTCACATTAAGTGCCATGAGATAACAGAAAACAAGTTCTGTATACCCGTGTGTTTCTTTTTATAATACAATATTGATTTGGCAAAATTTTCATCGAATTGTCGGCAATCGTGCCTTTTTGATAGTTTTTTCTGCACACAAAAGATTCTATGCCAGAATTCCAAGTGCTCGTACACTATACGCCAGGCAAACACAAAGGAACAAATAAATTACTGTTCTGTTAAAAGGCATTACATCACAAAAATCTCAGGTGCAACACGCATGTCTTCCCGACCGCTGAAAAGTCCACATGTTTAAGTGTATGGGCACACCTTGGGGAAATAGTATTGCCATAACCAAATAAAAAGCAGCATCTACCTAAGGGCTATATATATATATAATATAATTAGGTGTAAAAATAAAGTAATAATTAGATGTGAATGTGTATGATACTGACTGCTTTTCGCTTTACATGCATTTTGACGATCAGAATGAATGGCTTCGAAACCATATTTTCACATTAAATAAATTTGTTTATGAGGAATCCTAACTGTTTCTACCGCATTAGACGATTGCGCTAAAGATGGCGTCAAGGAATCTTTTACCAAGATCCTTTGCGGTATTGAAGAAATCAACCAATCAAAAATCATCGAAATTCAAGGTGACGCAAAGCATCATGGTAAAAATCCCTGTCTGCCATTTTTAGCGCAATCATCTATTAGCGGTTGATACTTGTCCAAGATAAAGTGTACAATAGCTGTGAACATACACTGTTCTTCAAGGCAGGGATGATATCGTTTTTGCACTAAATGATCACTCCAGTGTCACAAATTCCTAATAACTTTACAGATATTGATCAAATCTTGTAAGCTAGAGCCTTCACCGCAAAGACACTGCTAACAAAGGAACAGCCACTCTGATATTTCTTCAAGAAATACGATTCTCCTTAAAAAACCCCAACACCATATCAATTCACAGTTGCCACTGGCATTAGGTCGTGATCAAAGAGCAATAAAAAGCATTCAACAGCAAGTTCGGCATTAAATTTGTCCATTTATTTGTTCACGTAACTGGACGTGGCAAATTCTGCTGTGTTTAGATGTCCCCTCTTATTCTTTGATGCTTTCAATACGCTCTTTGAGTGCATTGAACTGATTCCAGAGTTCTGCTGGCAAATCTTCATTGAATTGTTCTTCATAGTATTTCTTCAAGTTCACCAATTCTTCTTGCCAATAT
This sequence comes from Aurelia aurita, assembly GCA_004194415.1. Taxonomy (NCBI): domain Eukaryota; kingdom Metazoa; phylum Cnidaria; class Scyphozoa; order Semaeostomeae; family Ulmaridae; genus Aurelia; species Aurelia aurita. The sequence goes on along the minus strand of REGM01000088.1, from coordinate 308,981 downwards.
TTCTTTGGGATGGACATGAGCCCCTCCATATCGAGTTTGCCAAGGCCATCGATGTTGATGCTGCCTGGTTCTGGAACGTAACCAACTGGAGATTTGTGACCATTATCTACATTGTTTGTTCGGTTGAAAATCCATTCAAGAACTCGAGAATTCTCTCCAAATCCTACAAAGGAAAGCCTTCATTAAAAAACTGAACAAATCATACAACCGGTAATTATTTGGCAGAAGCAACACAACCAAAGTCCTTAAAACTCAGCAAAATATACTGCGATCTGATTATCTAGAATTTGACAGGCATCAAAGCAAAGTGGCCAGCAGTCACCTTTACATCCTTAGATATCCATTAAGATGAATATACATGTGTATTTCAATTGCCACAGCCAAGTGAAGGCTTGCATCTATTGGCAGGTTAAACACAGATAATTAAAATGAAATGTTAAATATTCATCCTTGAACAAGACAGAAATATCATGCCTTTAAGAGATGTTCACTACAAATAAGAACACTTTAGAGCTACAAAAACTGTTACAGAAATCTTCCTGCCACAAGAGAAACTTGCAGCGAAAAGAAGAAAGAAGTTTTGTTGTTCCTCTGCTTTAAATCAGTCAGAAATGATCAACTAGCATTTCGCTGTGGTAAGACAGAGATTGAGAGAAACTATTGCCCTTCTTGCAGCAAATAATGGACCAATGCAGTTTGCAATAATAAATAAAGAATAATGACTTAATGTGTGAAAACTTGCTGAAATCTACTGTATTCATCCCACATCTGAAGAATAGATACCCAAGAACTTGCGGGTCATAAAACGGGGGCCTGATCTTAACCCTGCTCGACCCCAGGGTTGGTTAAGGTGAAGTTGCAGTCTTTAGCGCCAAGCGCTGTGATCGCAGCAGTTGAAAAGACCTAATTGAGTCTGCGACCCCTTGTCATGACGCTCAAGAGGTGTGCCTCAACCTGGACTCGAGCCCTGTCTGCCCGACTGTTCTGGCTGCAAAGTCAGGGGATTACGCCACTGCAACACGACACCTTAGCAAGATTTCTGGATACCCTTTGATCTTCTTCTACACATATGTATGCATACCTCAGATAAAACTTGCAGTGAAAACGCTATGAAGAACCAACTTGTACCAAATTTTATCTGTGCCATGCCAAAAAGGTCTGTAGTGTAAATGGGCCATATTCGTAACTACCAAATACATTACAACACAAATTCTGTTCGTTTTGATGAATGATATTAAACGAACAATTCTTTGTAGTGAAATTAGTGTTTTGGACCTTGCTGAATCAATTCCTTTGATTTGTGAAATCTTTCAGAATTGGCGTGATCGCTGTTCAGCAACAAAGAGTACTGTAAAATTATGGACTAGTGCTGCATTGATTCGGGTTCAAGACAAGCCATGTACACAAATTAGAAATTTTTAACAAGGAATAAAAAATATTGAAGACAGCACTTACCTGGCCACATGAATTTTCCATCATCACCCTTCCTGAACCAGTTGACATGGTAGATCTTTGGCAGTTTTGCTCCAGGTCTCTTCCCAATATTCAGCCAATGCTGGAAGTAATGACCTGCATTGTAGCCAAAGAATGGCCTCATTGCAAATGGATCCCTCATAATAAGTTTTCCTTTGTGTTCTGCAGCAGCTGTTGCTTCTGATGACAATGAAGATGCAACAAATACACCATGGTTCCAGTCAAATGATTCAAAAACTAATGGTACACCTTCTGGCCTCCTGCCACCAAATATAATGGCAGAAATTGGTACTCCCTCTGGACTTTCCCAATCTGGATCCATGATGGGGCAATTTTTGCTCGGTGCACAAAACCTTGAGTTTGGATGAGCAGCCTTAGTTGAGCCACCTGCTTTCCAGTTTCTTTCCCTAAGCCATGAAGTAACTTCAACTTTGCTTAAATCCATCTCATCTTCCAGCCCTGCAACAAGATTAATATGCAGTAAGTAAAAAGTTTCTTTCGGCAAAGTTCCCTTGTAGTGAAAATATTTTGTTGACTGTTCTGTCTAAACTGTTAGGGAAAACTGGCAAAGGGCTCATACCTGCTCTCATTTCAACATAACTTGGATATAGATCTGTTTAAACAAAATGAAATTCTTCATCTGATAGTATCTGATCTGTTTAAACACAATGAAGTTTTTCATCTGATAGTAGGCCATCTGCCCTTGATAGAGATACCTACCTATCATGGTTAGCATTAAAGAAAACATGCAACAGTAATGCTGTTATTCCTAAACACCCTTGGGAGCTTTGGATACAACTGCCTGTGTCTGGCAATTTTTTCATGCCAATTTTAGGGGCAGAACTTATAGTTGAGCTGGTATAGAGGTGTGACATCTGGCACTTAAAATACTCCTAAATTCAGCATTGATACGGTTGATGCAAGATATTGCTGCCTAGTTTGCTATCAAAAAGTGTAGCAGAGGGTTAACCATAAGTGGAGTTTGTTTTGACCAATGAGTAAATTTGGAAAAGAAGTGGATTGGAGATAACAACCAGAGTATGGCTAACAACAAACAAACTTTTTGTTGCCAAACAAAAAACATATTCTCTCCACTGTTTCAGGCAGGTACTAGGAATTTTCTGTATTTTTAGTGTACTGACAATACCACACAAATATGCTTAAAACAAAAGACGAGGAACCTTTTAATCTCTAGATATCGGTACAGCATTCCCAAGTGACACCACAGGGGGCTTTTATTGTAAGTCAAGAAGTGTGTCCTACCACCTCAAACAATCACAACCATAATTAAGTGCAGAAGTTCACTAGCATGTTCAAGAAGTCAACTCCTTACCTTCCCAGAAAAATCCACCATCGCTTGTTTGGGCAACATTCGTGAACACAGTGTCTGATTTTAATGATTCCATGGCCATTGGATTTGTACTGTGTGACGTGCCTGGTGACACTCCAAAGAAGCCAGCTTCAGGGTTAATAGCTCGGAGGTTTCCCTCTTTATCAAATTTCAACCATGCTATGTCATCACCCACACATTCAATCTTCCATCCGGGGATGGTTGGTGTCATCATTGCAAGATTCGTTTTCCCACAAGCACTTGGGAAGGCAGCAGTGATGTACTTCTTTTCTCCTTGAGGATTGGTGATTCCAAGAATCTAAAATTAAACAGATGCAAGTATGTTTTATACTCCCTCTTTGCAAATAAGAAAATGATTTCTTAGAAACCTTGTCCATGTAATTGCAGCATGCTGTCACAAATTTGAATGGCACAAGTCAAATTCTATGTTTATTGCTGAAAGGGCACATATAGCTTCAGTCACAAAGTTTTGCCAAGCTCTAAACCTGCACCAATAAACAAGGATGCAATAGACTTGCTTGCAATTGAAATTCTCCTTTATTGTAATGTATATAAAATATGGACAAATATACCATCAAGAAATTCACAAAGAGAATTTCAGCTTACAATTGGAATCAAACCTACAGTCCTCAAGCTTCCAGCACTGCATCATAACTGGAGAAGGACATTTAACTACATGCCAACATATTTATCTGTGAAATTTTACCACACAAACATATAAATGTCAAACTGCAGACATTTTCTGGCAACTTCAAAAAAATCTATATACTTGATAGATCGTATCTTACCAACATGTGCTCAGCCAACCATCCTTCATCTCTTGCAAGTGTTGAGGCAATGCGAAGAGCAAAACATTTCTTTCCCAACAATGAGTTACCACCGTATCCACTTCCAAATGAGATGATTTCCTTCCTGTGAGGGAAGTGTGTGATGATAGTTTTCTCTGGGTTGCATGGCCAATTGTATGGGTCTGGTTCAGATGGCAATGGTTTACCAACGGAATGCGAGCATCTAATAAATGGGTCATTCTTTAGTATCTCCAACACCTTTGTACCCATGCGGGTCATGATCTTCATACAGCAGACAACATAAGGAGAGTCTGTGACCTGGATGCCAATTTTTGACATAGGTGATCCAATAGGGCCCATGCTGAATGGGATCAGGTACATAGTCCTTCCTAGGATGAAAGTTCAAACTTGTAAATAACAGGTGACAGAAAAAGTGAAACTTTTGAAAAAATAACCCATATTTGATTATGCAACAACTATCTTAAAAATTACCTTTTGCACATTTGTGTTAATGACCAATTTCAAAGCACTACTATCAATCTATCCATCTTTGGGATAATCAGCAACCTCAATCCCGAGGGCTTTGCTGATGAAATACGAGGGCTTTGCTGATGAAATACGATTGCTTTACAGATATTATACCTTCACAGTACAGACAACCAAGGGCTGCATCCTTTGACAGCCGGTTTTTCTTAGATCAATATTATCCCCTTAGATCAATGTGCTTGCTTGTTCTTTCAATAACTGGAAACTCAATCAATTGGCTGAATGAAATTGGGAAAATGTTGTGTAAAACCCCTTCCACAGGGGAAAAATGCCTTTGAAAATGGACTTGGCATGAAATTTCAGTGCAGTTACATATGTTCTGCATGATTTCACCGTTGCACATCCCAAGCAGTTGATGCTTTCATTTCCTGCAGTTGTGTTTGTTTGGGTGTAAAAGCAGTTTTCAAAGTAAACAGAGCTCATTACCAGTTGGTGTGAACAGGACATCCCTTAGATCAGGTCTTTAAAGGAGACCATGCATGTACATTAATCCTTTCATCTGAGGAAGAAATGTTGATCTATGGAAAATCCACACATCAAAGGATGCGGCCCTTGCTGGCAGAGCACTGCACCCATCAAAGTACTAAACAACCTACTGTTGATAAATTTTTAGCAAGACTATGATTGCAGACATGTTTATGCATTTTTTAAAACAAACCTTTCATGCAACCATCAAAAAGACTTTTCAGCTTTGCAGTCATGTCATCAGGGTGGGCCCAATGACCAACTGTTCCTACGACTCCATCTTTGGCTAATGGAATGGTCTCCCTCTTGCTCTCTGTGCAGATCAGAGTCTTCGATTCTACTCTGGCCACATCAGCGGGATTTGTACGTGCCAAATAGCTAAAAAAATAGAAATCATCAAATGTCAATAGCCATAAATCAGTGCAGTGGTATGGTAGTGCACAAAAAAACTTTAAGCTCCAAACAGGTCAAATGTCTGGCATATAGCTGGGGATTACATTTTTATAAGACTGCAGCGTTAGCTTCCGTTGTTGCAAACAATGGATTTCAGACTATTACAAGATGATACCTTAACATTCTTATGGACTTGGGTATAAATATCTTTTTTCGACTGTGCTGAATCTGCGCAGCTGGAACCATGAGCCCAACCAAAAAGAAAACACAGAGGAGCTGCAGCTGCCTGCAGTAACACCACAGAGAGTGGCACAAGATCACCCTTCCGGCCCTCAAAAATGATCTAGAGTTTTATTTCCTACTGTCTTCCCTTCAATTTGCAATTTTGCCCCATTAACAAGTGTCCCATCCAGGGCCACATGGACTGTTCCTTCTGCATAAAAGTAAACATCAATTGAGAAGTTGATGAAGGTTTTGGGCAGCTGTGACATTGTGCAGAGGATATTTGAGAATGTTGGCCAATCTGTGTTTTTCCAGTTGGCATAAGAAGAATTTTTTTGTGAACAGTGGCCATAGTTTATTGTTTACCTAAGCTGCAGCCTGGGGGACCTAAGGGTTGAGGGATGAATATTTCTACCACCCCCCCCCCTCCCATCTGAACACTCAAACAATAAGTTGGTCAACAATGTATTTTGGGTGATTCCTGCAGAGGTACTTTTTTCTTGTCCCACTTGTCCCTCTCAAAATTGAATGTTGGGTGAGATTTGCAACAATGTGAAATTACTCAAGCAAAACACTATTGTTATTCAAATAATTTAAGACAGACTATAGTTCCTGCAAGACATCACAAATTCGGCCCCCTCCCCCCTCAAACAATAAACATCAAATCTTACTTGAGCATGATTATAATAAATTAGTACATCATTACAATACCAATCACAAAGGGCTCATTAATTTCAAGCTTATAGTCTTTTTGGGACATGTGAGTGAGGGCATTTTATGGGTGCAGCAGGGGCTTGTTCGATTCCTCGCACAAAATGTAGTCCTGTGAAATCAAAACAAACTTACCAGTTCTCGTATTTCGAGAGTTTAGTCAACATCCCAGCCAATTCCATGTTTGAGACGATCTTTCTATTTTCCTCTTCAGATCCGTCACAAATGTGAAGACTGTCAGGTTTGCAAAGGCTTGCTTTTTCCGCCACAAACTCTTGAATACGTGGCGAGAGAGCTTTGAAATCTCCCTTCACCACTGTCACGCCAACTGGTAAGGAAGCCATATTTCTTCTGAAGATGTGTGATCTTAGAATATTCCGTACAGGAAACCTAAGCATCAAAGAGAAATATATTACGATTAAACCTTTTCGAAGCGCTTGAGATCTCGAGAGAAACAACTGGAAGAGGAAGTGAACTGGCCTAAAATCAACGATTAAACGGCCTACCGCTCATGTCGCGTGTGTTTATCGAAGAATAAAAGCATTTTCCGCGCTCGAGTCAAACTTACCTGCACAGTGGAATACAACTAGACATTTTTGCGATTTGTTTCAAGCAAAAATTTCCTTATTCATTCAAAATTGGTGATGTGGCACAACAAAGTATCAGGAGTTGTCGAGGGTAACCATCCCGGCTATGAACCATGCATACAAGAGGCATGTCGAACCTTTCGCAATGTAAAAGGGGATTGGAACGAGATTCGAAACTGTCCCGAGCTGAAACATAAAATGCCATGGTTCAAAAGCCACAACACAAAACAACACCACTCAAAAAAGTAATTTCCCCACTTTTCCCCATACATTACAGCCGTTAAAAATTCGAACATTCCAAAGTTCTCTCTTTAAAAAGTTCTGGAAAACTGACCTAACAATAAATATCTTTTCTACTTGTGTGCTTCGAAATAGTTCTTGATCTTTCAGGAAACTATATTTTGCTACCTTCATACCTTTTATTGCCTACCAAAATTTTAAAACACACTTAAAAATTTTCTGTTGCTTTCTCAAGATTTTCAATGCCCTCCGGTAGCCTCTTCAGCGAAAATTTTTGGTCTTGTTCTTACACTGCTCGTAGAGTTCAAGTTCGAAAAATCGATTGGTTCGAATCTGTTGCCGAGTTCTCCTAATCTGATCTGTTAGAGTGAGTCCCTTCTCTTCTTCCTTCTTGGAGTCCCCCCATTTTCCTTTTGTGTTCAGCGTTCGGTGCTTTCGGTAAACTGTTTTTGTCTCAGTATTAAAATCTTGTCATTGCTGCCTTCTTTTTTGTGGCTACAAACTCATTCATATTTTTTAATATCCACACGTCAAACTCAAGTTTGCTGCCCAACTTAAATAACCCCTAAAAACAATTCAACATTCCAAGTGAAGGGCAATTTCTTAAAAAGTGATTAAAATTACTCTAATTACCCATTTCATAGGCTAAAAGAGATGAATTCAAGCCCATTGTTCCATAGGAACACAGTGAAACTGAACGTGCCAAAATTCCAATACAATAGACTACTTTTAAGTGCCCAGACCCCTTGTATTGTGCAAGGGGCAAAATCGGTTTAGTACATAACGTATTCAAATAAATGTAAAAATAACCCCACATGGCCCAAGATGATCCAACAAAATTGAATACAAATAAAGGTAATTTAGCAGAAGTAATTGAGATAACCCAATGAGAACCCTAATTTTTTGCGAACAGCTCAAAATAACATTTATTTCTACCTCCTCCCCACACATGACACCCACAGCTTTCCTGTTTGTTGTCCTTGACATTGAAACTGCTGACATAATTTAACAAAGCACTTCACAATAGTCATTGTTTCTACATGACAGCAACAATTTCAGTTGCGCAATCTCTTATGGGGAGCCCGCAAACAAGTACGTATTTCCGCTTTGTACAGCCAATGAAATGCTTGGAAATTGTGGACTGGGCAGAATTCGAAAATGTCCATATGGTCAATGGTGGGTGTTGTCATTTCCGCTTGCGAAATTCGCGTTCAAAACAAATCCTGGTGGTGTGTAAAATTCGACGAAATAAACGAGGGACCCTTCAATTTCCTTCTTTTCTGTCAAGCAATTCAATGTGGAAAAAATATGCTGTAAATTTCAAACTGACAGGCTTCCCAACGCTTGTTCTACTCTCTCTCATCATGTAGTCGTTTCTTTTGCTAGTCTAGAATGTTGATAGTTCCTTCGATTATAAAAACTAATCTAGCCAAGCCTGGGTTGTCTACTTATAAAATTTAGCTTTTCCACAGCTGAAAATTGCAAATCTAGGAGCTTTTATACACCAGAGACAAATAGCATACGATTCCTTGCTACTTATAGGATACGAGGTTGTTCCTCGTGCGCAACGTAGATATTAGACATGTTAAAAATCGTAAAATGTATTTGCAAGAAGAGAAAGACAACCTGTTATTTCTACACGTGGACTCCTCAACTGGACTTCACGTTCACGCAGACTAGAAATCAGTTTCTATCACAAACCGAGTGAATTTACGAATTCCACAGTGAATTAACATCCCAATGCTTCATAAAAGCAACTTGAATATGCCAACAATGTTCTGTTGCAGTTGGAGGCTTCACGAATGAGGGATGAAACGTAATTTGTTATGAACAAGCAATTTACTGCAATCAAAATCTGACATCTGAAATGTTGCCTGTTGTGGCCATCTTTCCTGTCCTCCTGTCCTCAGACATGGCCTCAAACAGAGGGCGTGTTTTCCTTGGTAGCAAAGCAATGTCTGTTCTAGCGGTGCAAAGGACAAAGGCCATGTGCCAACAAAATGATCATTATCTAATTTCAGAAGGCTTTATTGCATCACATTGACTTTGAGATGGGCAGTTCACCTGCATTGCAGTTGACCAAGAGAAGGGCCTAACTAAGGATAATATTAAAATCTGCTCACCTTAAAAACTTTACAGAGATCGTCTTGCCAAGAATCGAACAACTTTGCGTTGTCTCCAACCACGTCTGTAGCTCTAGTAGTCTCTCAACAACACGCCTTCCAGTCTTCGGAGTAAACTATCAACCAGCTCAGCCTCTGACCTCAGTACGAATGCCACAACAAGTCAAGGACGTCCGAGTTTGTAGCACGTAAATAGTCTGCGCAACAAACAAACAAAAGGGAATTCGCGCAAGTCTATTGTTCTGGAAACATTCACTCGTGCGCATAGTCATGCTTTGGTGTTGGTAGTCATGGTAGCAAATCTTTTCTGCCAATCAAATTAGAAAGTCGTCTGGTTCATAGTTTGGTAAACCATATCCTAAGGTATGACAATTTTATCTTCACCTTCAGGAAAGTGGGCTGACCACGGCTGATCATCATATCTGTTCTGTTTGTCATATGAGCAGAGGTGGAGGTTAAAATTGAGTCCAAACAAAGTCCAAAGCTCAAGTTGGGGAGTTGGGGCAAAAGCCATTGGACACATTCGACCTACACATTACAGAATCTCTTTTCCTGTGCCTACAATCTATACAAGAAAACAATATTTTGACTTAGCTCCGAGGGGCAAATCACTTCTCAAAATAGTGCACGTTTTTTTTGTGATTTCAAAATCACGAGATATTTTCTATGATTTTGTGTGTGATTTTTTGGTTNCCGATTTGAATCAGAATATAGTTTTTCTAATCTGATTTAAATCAGAATCTGATTTGAATCAATTTTTTTAGATTTTGAAAATATAGCCCCCTGTAGGGGGGCCTAGTCCCTATTCTTGTGCAAACCCAGGAGCCCTTCGACGTTGGCCCATCTCATCCGCTTTTTTCTCAATTCTTCGCCCTCATTTTATTTGTCTTCATTTTATTTGCCCTCATTTGCCCTCACTTAACATTGCAACCCTGGAAGTCAGCCTCCTAAATCGTTGTTGTAGTTGTTGAAACTCAACACGTGTTGAGTACCGAAATGGTACACAAATATGTTGCACCTTCAGGAAAGTGGGCTGACCACGGCTGATCATCATATCTGTTCTGTTTGTCATATGAGCAGAGGTGGAGGTTAAAATTGAGTCCAAACAAAGTCCAAAGCTCAAGTTGGGGAGTTGGGGCAAAAGCCATTGGACACATTCGACCTACACATTACAGAATCTCTTTTCCTGTGCCTACAATCTATACAAGAAAACAATATTTTGACTTAGCTCCGAGGGGCAAATCACTTCTCAAAATAGTGCACGTTTTTTTTGTGATTTCAAAATCACGAGATATTTTCTATGATTTTGTGTGTGATTTTTTGGTAATTTTTGTGATTTTTTGTGATTTTTGTGGTGTGGTGTTGTGTGTGATTTTTGTGTGATTTTAAGGAAGTTGTACGAAAAAAATCAGTGCTTTGCCCCTCACTTAGTTCTAGCTAGGAGATCGGCAAAGGATGGTCCAAACTTTAAAAAAAGATGAACGTTTCAACTCACTAAAATTAGATTTTGCAACAAAATATCAATTATCATGACAATGTCAAAAATTAAAGATATCATAGAGTAACGTCTTCTTAGTGCCTGGCAAAGATTGTGCATTGCATTTCCAGAAGTTGTGCTTGCAAATGCTTAGTAATTCCCCGGGGGGCACTTGACCATATTTTGGCTGGTGGGGACTAGCCTGCGCGCAGACCCATCGTCCAAAGGAGGTGTGGGGGGGGGGGACGTGCCTCCCAAGCTTCAAAAGCATACCCGTTCCTTATACCAACTTTTCGAAAATGTATACCCGACCTTATACCAATTTTGTCCAAAAATGGCCCAAATGGTCAAAATCGATACTGTTCCTTATACCAAACTCATGAAAATGATACCGTTCCCTATACCAAAATCGTGAAAACGATACCCCTTCCCGATGGCACGTCCCCAGTACCCAAAATAGACATAGTGCCCCCCCCCCCTCGCCGGGCATAATTTTAATGGACTTGCTCCAAGTCTTTTCCTCCAATTATTCGAGAAAGGGAGGGGGACAAAGAAAAGAAGAGAGAGAAAGAGAGAATTCGAATTTTCTGTCTGATTTCCCCTCTTCTTTTCCTTCTCCCTTCTCTCCCTCTCCTTTCTCGAATTTTCAGAGAGAAAGAGACTTGGAGTGAGTCCACTAGTGCTGCACCTTTATGCAATATTTTTACCTACATGTTCGACAATAAATTCGTATTTAATTTGATATATGAATTGATAGTATTCTTTGCATAGTCAAGAGTCAATATTCCTTGCCATTTTAGTTACTGGTTTGGTCCTGACCTCGAATTCATAGTAAAATGGAATTTAGCTGCTTTTTCATTGGTGAGTAGCCTAGAAAGCTGTTTCTTTTTAATTTGTTTCCAGCCACTAGCAACATGGAAAGGAAGGAACATCCCTGAATGGGCTACAGTTAACGCTTCAGGCCTGTAGGAAGGGGGTGGCTTGGGGGCTCGTGCCCCCCAATAAGTTTTAAAAACAATGGTGCTACGTCACAAGTATAAATTAGATGTATTGTTCTCTATTGTTTTGAGAACAAACCCCCCCCCCCCAATCTGCAGCTGCTTCCTACGGCCCTGATGCTTTTCATAAAAACATAACTCTGCAAATCTCCACATGTATGACGATAGTCTGACAGACTCTCAATTCTACCACATTCAACTAAATCCACTACTTCCTTTTCATTACTATCTGTTAGAAGAAGTTTCGTTAACATAAAGATCAAGGGATAGATCAAAGGCTTATGATTTGGGTTTCCATAGTTTCATCGCCTTCTTCTGTGTGAAGAGAACTGATAACTCCTTCCTCTGTACTTTGCCATCGTGGTTCTTGTCTATATGCTTCATTAGGTCTTTCTGCAACTTTTCAATGTTAGTTGGATTGTCAGACTAAAATGGAATACAAGTAATGTAGAGTCAACATAGGCGTAGGAGCCAGGGGGCTAGGAGGGCGGCAGCCACCCCCCCCCCCCAACGTTCCAACAATGTACAAAGATCAGCCTTTTTCGGGCAAAATCCACCCAAAGTCGGGCAAAAAATTCGGTAAACAATAGACTTTTTATTGAGCAGCCCCCCCAGATTTTATCTTCCCGTACGCTTATGAGAGTCAAGTACAGTCAAAAGTTATGGCAAGTTAGATCGAGTTGGTTCAAGTCCAATCAAGTTGAGACAAATCAAGTCAAGATGTGTCAAGTCGAGTCAAGTCAAACTGAGTCAAGCTTGAGTGGAATTGAGTTGAGTCAAATTAAAACAAGTCACTTCAATTCGAGTCAAATTCTGAATTCAAATTGAGCTGAGTAAGATCAAGTAAAGTCAACCTAGGCAATTCGACGGAGAGTTTAATTCATGTCATTTCACATCAAGCTACATCAAATCATGTCCAGTCGAGTGAATTAGAGTCAAGTCAAGTGAGTCCGTCCTAGTCGAGTCGATTCAATTATTTTTATGATGCATTTCAGGTAGAAAAAAGTGTCTTGCATGCTCAACGAACGCTAAAACTTGTCTAGACCCTACTGTCACATGACGAGATTTGAAATAAGGAACAATGCATAAAACTACGTTAGTCTTCGTTATTCTTTTTGCATCAGATTTTGATGGAAGTAAGGTTTTGTAAAGGGAGACATTCTGGTTCCAGTCAAAAAATTTCAAAGATCGACGACATCGTTTACCATTAATAATTGCAGAACTATGGATGCTTCTTTATCCTTGGCCTTTGCCACCAAGCCCTAAAAGGGGCTCTGTCTCCAAACTGCCAAAAAACCTGTACTCTCTATTGTTTTTGGCACGTGTCCATTGTTCTCTGCATTCAATTTGGTGGTTCACCCCATCCAAGAGAAAGCGACTGTTAAAAATCCATTTATATCTGATTTTAGTTGTACAAAATATGAATGTTTTGTTTTTCCTCTCTAAAATTTATCTTCAAAATAACGCTTTCATTAAAGAAAAAATGAAATATCTGGTGTGCCTTGGCATATCATCCATAGATCTTTGGCATATCAAAAACTGCAAAATCATCTTTTTCAAAAATAATTCGGAGACGGAGCCACTTTGAATACTCGATGAACAGAAAAGTTTTCTAGTTCCTAAATAGCCTTCACGGTACTTCATTGAAANAATATGGACGATCTGGCGATTCTGAGGTAGCAACGATGATGTCTCAATAAAATAAATAATTTCATCTCAGCATTATCTGCTGTCACCGATCTCTACAGTTTTAGAGCTGTAGTAATAGGACCACTACTATTATAGCCTTTTGAGCTTAGAGAACTACAAGAAAGAACGAAATCTTCAACAAATGTCGGAAATTGGACATTTAGGCCTCAGCCTTGGTCTATTCAAGTGGGCCAAGGCGGGGCTAAGTGAGTTTAAGGGACGAATTTATGGGACGGAACATCTAGAGAATGCAAACGAACTCTCTGCCAAATGAACGCTAATTAGAGATCGCTGAGTTTTCGCACGCTTCAAATCAGAACACAGGAATACAAGGAAAGCCAGGCACAACAACAACAACCTGCAAGCTTATTGCTCCCATCCAGAAATGTCTGAGCTCTTTTACGGACATACACGAGAAGGTTGGCATGTGCTCTTTCCTGTGAAGCTGTTTTAGGCTGTCCTGTACCAGCGTTCTTCGTACATGGCTAATGGGCCCCTTTAATTTAATTTAGGCCGGAAGTGTCATTTTTGATAACGTCAATAACTGACACTTTTGAGCACTAATATGACTATATCTTTTTACAGGTATGTCTGATCGGCTTTTAAATGACACGGTTGAATTCAGCTGGATTAAAGCTTTCGAACGATGTATCATTTTGCATTTCGATGAAGTTAGAAAAAATGAATGACGTCATCAGTAATATCACGTCATGATTGACGTTTTCTTACAATCGTGTAAATTCAAATTTGTTCATTGAATTTTACTAAATCCTTCTTGCTGATTCCGAATCTGTAGTTGCTGAACAGTCTAAATCTACACACTACAATATTCCTTGTAGAAATCTACAATTCAGTAGATTTTTTAATATATACCAGGTAAGTACAAAAAACTTACAGACTTTTGAAAGCCTGTAGCTCTCAGACCATTTTCAGATTCCTATAAACTGATGATACCTATGCAGCTAACATATCAACTTATATCAGAAAATTTATTTTGTCAAAATCAGTAGTATAATTCTCATATTACAAACGATTTTATAAAACTTCTTCATCTTAAAATCCTACCAAACAGGCCTAAAATCCTTGATCAAATCTGCTAACAGTCCAGCCTCATGAAAATACAGTAGGAAATGACAAAAAAGGCTGAATGAAAGTCTCAAATGGATACTATTATGCAGCATAGCCTCTTTATATACCAAGTAGATGATTGAGAGGCAAGACAGACCGATGAAATTTGATTATGATACTGGGTGTCCCAAAAAAGTACTCCTGTTTGAAAAGTCATCAAAATTTGATTACATGGCCTATCGTTAAATTTCTTTTTTTGGCAAGTAGATCAAAGACTAAATTATCTTCCCAGGTATGGCTGATTTTGTGATTGGTTTTAAGATTGCAGATTTAGCTCTTTTTATGGCTGCCTGGTTTTGAAGCATACTGCAAAAAGCACTAATGATTACCAGATTAAATTCTTTTTGTATATTAAGCTTCTAGTTACATCATAAATTTCAGAACGAAACACACACTATCATTGTAGACTTGAAGAATAATGAAAAATCTCAAAATAATGGCCCTAAGGGCAAGATTTACGATGTTGCTTAAAGAGTATAGCTCAAAATTAAGGTTTTTCAACCTGTAAATTTTATCCCCTCTAATTAATAAAAACAACATAAACTGCTGTGGAAAATCAATTGCCAACAGTATACCCGGTGGATCAAAAAAATGTATAAACTTTTGAAGCCTGTAGCTCTCAAATCATTTCTCAAATTCCTATAAACTGACAATGCTTGTGTAGCCGATCTACAAACTTAGATAAGAAAATTTAGTTGGTTAAAATCGGTCTTATTGTTATCATATTATAAGGTATATTATTAAAATGCTGCTTCTCAAAATCCTTCAAAATTGGCCCGAAATCCTTGATCAAATTTGCTAGCAGTTATGCCTCGCAGCTACCGAGCGTCCCATAAAAAAGTACTCCCGTTTCAAAAATCACCAAAACTCGATTATCAAACCTATCATAAAATTTTCTTTTTAATCTCTTTAGTCAATGATCCAAATATATTTCAAGATGATAAAATTAAAAATTGCATAATGTCGCTTGAAAGCAAGTTTAGATTATTAAAAATTAACGTTTTACGGTGTTGCAAATATGTGTGCACCCGTCCCATCATTGAGCAGATAATTTATAATGTATTACCTGGTCATAATGCTGGAAAATCACGTTGAAGTCTTCTTCATTGAGAGATTTTCGTTTCTGAAAATGCAAAAGTTGAAATTTGGCTAGTTGGAAAAATAGAGCTTCTATCCAACTGACTTTTTTAGATCAAAGAAATTCTCTTTTTTTCGAATTTGCACAAGTTATAAATGTTTTGTACTCAATAGAAATCCAAGCAATGTTTATAAAATGGTATAATATTATCAAAGGAGAAAGATGTAGCATTTCAAAGTTTTGCAACCTATCCTAACACAAGGCTACTTTAAGGTAAAAATATAATCTTTCAAATTAATATTGCAAGCCTGTTTTCTTTCTTACTGAGAATGAAGTTGTTTCTTGGTCCCGTTATCTACACTTTACTCCCCCCAACCAGTAAGCAAAGATACTTTTAGAAAGTCAAAGTATTCATAAATATAAAAATATAAAAATACACTCAAATATGCAAATAAAAAATGGTCCTATCTTTCGAGAAAGTTGCCAATAATGGATTACAAGATCGTTTTTAAATATATTTTTCAAATACTATAATCCTACGAGTTGAGTTCAGATTTACCTATTGTAAAAGTGGTTGTTTTCATGTCAGGGACAGACACCATGAAGTGGGATTCTGCAAGGTATGATGTTCTTTGAAAGGAAATAGAATCCCTTTGAAGTTCAAAATATTCTCTTTAAAGGGTCTGTTTCATCCAGCATGCCTTGCACGTGCCATCTCTTGGTTGGCCTTTGTTGTCGCCATTTTCATGGGCCATGAAAATAGCGACAACAAAGGCCAACTAACAGATGGCACGTGTAAGGCATGCTGGTTGAAACAGACCCTTTAAGCGTTGTTTCAAAGTTACAGAATATCAAATATNATCTACACTTTACTCCCCCCAACCAGTAAGCAAAGATACTTTTAGAAAGTCAAAGTATTCATAAATATAAAAATATAAAAATACACTCAAATATGCAAATAAAAAATGGTCCTATCTTTCGAGAAAGTTGCCAATAATGGATTACAAGATCGTTTTTAAATATATTTTTCAAATACTATAATCCTACGAGTTGAGTTCAGATTTACCTATTGTAAAAGTGGTTGTTTTCATGTCAGGGACAGACACCATGAAGTGGGATTCTGCAAGGTATGATGTTCTTTGAAAGGAAATAGAATCCCTTTGAAGTTCAAAATATTCTCTTTAAAGGGTCTGTTTCATCCAGCATGCCTTGCACGTGCCATCTCTTGGTTGGCCTTTGTTGTCGCCATTTTCATGGGCCATGAAAATAGCGACAACAAAGGCCAACTAACAGATGGCACGTGTAAGGCATGCTGGTTGAAACAGACCCTTTAAGCGTTGTTTCAAAGTTACAGAATATCAAATATGACATATATTTACCTCAAATATCTTTGACAAGTAGTTTTTCTCCACCGGCAATAATCTGTTTAAATTATAAGACAATAAGTCAGTTGGTGCAAATTCCTTATTTTTCCAACATATTCTTTTAATGACAATATAAATTTGCTCCACAAAAATTAAGCTCCTTTTGAAGAAAACCGTACGTTTTTAGATCAAAGAAATTCTCTTTTTTTCGAATTTGCGCAAGTCATAAATGTTTTATACTCAATAGAAATCCAAGCAATGTTTATAAAATGGTATAATATTATCAAAGGAGAAAGATGTAACATTTCAAAGTTTTGCAATGCTTTAGAAAAAAGACAGTTACTCTAAATTGTGGCTTTTCTTTACAAATAACCAACTTACTTTTGTAGCTCACGAATGTCCAGTTTGCCATCCTTATTTTTGTCGTAAAGTTCTACCTGTGAGTGAACGAAATGCTCTATAATTTTGAAACAGGATAAAGGTTCCTCTTAAATCAAACTTCGGAGAAAATTCTCTCTATGAAGCAGCTAATGTGGTTCATGTAATTATCATCAACAAATTTATACACCGTAGATAAAATAATATCGAGGAATGAAGCTACGATAATTTACATTTCAAAATTTCGCAAGGCTCAGTCACATAAATTGTAGACTTGCTCCAAGTCTATTCCGTGGTCTATCAGCGCTCAATAAAACATTATAACTTCTGCGGGGGCGTAAATCGTGGCGGGGACGCTGTGAAGGCCGCCACGAATTACGCCCCCGCAGAAGTTATAATGTTTTATTGAGCGCTGATAGACCACGGAATAGACTTGGGGCAAGTCTACATAAATTGAGGCCAAAAGTGATCAAATATCATTGCGAAAGATACTGATAACGTTTATTTTCTTCTATTTCTGACATTTATTATGCAACACAAGCAATCGAAATATTAAAAAATCCAAACGTGTTTTAAACGAGTCAGTTTGAAAAAACCTGACTGATATTGTGTTTTTCAATTCCTATCAGACCAACGAAATATCGGTGAAATAGTGTATTTCGAATTGACTAGTGTATGTTTTCAGCCGCTTTGACTTGAATTCGAAGCACCTTTTCAGCAAGCTTTAAAGTGAATATGACGCGAAAATTTTTATTGTCCTACATTATGCATTAAACATCGCTGATCATGATGGTGTAGTTCATTTTCGAATTTGGACTCTCATTTCTTCAGAAAATGGGGTTGAACAGCCTCCACTTTGCATCGAAAAGTGGCGGTAATTTTGCGAGGTCAGATAGGTCCCTGTGACGTCAAGAGTTTGTGTGGAGACAAAAGCGTACAAGTTTCATACAGGAAACCATGATGAAATCCTTGATAAACACTGGCAGGTTTGGCTTGTTTAGTCACCCTTATAACCGAATAAAACTAAGGAATTTTACTCCTAGTTTCTTAAATGCCTCAAAAACTAAAGTTACAGTATTTTTAAACATTTTTCTCTCGTCAGTAGTAGTTGGTAATAAAGGCAATTTTGCAAGTTGCAGGACACATGGGCGGGACGATGGGATGACACGAAGGTACAAAAGCACGTCTTGCAAACTTTGCATATCTAACTTCTAACTTTATCCCCCACAGGCCAAGTTTTCAAAATAAAATAAATAGTCTTTGTTGCAAAAACTTTCGATATTTTTAGCTTTATAAAGGGACGAATTTCGGTACTTAATGGGACCAAGGCTTTCATTGGGAATGAAGCTTGACCAGGCTTATGATATCCAAGCTATAATTTTAGGCGGTTCTACCATCAAAAGACTGATCAGACAGGTCTTGCATCGGACTTGTCTTTGGATTAGTTCGACAGCAACTCGACAGCATGAATAACAAATTTAAAACTTACCGAGGCAAGGTTGTTGTTCAGTATCTTTGAGCCTCATAAAACTTCGACAAATACGAATATGGCCTAAACCTGTAGACATCGTTCACCAAAGACTCAACAAGCAGTGGTTATGGAATGCAGTCTCTAAGGCGATCTCGCGCTGATTCTGGCACACATAATCCTGCATTTTTCTTCCCTTCCTATAACATGTGGCTTTTTGGCACTGTAAAACATATGCAAAGATTCCTGCGATGTTAAGTTGTGACCTTGGCATTTCTGTTTACGATCTGAAATCGCCCAGTTGTGTTAATATGCCTATTGTATTTCATTGTTTTCTAACTGAGTCATGCTGAAAGCCCAGATCCAATATCCCCGCAGTTGAATACAGACCTCACCCGTTGAATCACAGAAAGTAATTGAGTGCTATTCTGTTGTTTCATAGAATTTAGGTGTACAACAGGCGACAATTAATTCCTAAAATAGTGTGAGAATATAAATGCCATCGTATTCGAAGCATATGAGTGTGAATATTTGCTATCTGACATCGTTGAAACCTCAAGAACTCCTTTCATTATTGCACTTTTCCTTGCTGTTTTGGCATCTCCAGTCTACTTCCCCAAACTCCTGACGTCACGAATCAAAACCTTCCCGGACACTTTTTCGAGCTGAAAGTTGACTTTCAAACGGCGATATCTAAAAAACGGCTTAGTATTTGAAAGTTTAATGTTGATATTTGAAATCAGCACACTCAACTTGACCTTTTTCATCAATAAAAATTTTCGCGTCATATTCACTTTAA